>JAGIQG010000761.1:0-16056 GCA_024679065.1 Sphyrna mokarran | reverse complement strand
CCTCACCATCACTGACCTCTGACTTGTCACCATTCCTCACCAACCCTAAACCCTCACCCTTCTCCATCCCCTGACCTCTGACCCTTCATCATCCATGACTCTTTACCCCTCACCCCTCACCAACCTTGGCCCCTCAGCCTCATTAACCCTAAACACTCATCCCTCACCATCCCTGGCCCCTCATCAATGCTGACCCCTCATCCCTCACCAAACCTGACCCATCACCCTCACTATCCCTGACCCCTGACCCACCCTGTCCCCTGGCCCTTCACCAATGCTGAGCACTTACTCCCACCAAGCCCAAACCCTCACCCGTTACCAACTCCAAACCCTCACCCCTCAGCATCCCTCACCCCTCATGCTTCACCAAACCTGACCCCTCAACTCTCACCATCCATGATCCCACACCCCTCACCATCCCTGACCCCTCACCATCCCTGACCCCACACCCCTCACCATCCCTGACCCCACGCCATCCCTGACCCCACACCATCCCTGACCTCACACCCCTCACCATCCCTGACCCCACAACCCTCACCATCCCTGACCCCACACCATTCCTGACCCCTCACCATCCCTGACCCCACACCCCTCACCATCCCTGACCCCACGCCATCCCTGACCCCACACCATCCCTGACCTCACACCCCTCACCATCCCTGACCCCACAACCCTCACCATCCCTGACCCCACACCATTCCTGACCCCTCACCATCCCTGACCCCACACCCCTCACCATCCCTGACCCCTCACCATCCCTGACCCCACAACCCTCACCATCCCTGACCCCTCACCATCCCCAGCCCCACGCCATTCCTGGCCCCACGCCATCCCCAGCCCCTCACCATCCCCGACCCCTCACCATCCCCGAGCCCTCACCATCCCCGACCCCTCACCATCCCCGGCCCCTCACCATCCATGGCCCCTCACCATCCCTAACCCCTCACCATCCCCAGCCCCTCACCGACCCCTCACCCTTCACGAACCCTCATAGCTCACCATCCCTGACCCTTCACCATCCCAGAACCGTCATCCCTCACCGACCCCGACCCCTCACTCCTCACCATCCCTGACCCTTCACCATCACAGAACCGTCATCCCTCACCGACCCCGACCCCTCACAGCTCACCATCCCTGACCCTTCACCATCCCAGAACCGTCATCCCTCACCGACCCCGACCCCTCACAGCTCACCATCCCTGACCCTTCACCATCCCAGAACCGTCATCCCTCACCGACCCCGACCCCTCACTCCTCACCATCCCTGACCCTTCACCATCCCAGAACCGTCATCCCTCACCAACCCCGACCCCTCAACTCTCACCATCCTGACCCTTCACCATCCCAGAACCGTCATCCCTCACCGACCCCGACCCCTCACAGCTCACCATCCCTGACCCTTCACCATCCCAGAACCGTCATCCCTCAACGACCCCGACCGCTCACCTCCTCACCTCCCTGACCCTTCACCATCCCAGAACCGTCATCCCTCACCGACCCCGACCCCTCACTCCTCACCATCCCTGAACCTTCACCATCCCAGAACCGTCATCCCTCACCGACCCCGACCCCTCACCATCCTCACCATCCCTGACCCTTCACCATCCAGAACCGTCTCCCCTCACCCACCCCTCACCGACCCCGACCCATCACAAGCTCACCATCCCTGACCCTTCACCATCCCGAACCGTCATCCCTCACCAACCCCGACCCCTCACACCTCACCATCCCTGACCCTTCACCATCCCAGAACCGTCATCCCTCACCGACCCCGACCCCTCACTCCTCACCATCCCTGACCCTTCACCATCCCAGAACCGTCATCCCTCACCGACCCCGACCCCTCACTCCTCACCATCCCTGACCCTTCACCATCCCAGAACCGTCATCCCTCACCGACCCCGACCCCTCACAGCTCACCATCCCCGAGCCCTCACCATCCCAGAACCGTCATACCTCACCGACCCCGACCCCTCACAGCTCTCCATCCCTGACGCTTCACCATCCCAGGACCGTCATCCCTCACCGACCCCGACCCCTCACAGCTCACCATCTCTGATCTTTCATCAACTTTGATTGCTCATCATCCATATCCCCGAACCCTCACCATCGCTGACCCCTCACCCCTCACCATCCCTGACACCTCACCCCTCACGAACCCTCACTGACCGCTCACCCCTCACCATCCCTCACCGATAATGACCTCTCAGCCCTCAACTATCCTGACCCCTTAACACCCCTGACCACTCACTCCTCATCAACCCTGACCCCTCACACCTCATCATAACTAACCCCTCATCCCTCACCATCCCTAACCCCTCCCCAACCCTCACCCCTCCCCAAACCTGACCCTTCACCTCTCATCATCCCTGATCCCTCAGCCCTCATCATCCCTCACCCCTCACCAGCCCTCATCCCTTACCCCTTACCATCCTTGTCCCCTCACCCCTCATCATCCCTGACCCCTCACCCCTCACCAGCCCTCATCCCTTACCATCCTTGTCCCCTCACCCCTCATCATCCCTGACCTCTCACCATCCCTGACCCCTGACCAATCCCAACCCCTCACCATCTCTGATCCCTGACCCCTCACCATCCCTGGGTCCTCACCCCACAGCTTCCTTGCCCCATTACCCCTTATCATCCTTAACCCCTCATCCCTCACCATCCCTAATCCCTCAGCATTTCTGGCCTCTCACCCCTCGCCATCTCTGACCCCCCCCATCCCTGATCCATGACTGACCCCTCATCCCTCACCAACCCTGATACTTCAACTCTCACTATCCCTAACCCCTCACCCCTCAATATTCCTGACCCCTTACCCTCACCATCCCTGACCTCTCACCCCTCATCATAACTAACCCCTCACCCCTCACCAACCCTGACCCCTCACCATCACCACCCTGACCATTCATCCCTCACAAACCTTGACTCCTCAACATCCCTGACCTGTTAGCCCTCAGCATCTCTGACCCCTCACCCCTTACCATCCCTCACCAGTCGTGATTCGTCATCCTCACTATCCCTGACCCCTCACCACCCCGTCCCCTCACTCTCACCATCCCTGACCCCTCATTATTGCTGTCTCCTCACCCCTCACCATCTCTGACCTCTCACCACTCACCTTCCCCAACTCCTCACCCCTCACCATCTTTTATCCCTGACCCCTCACCCCACATTATTCCTGACCCCTCAACCCTCACCATCTCTGACCTCTCACCCCTACTATTTCTGACCCACCATCTCTGACCCCTCACCATACCTGACCTGTCACCCCTCACCAACCCTCACCATTCCTCACCCCTCACTATCGTTATCCCCTCACTCCTTATCCTCGCTGAACCCTCAACACCCCCAACCCCTGACCCTTCAGCATCCCTGACCTCTCCCCAACTCTGACCGCTCACCATCCTTGACAGCTCAATCCTCACCATCCCGCACCTCTCATCCCTCACCATCCCTGACTGCTCACCATCCCTGACCCCTGACTTCTCACCATCCCTGACCCCTCACCAACCCTGACCCCTGACCTCTCACCTTCCCTGACCTCTCACCATTCCTGATGCTCATCATCCACCCTTCACTAACCATGACCCCTTACTTCTCACCATCCCTGACTGCTGAATATCACCATCTCTGACCACTGACCCCTCACCATCTCTGACCCCTGACCCCTCACCATCCCTGACCCCTGACCCCTCACCATCCCTGACCCCTCACCTTCCCTGACCTCTCACCTTCCCTGACGCTCATCATCCATCCTTCCCTAACCATGACCCCTTACTCCTCACCATCCTTGACCCTTTACCCTCACTATCCCAAATCCCTCACCCCCTGACCATCTATGCCCATCACTATTGTTGACCCCTGACCCCTCACTATTCCTGACACCTCATTATCCCTGACCCACACATATCTTGGGACAATAAGGGGAATTTAGCGTGGCCAATCCAGCACTCGTACACATCTTGGGACACTGAGGCGCATTCTAGCATGGTCAGATCACCTCGTGTACGTTTTGGGACACGCGTGGGAATTTAACCTGGTCATCCTACCTCTTGTACACATCTTGGAACAGGAAGATGAATTTAGCAAGGCCAATTCATCTAACGTACACTTTTGTGTCACGAAGGGGCAATATAGCCTTGCTAATCAACCCAACTTACACATCTTTGGACACTAAGTGCCAACTTAGTGTGGCCAATCCATCTAACTTACACATCTTGGGACACTAAGGTGCACTTTAGCATGGCCAATTAACCAAACCTACACATTTTTGCACACTAAATGCATTCCGCATGGCCAATCAACCAAACCTATTCATGTTGGGACACTGAGGGGATTTGAACATGTCCAATTCTCCTCTCATCCACATCTTTGGATGCTGAAGTTAATTTAGCCTGGCCAATTCACATCTCACACATTTTGGGACATTAAGTGGCAATTTAGCCTGGCCAAATAACCGAAGTAACACATCTTTGGACACTAAAGGCCAATTTAGTGTAGCCAATCCATCTAACCTACATCTTGGGACACAAAGGTGCAATTTAGCGTGGCCAATCCACAAACCTATTCATGTTGGGACACTAAAGGGATTTGAACATGTCCAATTCTCCTCTCGTCCACATCTTGGGACACTAAAGTTAATTTAGCCTGGTCAATTAACCATGTGTACACATCTTGGGACATTACGGGGTAGGCCATTCCATCTCTCATTCACATCTTGGGACGCTAAGGACAATTTGGCATGGCCAATCCATTTCTCAGAAACATCTTGGGACAATCCACCTTTTGTACAACTTGACACACACTTAGCATGAACAATCGACCTTTTGTACAACCTTGACACACTACGGGGCAATATGTCATGGCCAATCCACCTAACCTACACATCTTGGGACATTACGAGACAATATGGTTTGGACAACCATCTCAAACAATCATCTCAAAATTCAGAAACAAAAACAAATTCAACAACAACCCCAACATTGAAAAACAGCAACAAATCCAACAACAACCTCAACATTGAAAAATACCAACAAATCCAACAACAACCTCAACATTGAAAAATACCAACAAATCCAACAACAACCTCAACATTGAAAAATACCAACAAATCCAACAACAACCTCAACATTGAAAAACACCAACAAATCCAACAACAACCTCAACATTGAAAAATACCAACAAATCCAACAACAACCCCAACATTGAAAAATACCAACAAATCCAACAACAACCTCAACATTGAAAAATACCAACAAATCCAACAACAACCTGAAGATGAAAAAAACCAACAAATCCAACAACAATCTAAAAATTGAACAAGTTTAACAACAACCTCAGAATTGAAAAACTCCAACAATTTCAACAAAAACCACAACAGCAAAGAACAACAACAATCCAACAACAACCTCAACATTGAAAAACTCCAACAAGACCAGAGTGATAGACTGTGTAGGGAACCAGAAGAGATGGGGAGAGAATAAATGGGGTTTTTTGCATCCGTATTTACTGAGGAAATGGGCATTGAGTCTACAGAAATTGGGCAAACAGGGAGGGAGGTTATGGAACCTTTACAGATTAAAGAGGAGGAGGTTCTGGCTGTCTTGAGGCAAATCAGAGTGGATAAATCCCCAGGGAATGGACAGGGTATTCCCACGGAGCTTGAGGGAGGTTAGTGTTGAATTTGCAGGGGCCCTGGCAGACATATTTAAAATGTCAATATTCCCGGGGGGAGGTGCCAGGTGATTGGAGGGGGGCTCATGTTGTTCTACTGTTTAAAAAAGGTTCCTAAAGAAATCCGGGGAATTACAGGCCGGTAAGTTTGATGTCAGTGGTTGGTAAGTTATTGGAAGGTGTGATAAGGGGTAGGATCTACAAATATTTGGATAGACAGGGACTTAATAGGGAGACTCAACATGGCTTTGTTTGTGTGGTAGGTCATGTTTGACCGATCTATTAGAGTTTTTCGATGATGTTACCAGGAATGTGGATGAAGGGAAGGCAGTGGATGTTGTCCATATGGATTTCAGCAAAGGCCTTTGATAAGTTCCCTCATGGGAGGTTAGTTAGGAAGGTTCAGTCGCTAGGGTATAGATGGGGAGGTTGTAAATTGGATTAGACTCTGGCTCAATGGCAGAAGCCGAGAATAGTTATGGAGGATTACTTCTCTGAGTGGAGGCCTGTGACTAGTGGAGTGCCGCAGGGATCGGTGTTGGGTCCATTGTTGTTTGTCATCTATATTAATAATCTGGATGATAATGTGACAAACTGGATCAGTAAATTTGCTGATGGTAAAAGATTGAAGGTGTAGTGGACAGTGAGAAAAGTTTTCAAAGCTTACAGAGGGACTTGGATCAACTGGAAAAATGGGCTGACAAATGACAAATGGAAGTTAACACAGACAAGTGTGATGTATTGCACTTTGGAAGGACAAACCAGACTAGAACTTACAGGGTAAATGGTAGGACTCTGAAAAGTGCAGTTGAACAGAGGGATCTGGGAATACAGGTACAGAATTCCCTAAGAGTGACTTCACAGGTGAGTAGGGTCATGAAGATGCTTTTGGTACACTGGCCTTTATAAATCAGAGTATCGAGTATAAAAGTTGGAGTGTTATGGTAAGGTTATATAAGGCATCGGTGAGGCCAAATTTAAACCATTGTGTACAGTTTTGGTCACCTAGTTACAGGAAGGATGTAAATAAGGTTGAAGGAGTGCAGAGAAGGTTCACAAGGATGTTGCTGGGACTTGAGAAGCTGAGTTACAGAGAGAGATTGAATAGGTTAGGACTTTATTCCCTGGAGTGTAGAAGAATGAGGGGAGATTTGATAGAGGTGGATAAGATTTTGATGGGTGTCGATAGAGTGAATGTAAACAGGCTTTTTCCACTGAGACCAGAGGAGAAAAAAACCCAGAGGGCAAGGGTTAAAGGTGAAAGGAGAAAAGTTCATGCAGAGATTGGTGGGAATGTGGAATGAGCTGCCGGATAAAGTGGTAAATGTGGGGTCACTGTTAAAATAAAACTCGGACGGGTGGATGAGAGAGGGGTGTGGAGGGATATGGTCCAAGTGCAGATCAACAGGACTGGGCAATAAAAAGTTCAGCAAAGAGCCAAAAGGCCTGTTTCTGAGCTGCAATTTTCTATGGTTTCTATGGTAACAACATCAAGATTGGAAAAAACAAATAAATTGAACATCATAAAATTGAAAAACATCAACAAATTCAAGAACAAAAACCCAACAAAATCCAACAACAACTTGAGAATTACAAAATACCAAAAAATACAAAAACCTCTACATTGAAAATCACCAACAAATCCAACAACAACTACCACAGCAAAACAACACCAACAAATCCAACAACAACTACCACAGCAAAACAACACCAACAAACCCAACAACAACTACCACAGCAAAACAACACCAACAAATCCAACAACAACTACCACAGCAAAACAACACCAACAAACCCAACAACAACTACCACAGCAAAACAACACCAACAAATCCAACAACAACTACCACAGCAAAACAACACCAACAAACCCAACAACAACTACCACAGCAAAACAACACCAACAAATCCAACAACAACTACCACAGCAAAACAACACCAACAAATCCAACAACAACTACCACAGCAAAACAACACCAACAAATCCAACAACAACTACCACAGCAAAACAACACCAACAAATCCAACAACAACTACCACAGCAAAACAACACCGACAAACCCAACAACAACTACCACAGCAAAACAACACCAACAAATCCAACAACAACTACCACAGCAAAACAACACCAACAAACCCAACAACAACTACCACAGCAAAACAACACCAACAAACCCAACAACAACTACCACAGCAAAACAACACCAACAAACCCAACAACAACTACCACAGCAAAACAACACCAACAAATCCAACAACAACTACCACAGCAAAACAACACCAACAAATCCAACAACAACTACCACAGCAAAACAACACCGACAAATCCAACAACAACTACCACAGCAAAACAACACCAACAAATCCAACAACAACTACCACAGCAAAACAACACCAACAAATCCAACAACAACTACCACAGCAAAACAACACCAACAAATCCAACAACAACTACCACAGCAAAACAACACCAACAAACCCAACAACAACTACCACAGCAAAACAACACCAACAAATCCAACAACAACTACCACAGCAAAACAACACCAACAAATCCAACAACAACTACCACAGCAAAACAACACCAACAAACCCAACAACAACTACCACAGCAAAACAACACCAACAAATCCAACAACAACTACCACAGCAAAACAACACCAACAAATCCAACAACAACTACCACAGCAAAACAACACCAACAAATCCAACAACAACTACCACAGCAAAACAACACCAACAAATCCAACAACAACTACCACAGCAAAACAACACCAACAAATCCAACAACAACTACCACAGCAAAACAACACCAACAAATCCAACAACAACTACCACAGCAAAACAACACCAACAAACCCAACAACAACTACCACAAAAACAACACCAACAAATCCAACAACAACTACCACAGCAAAACACACAACAAACCCAACAACAACTACCACAGCAAAACAACACCACAAACCCAACAACAACTACCACAGCAAACAACACCAACAAACCAACAACAACTACCACGCAAACACACCAACAAATCCAACAACAACTACCACAGCAAAACAACACCAACAAACCCAACAACAACTACCACAGCAAAACAACACCAACAAACCCAACAACAACTACCCAAGCAACAACACCAACAAACCCACAACAACTACCACAGCAAAACAACAACAACAAACACAACAACTACCACAGCAAAACAACACCAACAAATCCAACAACAACTACCACAGCAAAACAACACCAACAAATCCAACAACAACTACCACAGCAAAACAACACCAACAACCAACAACAACTACCACAGCAAAACAACACCACAAATCCAACAACAACTACCACAGCAAAACAACACCAACAAATCCAACAACAACTACCACAGCAAAACAACACCAACAAATCCACACAACTACCACAGCAAAACAACACCAACAACCAACAACAACTACCACAGCAAAACCACCAACAAACCAAAACACACACAAAACAACACCAACAATCCACAACAACTACCACAGCAAAACAACACCAACAAATCCAACAACAACTACCACAGCAAAACAACACCAACAAACCCAACAACAAACCACAGCAAAACAACACCAACAAATCCAACAACAACTACCACAGCAAAACAACACCAACAAACCCAACAACAACTACCACAGCAAAACAACACCAACAAACCCAACAACAACTACCACAGCAAAACAACACCAACAAATCCAACAACAACTACCACAGCAAAACAACACCAACAAATCCAACAACAACTACCACAGCAAAACAACACCAACAAATCCAACAACAACTACCACAGCAAAACAACACCAACAAATCCAACAACAACTACCACAGCAAAACAACACCAACAAATCCAACAACAACTACCACAGCAAAACAACACCAACAAACCCAACAACTACCACAGCAAAACAACAAATCCAACAACAACTACCACAGCAAAACAACACCAACAAACCCAACAACAACTACCACAGCAAAACAACACCAACAAACCCAACAACAACTACCACAGCAAAACAACACCAACAAACCCAACAACAACTACCACAGCAAAACAACACCAACAAACCCAACAACAACTACCACAGCAAAACAACACCAACAAATCCAACAACAACTACCACAGCAAAACAACACCAACAAATCCAACAACAACTACCACAGCAAAACAACACCAACAAATCCAAGAACCTGAGAATTACAAAACACCAACAAGTTCAACAACCTCAACAATTAAAAAGAAACAGCAAATCCAACAATAATCTCAAGATTGAAAAACATCAACAAATTCATCAAAGATCAAAAATAAACAACAATGTCAACAATGTCAATATAGAAACTCACCAACAAATACAACGACAAACTCACATTGATAACACCAACAAGTTCAACAACAACCCAACATTAAAAAACAATCTCAAAATTGAAAAACAAGACCAACAAATTCAACAACAACCACAAAAACATAAAACACCAACAAATCTAACACTAACCTCAATATAGAAAAACACCAACAAATTTAACAACAACCCAACATTTAGAAACACCAACAATTACAACAATAACAACAGCATAAAACATCCAATTCAACAACAAAAGCTTTCCTGTTCAGTGGCCAGGATTGGTGAGGGCTGAGGGGTCAGGAATGGTGAGGGCTGAGGGGTCAGGATTGGTGAGGGCTGAGGGGTCAGGATTGGTGAGGGCTGAGGGGTCAGGAATGGTGAGGGCTGAGGGGTCAGGATTGGTGAGGGCTGAGGGGTCAGGATTGGTGAGGGCTGAGGGGTCAGGAATGGTGAGGGCTGAGGGGTCAGGATTGGTGAGGGCTGAGGGGTCAGGGATGGTGAGGGCTGAGGGGTCAGGATTGGTGAGGGCTGAGGGGTCAGGATTGGTGAGGGCTGAGGGGTCAGGGATGGTGAGGGTTAAGGTGTCAGAGATGGTGAAGGGTGAAGGATCTGGGTAGGTGAGGGGTGTGGGTCATGTTTGCTTAGGGGTGAGGAACAAGGGTGGTGAGGGATGAGGGGTGAGGGATGGTGAAGGGTCAGTGATGGTGCGTTGTCAGGGTTGGTGAGGGATCAGGGACGGTGAGGGATCAGGGACGGTGAGGGATCAGGGACGGTGAGGGATCAGACATGGTGAGTTCTGAGAGATTAGGGTTTGTGAGGGAGTCAGAGATGACAAGAGGTCAAGAGTCAGAGATGTTGAGAGGTGGGTGTCAGGTATGTTGAGAGGTTAAGGTCAGTAAGAGGTCTGACAACACCAATTTTAAATCTAACCGATTTATTTGATAATAACCTTGCAAGCTTTCGATCTTTGTGCCTTCGTCAGGCGAATGAGGTCAATTGACATCATTCACCTGACGGAGGCACAAATGACTTCATTCGCCTGATGAAGGCACAAAGGCCGAAAGCTTGCAAGTTTACTATCAAATAAATCAGTTGGATTTAAAATTGGTGTTGTCAGACCTCTTACGGAGTTTACCCCAATCCAACACCGGCATCTCTACATCGAGAGGTTAAGGGTCAGAGATGGTAAGAGTTGAGGGATCAAGGATGGCGAGGGGTGAAGGATCAGGATTGGTCAAGGATCAAGGATGATAAGGGGTGAGGGGTGAGATGTGAGGGTCAGAGTTGGTCAGGGTTCAGGGATGGTGAATGTTGAAGGATCAGGAACGGTGAGGGTTGAGGGGTCAGGGATGGTGAGGGGTCAGGGATGGTGAGGGGTGAGGGGTCAACGGTGGTAAAGGATGAGGGGTCAGGGATGGTGAGTGATGAGGGATGGTGATGGTTGAATGGTCAGGAATGGTCAGATGTAAGGCGTCAGGGTTAGTTGAGGTCAGAGATGGTGAGGAGTCAGGGATGGTGAGGATAAGAGATCAGGGTTGGTGCGGAGTCAGGGTTTGTGAAGGGTGAGGGGTTAGCGATGATGAGTGGTGAGTGGTCACAGATGGTGAGTGATGAGGGGTCAGGGAAGGTGAGGAATGATGAGGTGTGAGGGGTCACGGATGGTGAGGGGTGAGGGGTCAGGGAAGGTGAGGAATGATGAGGTGTGAGGGGTCACGGATGGTGAGGGGTGAGGGGTCAGGGAAGGTGAGGGATGAGAGGTCAGGGTCGGTAAAGTGTGAGGCATGGTGAGGGGTCAGGGAAGGTGAGGAATGGTGAGGATGAGGGATGGTCAGGACTGAGGGATGAGGGATAGTAATGGGTTAGGGGTCAGGGTAGGTGAGAAATGAAGGGTCAGGGATGTTCAGTGGCCAGGAATGGTGAGGGCTGAGGGGTCAGGATTGGTGAGGGTTAAGGTGTCAGAGATGGTGAAGGGTGAAGGATCTGGGTAGGTGAGGGGTGTGGGTCATGTTTGCTGAGGGGTGAGGAACAAGTGTGGTGAGGGGTGAGGCTTGGTGAGGGGTGAGAGGTCAGGCTTGGTGAGGGATGACGGTTTGGGAATGGTGAGGGCTCAGGGATGTTGAGGCAACAAAATTTGTGACAGGTGAGGGGTCAGGATTCATGAGGGGTGAGGGGTTAGCGATGATGAGTGGTGAGGAGTCACGGATGGTAAAGGGTCAGGGGTCAGGGATGTTGATGGCTGAGGGGTCAGGGTTGTGAGGGTGAGGGGTCAGGTTTGGTGAAGAGTGAAGGATGAGAGATGGTGACGGGTGAGGGGTCAGGGGTGGTGAGGGATGTTGAGGTGTGAAGGATGGGGGTGGTGAGGAATGAGGGATGTTGAGGTGTGAGGGGTGGGGGGGTGGTGAGGGGTCAGGGATGGTGAGGGGTCAGGCCAGGTATGGGATCAGAGATGGTGAGAGGTGAGCGGTCAGGGATTCTGAGTGATGAGGGGTGAGGGTTCAGGGTGGTGAGGGGTGAGAGGTCAGAGATGATAATGGATGGTGAGGGTTGAAAAGGTCAAAGAAGCTGAGGGTCACAGGTAGGGATGTTGAGCGGTCAGAGTTGGTGAGGGGTGAAGGTAAGGGTTAGTGAGGAGTGAAGGGTCATGGATAATGCAGAATGAGAGGTCAGGGATGCTGAGGGTCGAGGGGTTAGGGATGGTGAGGGATAAGGTGTCAGGGATGGTGAGGGGTGAGGGCTCAGCGTTGGTGAGGTGTGAGGCGTGGTGAGAGTAGTTGGGCCTGGCATGGTGAGGGGTCAGGAGTCAGGGATGGTGAGGGATCATGAGGGGTGAGGGACAGGGTTCATGAGGGGTCAGGGATTTGAGGGGTAAGGGGTCATGGATGATGGCAGGTCGAGGAGATGGATGGTGGAGGGTCAGAATTGGTGAGGGAAGGTGATGGATGAGGCATCAGCGTTGGCAAGGAATGAGTAGTGAGAGATGGTGAGGGGTGAGGGGTAAGGGATGATGAGGGCTCAGGGATGGTGAGAGGTGAGGGTTCATAGGTGGTGAGGAATCAGAGATGATGAGGGTTTGAGGGTTAGGGTGATGAGGGGTCATGGGTCAGGATTGGTGAGGGGTGAGGGGTCAGGGTCGGTGAGGGGTGAGGGGTTAGGGATCGTGAGGTATGGTGATGAGTGAGGGATGCGTAGTCAGAGATAGTGAGGGATGAGGAGTCAGAGATAATGAGGGGTCAGGGTTCATGAGGGGTGAGGTTCAGGGTTGGTGAGGGATGAGGGGTCAGGGATGGTGAGATGTCAGAGGACAGGGAGGTTAGATGTCAGGGATGGTGTGGAGTCAGGGTCAGTGAGGGGTCAGGGATGGTGAGGGGTCAGGAGTCAGAGATGCTGAGGGGTGAGGGGTCAGGGTTGGTGAGGTATGGTGATGAGTGAGGGATGAGTAGTCAGAGATAGTGAGGGATGAGGTGTCAGAGATGCTGAGGGGTCAGAGGTCAGGGATGGTGAGGGAGGAGGGGTGAGGGATGTTGTGGGATGAGGGGTCAGCAATGGTGAGGGGTCAGGGTTGGTGAGGTGAGGAATCAAGTTTGGTGAGAGATGGTGAGATGTGAGGGGTCAGGGTTGGTGAGGGGTGAGAGGTCAGGGATGGTGCCGGGTCGAGGAGATGGATGGTAAAGGGTCAGGATTGGTGAGGTCTGGTAAGGGATGAGGAGTCAGGGTTGGTGAGGGGTGAGAGATGGTGAGGGATGAGACGTCAGATATGTTGAGGGCTCAGCAATGGTGAGAGGCGAGGGGTCAGGAATGGTGAGGGGTCAGGGATGGTGAGAGGCGAGGGGTCAGGAATGGTGAGGGGTCAGCGTTGGTGAGAGGCGAGGGGTCAGGAATGGTGAGGGGTCAGGGATGGTGAGGGTTGAGAGGTCAGGGTTGGAGAGGGATGGTGAGGGGTGAATGGTCAGAGATGGTGAGGTGTGATGGGTCACAGATGGTGAAAAGTGAGAGGTCTGGGAAGGTGTGGGGTGAGGAGTCAGGGATGGTGAGGGGTGATGGGTCAGAGATGGAGAAGGTGAGGGGTGAGGGGTCAGGATAGGTGAGCTCTGGTGATGGGTGAGGGGCAAGCGGTCAGAGATGGTGGGGGTCAAGGATGGTGAGGAAGGAGAGGTGAGGGATGGTGGTGGATGAGAGATCAGGGATGGTGAGGGGTCAGCGATGGTGAGGAGTGAGGGGTCAGGGATGATAATGGGTCTGGGATGGTGAGAGGGTGGGAGATGATAGGGTGTGAGCAGTCAAGTGTGGTGAAGGGTAAGGGGTCAGAAATGGTGACGGGTGAGGGTCAGTGATGGTGAGGGGCGAGGAGTCAGGTTTGGTGAGGGATGAGGGATCAGTGATGGTGAGGGGTCAGGGGTGAGGGATGGTGAGGGCTGAGGGCTCGGGGATGGTGAAGTGTCAGAGCTGTTGAGGGATGAGGGGTCAGGATTAGTGACGGGTCAGGGTTAAAAGAAGGTGTGTGCTCACAGTTGGTTTGGGTGAAGGGTCTGGGATAGTGATGGGTGAGGATTCGAGTTTAGTGAGGGGTCAGGGATGGTGAGGGCTGAGAGGTCAGGTCAGGGGTCATTTAAGGTGAGGGGTAAGGGATGGTGAGGGGTCAGGGATAGTGAGTGTTATGGGGTCTGGAATAGTGAAGGGTGAGGGATGACGGGTGAGGGATGGTGAGGGATGTTGAGGAGTAAGGGGTCAGGCATGGAGAGGGTGAGGGGTTAATGATACTGAGGATTGAGGTGTCAGAGTTGGTGCAGGGTGGGTGGTGAGGGGTGAGGGGTCAGGGTTGGTGCAAGGTGAGGGGTCAGGGATAGTGCAGGGTGAGGGGTCAGGGTTGGTGCAGGGTGCGGGGTGAGGGGTCAGGGTTGGTGCAAGGTGAGGGGTCAGGGATAGTGCAGGGTGAGGGGTCAGGGATAGTGCAGGGTGAGGGGTGAGGGTTGGTGCAGGGTGCGGGGTGAGGGATCAGGGTTGGTGCAAGGTGAGGGGTCAGGGATAGTGCAGGGTGAGGAGTCAGGGTTGGTGTAGAATAAGGGGTGAGGGGTCAGAGTTGATGCAGAGTGAGGGGTGATGGTGAGGGGTGAGGGGTCAAGGTTGGTACAGGGTGAGGGGTGAGGAGTCATGTTTGGTCAGGGGTCAGAAATGGTGAGGGTAAATGGTCAGGAATGGTGAGGGGTCAGTGGGCAGGAATGGTGAGAGGTCAGGGGTCAGTGATGGTGAGGGTTGAGGCCTTCAGCCATGGGGAGAGTGAGGGGACAGGGATGGTGAGGGGTCAGGGATAGTGAGGGGTCAGGGTCAGGGATAGTGAGGGTGAGGAGTCAGGTGGGTGAGGGGTGAGGTGTTAGAGTTGGTGAAGGGTGAGGGGTAAACCATGGTGAGGGGTCAGGGGTCAAGGTGAGGTATAAGGTGTAAGGGGTCAGGGTTGTTCAGAGATGGTGAGGGGTCAGGGGTCAGGGATGGTGAGGGATGAGAGGTGAGGGGTCAGGCATCAGGGAGGGGTGAGGGGTCAGAGATGGTCAGGGCTGAGAAGTCAGCGATGCTGAGGGGTCAGGGTTTGTGAGGGGGAGTGGTCAGGGATGGTGAGGGGTGAGGGATAGGGTTGGTCAGGTGTGAGGGATGGTCGGGGTGAGTGGTCAGGGATGGTGAGGGGTGAGGGGTCAGGGCTGGACAGTGGTCAGGGATAATAAAGGTTGAGGGTGAGGGTCAGGGATGGTGAGCGGTAAGGGGTCAGGGAAGGTATGGGTGAAGACTCAGAGATGGTCAAATGGATTTGTCAGGGGACAGGGATGGTGAGGGGTGAGAAATCAGGGACAGTGAGGGCTGAGGGGTCAGGGATTGTGAGGAATCAGGGACAGCAAGGGAAGAGGAGTCAGGGTTAGTGAGAGGTCAGGGATGGCGTGCGGTCAGGGATGGAGAGAGGGGAGGGGGTCAGGGATGGAGAGAGGGGAGGGGGTCAGGGATGGAGAGAGGG
>JAGIQG010000760.1:0-16061 GCA_024679065.1 Sphyrna mokarran | reverse complement strand
ACAGGCCCCAACCCTGAACCCTGACCCCGAGTATAGGCCCCAACCCTGAACCCTGACCCCGAGTACAGGCCCCAACCCTGAACCCTGACCCCGAGTACAGGCCCCAACCCTGAACCCTGACCCCGAGTACAGGCCCCAAACCCTGAACCCTGACCCCGAGTACAGGCCCCAACCCTGAACCCTGACCCCGAGTACAGGCCCCAAACCCTGAACCCTGACCCCGAGTACAGGCCCCAACCCTGAACCCTGAACCCGAGTACAGGCCCCAACCCTGAACCCTGACCCCGAGTACAGGCCCCAACCTGAACCCTGACCCCGAGTACAGGCCCCAACCCTGAATCCTGACCCCGAGTACAGGCCCCAAACCCTGAACCCTGAACCCGAGTACAGGCCCCAAACCCTGAACCCTGACCCCGAGTACAGGCCCCAACCCTGAACCCTGGCCCCGACTACAGGCCCCAACCCTGAACCCTGACCCCGAGTACAGGCCTCAAGTCTGAATGCTGACCCCGAGTACAGGCCCCAACCCTGAACCCTGACCCCGAATACAGGCCCCAAACCCTGAACCCTGGCCCCGAGTACAGGCCCCAACCCTGAACCCTGACCCTGAGTACAGGTCACAACCCTGAATCCTGACCCCAGGTACAGGCTCAAACCTGAACCCTGACCCTAGGTACAGGTCCCAAATTTGGCCGATTGGATCAGTAACTGGCTGTCTCATAGAAGGCAGAGGGTGGAGATGGAGGGAAAATGTACAGACTGGAGGCCAGTTCCCAGCGGTGCACCACCGGGGTCAGTGCTGGCTCCTCTGCTGTTTGTGATTTTTATCAATGAGTTGGAAGAGGGGGCTGAAGGATGGGTTAGTAAATTTACTGATGACACCAAGATTGGTGGAGTAGTGGATGAGGGGGAGGGCTCTTGCAGGCTGCAAAGAGACATTGATAGGATGCAGAGCTGGGCAGGAAAGTGGCAGATGGAGTTTAACCCTGATAAGTGCGAGGGGATTCATTTTGGTAGGACAAACTTGAATGTGGATTACAGGGTCAACGGCAGGGTTCTGAGGAATGTGGAGGAACAGAGAGATCTTGGGGTTCATATCCACAGATCTCTGAAGGTTGTCACTCAAGTGGATAGAGTGTGAAGAAGCTTATAGTGTGTTAGTGTTTATTAACAGGAGGTTTGAGTTTAAGAGCCGTGGGCTTATGCTGTAACTGTACCGGACTTTGATGAGACCACATTTAGAATATTGTGTACAGTTCTGGTCACCTCACTATAAGAAGGATGTGGAAGCATTGGAGAGAGTGCAGAGGAGATTGACCAGGATGCTGCCTGGTTTGGAGGGTAGGTCTTATGAGGAAAGGTTGAGGGAGCTGAGGCTTTTCTCTTTAGAGCGGAGGAGGATGAGAGGCAACTTAATAGAGGTTTATGATGAGAGTGATTGATAGAGTGGACGTGCAGAGACTTTTTCCTCGGGTGGATGTAGCTGTTACGAGGGGGCATAACTATAATGTTCATGGTGGGAGATATAGGAGGGAATGTCTGAGGTAGATTCTTTACTCAGAGAGTGGTTGGGGTGTAGAATACACTGCCTGCTGTGATAGTGAAGTCGGACACTTTAGGAACTTTCAACCAGTTATTGGAGAGGCACATGGAGCACTCCAGAATGAGAGGGAGTGGGAGAGCTTGATCTTGGGGTCAGACAAAGCTCGGCACAACATTGAGGGCTGAAGGGCCTGTACTGTGCTATTCGATGTTCTAAATATGCCCCAAGACATATTGGCTAGGGGGATTTGGGAAGCTAAATCACCCCTTCATGTCCCAAAGTGTGTACGAGAGATGGATTGGCCATGCCAAATTCCCCATAGTGTGCTAAGATGTGTAGTTTGGGTGGATTGGCCTTGATAAATTCATCTTAATGTGCCAAGATGTGTAGGAGAGGTGCATAGGCCGGGCTAAATTCTCCTTATTGTCCGAAGATGTCTATGAATGGTGGATTGGCCAGGCTAAATTGCTCTTTAGTGTCCCAAGATGTGTAGGTTAGATGGACTGGCCATGCCGTGATAGTTATAGGACGGATATCAGAGGCAGGTTCTTTACCCAAAGGGTGGTTCGGGAGTGGAATGCCCTGCCTGCAGCGGTTGTAGATGCGCCAAGTTTGGTGGCGTTTAAGAGGTTAGTTGATAAGTATATGGAAGAGAAGGGAATGGTTTAGTTTGGAGGGGCATTGCTTTTTATATTGGTCGGCGCAACATCGAAGGCCGAAGGGCCTGTTCTGTGCTGTAATGTTCTATGTTCTATGTTCTATGTTCTATGCTAAATTGGGACAGTCAGGGGCAAGTTAGCTTGGCCAATACATCTAACTTGAACATTTCAGGAAGTGAAGGTGCAATTTAGCATCACCAATCCACCTAAAGTACACTTCTTGGGAGAGAGGGGCAGTTTAGCATGGCCACTCCACTTCTCATACACGTCTTGGAACATTAAGGGGCAATTAGCATGGCCAATCCACCACTTGTACGCATCTTGGGACACTATAGGTGCAATTTAGCATACCCAATCCATCTAACCAACACACCTTGTGACTCTAAGAGGCAACTTAATGTTGCCAATCCACCTCTCGTATACATTTTGGGATACTAAGGGGAATTTAGCATGGCCAAACCACATTTTGTACACATCTTGGGTCATGAAGGGTCAATTTTCATGGCCAATTGCCATAACTTACACATCTTGGGATACTAAGAGGCGATATGTGTAGGTTAGTTGGATTGCCTAAATTCATCTTAGTGTACCAAGATGTGTATGAGAGGTGTGTAGGCCAGACTAAATTGTCCTTAGTGTCACAAGATGTGTACGGGAGATGGATTGGCCGTGCTAAATTGCCCCTTCGTGTCCCAGGGTATGTACAAGATTGCCCCTGACTGACCCAAGGAGTATTGGTTAGATGGATTGGCCGTGCTAAAGAACATAAGAAAGAGGAGCAGGAGATGGCCATCCAGCCCCTCGAGCCTGCCCCACCATTCAATAAGATCATGGCTGATCTGAAGTGGATCAGTTCCACTTACCCGCTTGCTCCCTATAATCCTTAATTCGCTTAATCGCTTAAACTGCACCTTAATATTCCAAGTTATGTAATTAGATGGATTGGCCATGCTAAATTTCCCTGCTGTCCCAATGTATGTAGGTTAGAGTGGATTGGCCAGGCTAAATTCCCCCTGCTGTCCCAAGGTGTGCAGGTTAGAGTGGATTGGCCAGGCTAAATTCCTCCTGCTGTCCCAAGGTGTGTAGGTGAGAGTGGATTGGCCAGGCGAAATTCCCCCTGCTGTCCCAAGGTGTGTAGGTTAGGGTGGATTGGCCAGGCTAAATTCCCCCTGCTGTCCCAAGGTGTGTAGGTTAGGGTGGATTGGCCAGGCTAAATTCCCCCTGCTGTCCCAAGGTGTGTAGGTGAGAGTGGATTGGCCAGGCGAAATTCCCCCTGCTGTCCCAAGGTGTGTAGGTTAGGGTGGATTGGCCAGGCTAAATTGTCTCTTAGGTTCAAAAATGTGTAGGTTTGGTTAATTGGCCATGCTAAATTCACCTTAATGTCCAAGATATGTACGAGAAGTGGTTTGGTCATGCTAAATTGTCCTGTGGTGTCACAAGATGTGTACGAGTGGTAGATTGGTCATGTTAAATTTCCTTTAGTGTCCCAAGATGTGTAGGTTAGGTGAATTGGCCATGATAAATGCACTTAGGATCCAAAGATGTGTAGTTTCAATTCACTCTCTCCTTTTTAATTCAGTGTCACAGGCCTGGCTGGGTTCACTCTGTCCTTTTTAATTCAGTGTCACAGGCCTGGCTGGGTTCACTCTCTCCTTTTTGATTCAGTGTCACAGGCCTGGCTGGGTTCACTCTCTCCTTTTTGATTCAGTGTCACAGGCCTGGCTGGGTTCACTCTGTCCTTTGAGATTCAGAGTGTGCACGTGTGCGGGTGTAAGGATGCGCGAGTATGTGTGTGTTAGGGAATTTGTGAGGGGGTGTGTGAGTGAGTCAGCGTGCAGATATGCATGTGAATATTTCTGAGAGATTCCTGTAATTTACCAATGCCAATTAGGAGTTAATCCCCGGAAAACAATACGTATTGCAACAAGAAGTGTTGGTCAATTTTTTGGTTACTTGGATTGTCCGTGAGGGGCAATTTAGCCTGGCCATCGACCTGTCATACACATGATCTGACCTCACTCCCCTCCCCCACCCAGAGAATGATCTGAACTCACTCCCGTCCCCCACCCAGAGAGCGATCTGTCCTGACTCCCCGCCTCCTGCACAGAGGATGATCTGACCTCACTCCCCTCACCCACCCAGAGAATGATCTGACCTCACTCCGTCCCCCACCCAGAGAATGATCTGACCTCACTGCTGTCCCCCACCCAGAGAAAGATCTCACCTCACTCCCCTCCCGCACCCAGAGAAATATCCGCATTCAATTCCCTCCACCCACCCAGAGGATGATCTGACCTCACTCCACTCCCCAACCCAGAAAATCATCTGACCTCACTCCTCTCCCACCACGCAGACACTGATCTGACCTCACTCCCCTCCACTACCCAGGGAACAATCTGACCTTACTCCCCTCACCTACCCAGAGAATGATCTGACCTCACTCCCGTCCCCCACTCAGAGAATGATCTGACCTCACTCCCGTCCCCCACCCAGAGAATGATCTGACCTCACTCCAGTCCACCACCCAGAGAATGATCTGACCTCACTCCCGTCCCCCACCCAGAGAATGATCTGACCTCACTCCCCTCCTCCACCCACAGGATGATCTGACCTCATTCCCCACCCCAACCCAAAGAACGATTTGACCTCACTCCCCTCCCCCACCCAGAGAATGATCTGACCTCACTCCTCTCCCCCACCCAGGGACTGATCTCTCCTCACCCGCGTCCCCCACACAGAGAATGATCTGACCTCACTCCACTCCCCAACCCAGAGAATGATTTGACCTCACTCCCCTCCCCCACCCAGAGAATGATCTGACCTCACTCCCCTCCCCCACCCAGAGAATGATCTCACCTCACTCCCCTCCCCCACCCAGAGAATGATCTGACCTCACTCCCCTCCTCCACCCAGGGGATGATCTGACCACACTGACCTCCCCCACCCAGACAATGATCAGACCTCACTCCCCTCCCCCACCCAGAGGATGATCTGACCACACTCACCTCCCCCACCCAGAGAATGATCTGACCTCACTCCCCTCCCCCACCCAGAGAATGATCTGACCTCACTGCCGACCCCCACCCAGAGAATGATATGACGTCATTTCCCTCCCAAACCCAGGGAATGATCAGACCTCACTCCTCTCCCCCACACAGGGACTGATGTGACCTCACTCCCGTCCCCCACCCAGAGAATGATCTGAAATCATGCCCCTCCCCAACCCAGAGATGATCTGACCTCATTCCCCTCCCCGACACAGAGAATGATCTGACCTCACTCCACTCCCCCACCCAGAGAATGATCTGACCTCACTCCCCTCCTCCACCCAGGGGATGATCTGACCTCACTCCCCTCCCCCACCCAGAGAATGATCTGACCTCACTCCCCTCCCCCACCCAGAGAATGATCTGACCTCACTCCCCTCCCCCACCCAGAGAATGATCTGACCTCACTCCCCTCCCCCACCCAGAGAATGATCTGACCTCACTCCCCTCCCCCACCCAGAGGATGATCTGACCACACTCCCTCCCCCACCCAGAAATGTCCTCACTCCCCTCCCCCACCCAGAGAATGATCTGACCTCACTGCCGTCCCCCACCCAGAGAAGATCTGACCATTCCCTCCCAAACCAGGAATGATCTGACCTCACTCCCTCCCCCACCCAGAGAATGATCTGACCTCACTCCCCTCCCCCACCCAGAGAATGATCTGAACTCAGTCCCCTCCTCCACCCACAGGATGATCTGATCTCATTCCCCACCCCAACCCAAAGAACAATTTGACGTCACTCCCGTCCCCCACCCAGAGAATGATCTGACCTCACTCCCCTCCCCCACCCAGAGAATGATCTGACCTCACTCCCCTCCCCCACCCAGAGAATGATCTGACCTCACTCCCCTCCCCCACCCAGAGAATGATTTTGTTGTAATTTTAAAATCTCTGATCCTTTTTCGACCAGTTTGCTCACTCCAATGTTTTACCCCGGTTCCCTTATTTACAAGGTGGACAAAGGACAAACACAAGTAAATGTTCAACAAGTTTATTAATAATAACCAATTAACCCTTAAATTACCCCCATAAAACAAGAGAATACCCCAAAATCAGATATTATACCCGCAGAGATGGTTTGTTAAACTGCAGGCTCGATTCTCTGAGTCTCTCTGGTTTGTTGTGTGGAAGGTGAGTCTCGATGGCAGCTTCTTCCTTCCTTCCCTCTCTGGTCAGTCTTCCAGATGGTCAACCTCCCTCATCCTCTCTTCACTGCTGGTCTCTGAAATGTGTCCCTCTATTTCCCCTCCTGCCTGTTTGCCTTTCCAGAAACTTCTCTGGCTTCTGCTCAATGAGATCCTGGGGGACGGGGTTCCCATCCCCAGTGGGTTTCTTGATGTTTGCCTGACAGGACACCAGGGTCTGTCCCCCCACCCCCGGTGTCCATCTCCACGCTGCTGTTTCCATGTAACCTGTTATCAGATTAAACCCACTGCAGGAACTCCCGGTGACAGAAAGTCTGGCCCAGTCTGGGTTTCTAACAATCGGCCGGTGCATTTCAACGGGGTGCAATGATCTCCTGCTAAATATCAGTCAGGGGGCAATGAGCTTTGATAGGGGGCTGATGAGTCAGACACAGACAGGTTTATGATTTGTACGACTGGCCTGCCTGAGGTTTGACTGGGTTTGATTTTTAATACATCCAATTCTTTCATTTACAATATCCAATTTTATCAGCCATAAAACGAGGCCTTGTTTATGTAACACCCTCACCAACCCAGATCCTTCACCCCTCACCATCTCTGACACCTTAAACCTCACCAACCCTGACCCCTCACCATCACTGACCCCTCACCATCCCTGACCCCTCACCAACCCTGACCCCTCACCATCCCTGACCCCTCACCATCACTGACCCCTCACCATCACTGACCCCTCACCATTCCTGATCTCTGACCATCCCTGACCCCTCACCATTCCTGATCTCTGACCATCCCTGACCCCTCACCATTCCTGACCCCTCACGAACTCTGAACCCTCACCCCCTCACCATCCCTGACCCCTGACCCTTCACCATCCCCGACCCCTCACCATCTCTCCCACCTCACTCCTCAACAAAACTTCCACCATCCATACCCCTGACCTCTCACTATTCCTTACCCCTCACCCCTCACCAACCCTGACCCCTCACCCCTCACTAACCCTGACCCCTCACCGCTCACTAAGCCAGACCCCTCACCCCTCACTTACCCTGACCCCTCAACCCTCACTATTCCTGACTCCTGACCCCTCACTGCTCACTAACCCTCACCCCTCACTAACACTGACCCCTCACCCCTCACTAACCCTCACCCCTCACTGCTCACTAACCCTCACCCCTCACCAACACTGACCCCTCACTAACACTGACTCCTCACTGCTCACTAAGCCAGACCCCTCAACCCTCACTATTCCTGACTCCTGACCCCTCACAGCTCACTAACCCTCACCCCTCACCAACCCTGACCCCTCACCATCCCTCAACATTCCTGACCCGTCACCAACCCTCACCCCTCACTCTCCCTGAACAGTCACTCCTCACCATCCCCGATCTTCTGACCCCTCATCATCTCTGACTTCTCACTCCTCACCAACCCTGACCCCTCACCCCTCATCATCCCTGACTCCTCACTATCCCTGACCCCTCATCCTTCAACGTCCGTGACCCCTGACCCCTCGCTGTCTCTGACCATCCCTGCCGCCTGACCCCTCAGCATCCCTGACCTCTTATACCTCACCATCCCTGACTCCTGACCATCCCTGACCCCTCACTATCCCTGACCTCTGACCATCCCTGACCCCTCACTATCCCTGACCTCTGACCATCCCTGACCCCTCACTATCCCTGACCTCTGACCATCCCTGACCCCTCTCCCCTCACCATCTCTGACTGCTCACTGTCCCTGACCCTTCACCCCTCACCAACATTGACCCCATATCCCTCACCATTGTTGACCTTTCACCCCTCACCACCCCTGACCCCTCACCCCTCACTAATCCTGACCCCTCACCATCGCTGACACCTCACCCCTCACGAACGCTTCCCCCTCACTCCTCAGCATCACTGACCCTTCACCCCGCACCAATCCTGACTCCTCACCCCTCACCACCCTGACCCCGACCCCTCACCACCCTGACCCCCACTCCTCACCATCCCTGACCAACACTGATCCCTCACCCTTCACCATCCCTTATCCCTCATCCCTCACCATCCCTGACCCCTGACCCTTCACCATCCCTGATCTCTCACTATCCCTGACCCCTGACCCTTCAGCATTCCTAATCCCTCACCACCCACCAACCCTGACCCCACACCACTCATCATCCCTTACACCTCACTATCCCTGATCACTCACCATCCATCACCACTCACCCCTTACCAACCCTGACCCCTCACCCTTCTCCATCCCTGACCTCTGACTCTTCACCATCCATGACTCTTCACTCCTCACCAACCCTGATCCTCACTCCTCACCAACCTGACATCACATCCCTCACCATCCCTGCCCCCTCACCCCTCACCATCCCTGCCCCCTCACTCCTCACCATCCCTGATCCCTCACCCTGCCTGACTGCTCACTGTCCCTGACCCCTCACCCTGCACCAACCTGACTCCTCACCCCTCAACATTCCTGACCCTCACCCCTCATCCCTCACCAACTCTGACACCTCTGACACCTCATTATCCCTGACCCCTCATCATCCCTGACCCCTCACCCCTCACCAACCCTCACCCCTCACAACTCTGACACCTCACCATCCCTAACCCCTCATCATCTCTGATCCTTAGCCATCCCTCAGCCCTCACCAACTCTCACCCCTCACTATCCCTCAATCCTCACTCAACAACACTCACCTTTCATCCCTCACAAACCTTGACCCCTCAATATCCCTGACTCCTCAATCCTCAATATTCCTGACCCCTCACCCCTCATAAAAACTGACCCCTCACCATTGTTGACTCCTCACCATCCATGATCCCTCACTCCTCACCACTCACCAACCCTGACCCCTCACCCCTCACCCCTCACTCTCCCTGACCATTGACCCTTCACTATCCCTGACCCCTGACCCTTCAGCATTCCTAACCCCTCACCACCCACCAACCCTGACCCCACACCACTCATCATCCCTCACACCTCACTATCCCTGATCACTCACCATCCTTCACCACTCACCCCTCACTATCCCTGTCCCTTCACAATCCCCCATCCCTGACCCCTGACGTGCCTACCATCCCTCACCCCTTATGCCTCACTTACCCTGACTCCTCACTGCTCACCAGCATCTCTGACCCCTCACTATCCCTCACCCCTAACCATCCCTGATCTCTGATCCCTCACCATCCATGACTCCTGGTCCCTCACCATCCCAGACCATTCACTATCCCTGACCCCTGACCCATCACCATCTCTGACCCCATCATCCCTGATCCCTCACCATCACTAACCCCTCACTGCGAACCATTCCTGATCCTTCAACCCTCACCATCACTGAACACTGACCAACTCTGACCCTCATATCTCACCATCCCTGACCCTGCCACCCCTCACCCCTCACCATCCCTAATTCCTCTCCATCCCTGACCCCTCACCCCATCCCTCACCATTCCTGATTCCTCACAGTCCCTGTCCCCTCACCCCTTACCATTCCTCACAACTCACTCCTCACCTTCTCTGACTCCTCACACCTCACCATCCATGACCACTCACTGTCACTGAACCCTCACCCCTCACATCTCAGACCCCTCACCATCCTTTACCACTCACCACTCTCCAGCTCTGACCTCTCACCCCTCACCATCCCTGACCCCTCACCATCTCTGAACCCTCACCCCTCTGACCGCTCACCCTTCTTCATTCCTCACCAACCCTGACCCCTCACACCTCGCAATCACTGACCCCTCACTCACCATCCATCACCCCTACCATTCATCATCGCTAACCCCTCACCCCTCACGAACCCTGACCCCTCACCATCCCTGACCCCGACCCCTTACCATCCCTCACTCCTCACCAACCCTCAACCTTCACCTCTCATGAACCCTGACCCCTCACCATCCCTGACCCCTCACCCCTCACCAATCCCTCAGCCCTCACCATCTCTGACTCCTCACTCTTTCTGACCCCTCATTCCCCACCATTCCTGACCCCTCATCCCTCACCATCCCGAAACCCTCATCCCTCATCATCCCTGACTCCTGACCCCTCACCATACCTGACCTCTCACCCTTCACCATCTCTGACCAATCACCCCTTACCGTCTCTCACCAACTGTGACCCCCTCACCCCTCACTATCCCTGATACCTCACTATCCCTGACCCCTCATCCCTCAGCCTTTACTATCCCTGATACCTCACTATCCTGACCCCTCACCCCTCACTATCCCTGATACCTCACTATCTCTGACCCCTCACCCCTCACCCCTCACCATCCCTAATACCTCACTATCCTGACCCCTCATCCCTCAGCCTTTACTATCCCTAATACCTCACTATCCTGACCCCTCACCCTCACCCCTCACTATCCCTGATACCTCACTATCTCTGACCCCTCACCCCTCACCTCACTATCCCTAATACCTCACTATCCTGACCCCTCATCCTCAGCCTTTACTATCCCTGATACCTCACTATCCTGATACCTCACCCACCCCTCACCCCTCACTATCCCTGATACCTCACTATCTCTGACCCCTCACCCCTCACTATCCCTGATACCTCACTATCCCTGACCCCTCACCCCTCACTATCCCTGATACCTCACTATCCCTGACCCCTCACCCCTCACCTTTACTATCCCTGATACCTCACTATCCCTGACCCCTCACCCCTCAGCCTTTACTATCCCTGATACCTCACTATCCCTGACCCCTCACCCCTCAGCCTTTACTATCCCTGATACCTCACTATCCCTGACCCTCACCCCCACTATCCCTGATACCTCACTATCCCTGACCCCTCACCCCTCAACCTTTACTATCCCTGATACCTCACTATCCCTGACCCCTCACCCCTCACTATCCCTGATACCTCACTATCCCTGACCCCTCACCCCTCAGCCTTTACTATCCCTGATACCTCACTATCCTGACCCCTCACCCCTCAGCCCTTACTATCCCTGATACCTCACTATCCTGACCCCTCACCTCACCCCTCACTATCCCTGATACCTCACTATCCCGACCCCTCACCCCTCACTATCCCTGATACCTCACTATCCCTGACCCCTCACCCCTCACCCTCACTATCCTGATACCTCACTATCACCTCACCCCTCAGCCTTTAATATCCCTGATACCTCACTATCCCTGACCCCTCACCCCTCAGCCTTTACTATCCCTGATACCTCAGTATCCCTGACCCCTCACCCCTCACCCCTCACTATCCCTGATACCTCACTATCCCCGACCCCTCACCCCTCAGCCTTTACTATCCCTGATAACTCACTATCCCTGACCCCTCACCCCTCAGCCTTTACTATCCCTGATACCTCACTATCCCTGACCCCTCACCCCTCACTATCCCTGATACCTCACTATCCCCGACCCCTTACCCCTCACCCCTCACTATCCCTGATAACTCACTATCCCTGACCCCTCACCCCTCAGCCTTTACTATCCCTGATACCTCAGTATCTCTGACCCCTCACCCCTCACCCCTCACTATCCTTGATACCTCACTATCCCCGACCCCTCACCCCTCAGCCTTTACTATCCCTGATAACTCACTATCCCTGACCCCTCACCCCTCACTATCCCTGATACCTCACTATCCCTGACCCCTCACCCCTCACTATCCCTGATACCTCACTATCCCGACCCCTTACCCCTCACCCCTCACTATCCCTGATACCTCACTATCCCTGACCCCTCACCCCTCAGCCTTTACTATCCTGATACCTCACAATCTGACCCCTCACCCCTCACCCCTCAGCCTTTACTATCCCTGATACCTCACTAATCCTGACCCCTCACCCTCACTAACCCTGATACCTCACTATCTGACCCCTCACCCCTCAGCCTTTACTATCCCTGATACCTCACTATCCCTGACCCCTCACCCTTCACCCCTCAGCCTTTACTATCCCTGATACCTCACTATCCCTGACCCCTCACCCCTCAACCCTCACTATCCCTGATACCTCACTATCCCTGACCCCTCACCCCTCAGTCTTTACTATCCCTGATACCTCACTATCCCTGACCCCTCACCCCTCACCGCTCACTATCCCTGATACCTCACTATCCCTGACCCTCACTTCTCTCCAACATGTCCCCTCACTCCTCATCATCCGACTCCTGACCTCTCACATTACCCACCCATCCCTGACCCCTTACCATCTTTGACCCCTCACCCCTCACCCACCCTGACTTCTCACATCCCTGACCCCTCACCCTTCACCTCTCACCATCCCTGACCCATCATCCCTCACAAAACCTGACCCCGACCCTTCATCATCTTTGACTCCTCATCCCTCACCAGTCCTGATCACTCACCTCCCCCTGTCCCTGACCCCTGCCCCCTCAATCCCTGATCCTTCACACCTCACCATCTCTGTCCTCTCACTCCCCACCAAACCTGACCCCTCACCCCTCATCATAACTAACCCCTCATCCCTCACCATCCCTAACCCCTCCCCAACCCTCACCCCTCACCAAACCTGACCCTTCACCTCTCATCATCCCTCACCCCTGACCCCTCAGCATCCCTGACCCCTGACCAATCCTAACCCCTCACTATCTCTGATCCCTGACCCCTCACTATCCCTGGGTCCTCACCCCACAGCTTCCTTGCCCCATTACCCCTTATCATCCTTAACCCCTCATCCCTCACCCAAAACTTGATCCCTCAACCCTCACCAGCCCTGACCCTGAACAATTCCGCCCCCTCACCATCCCTGACCCCCTCATCATCCCTGATCCCTCACCCTCACATCCCTAACCCCTCAATATTCCTGACCCCTCACCATCCCTAACCCCTCACCCCTCAATCCTGACCCTCACCATCCCTAACCTCACCCCTCAATATTCCTGACCTCACCATCCCTGACCCCTCACCCCATAATATTCCTGACCCCCACCATCCCTAACCCCTCATCCTCAATATTCCTGAACCCCTCCACCCTGACCCCTCAATATTCCTGACCCCTCAACCCTCACCACCCTAACCCCTCATCCTCAATTATCTGACCCCTCACCCCTCAATATTCCTGACCCCTGACCCTCACCATCCCTAACCCTCACCCTCAATATTCCTGAACCCCTCACCATCCCTGACCCCCACCCCACAAATTCCTGACCCCTCACCCTCACCATCCCTAACCACCTCACCCCTCAGTATTCCCAAACCCTCACCATCCCTAACCTCTCACCCCTCAATATTCCTGACCCTCACCCTACCATCCCTAACCCCTCACGCCTCAATATCCTGACCCTCACCAACCCTAACCCCTCACCCCTCAATATTCCTGAACCCTCACCATCCCTAACCCCCAACCCTCAATATTCCTGACCCCTCACCATCCCTAACCCCTCACCCCTCAATATTCCTGACCCCTCATCATCCCTAACCCCTCACCCTCAATATTCCTGACCCCTCACTTCTCACTATCTCTGACCCCTGATTCCTCATCATTCCCTACCTCAACTCTGACACCTCACCATCACCATTCCTGACACCTCACCCCTCACAAACCTTGACTCCTCAACATACCTCACCTCAATCCTCAACATCCCTGGCCCCTCACCATCCCTCACTCGAACCCCTCACCAACCCTGACCCCTCACCATTCCTGACCCCTCACCCCTCACCATTCCTGACCCATCACTCATCACCATCACTGACCCCTGACCTGTGACGAACTCTGACCCCTCATCATCCCTGACACCTCATCCCACACCATCCTAGCCCACCATTACCGACCCCTCACCCGCCCCTCTCTGACTCTGACCAAACCTGACCCTTCAACCCCTCACCATTCCTAACCTCTCACTCCTCACTATCTCTGACCTCGCACCGCTTCATCGCTCACTAACCTGACACCTTACCCTGTACCATGCCTTACACCTCACAAACCCTGACCTCTCAGCATCGCTGACCCATCACCCCTTACCATCCCTCAGCAATCCTGACCACTCACTGCCCTCCCCCACCCAGAGAATGATCTGACCTCACTCCCCTCCCCCACCCAGAGAATGATCTGACCTCACTCCCCACCCACACCCAGAGAATGATCTGACCTCAATCCCCTCCCCCAGAGAATGATCTGACCGCACTCCCCTCCCCCACCAAGAGAAGGGTGAGGGAGGGAAGTGAGGACAGATCATTCTCTGGGTGGGGGTGGGGAGTGAGGTCAGATCATTCTCTGGGTGGGGATGGGGAGTGAGGTCAGATCATTCCCTGTGTGGGGGAGGGGAGTGAGGTCAGATCATTCTCTGGGTGGGGGTGGGGAGTGAGGTCAGATCATTCTCTGGGTGGGGGAGGGGAGTGAGTTCAAGTCATTCTCTGTTTGGGGGAGGGGAGTGAGTTCAGATCATTCTCTGGGTGGGGGAGGGCAGTGAGGGGTCAGGATTGCTGAGGGATGGTACAGGGTAAGGGGTCAGGGTTAGTGAGCGATGAAGCGGTGCGAGGTCAGAGATAGTGAGGAGTGAGAGGTTAGGAATGTTGAGGGGGTGAAAGGTCAGGTTTGGTCAGGGGTCAGTTATGGGGAGCGTGAGGGGTCTGGAATGGTGGGCTAGGTTGGTGAGGGATGAGGTGTCAGGGATGATGAGGGGTCAGAGTTGGTGAGAGGTCAGGGGTCAGTGATGGTGCTGAGTGATGGGTCAGGAATGGTGAGGGGTGAGGGGGTCAGGCATGGGGAGAGTGAGGGGACAGAGATGGGACGGGGTCAGGAATGGTGAGGGGTCAGGGGTCAGGGTTGGTGAGGGGCTAGAGTGAGGGATGGTGAGGGGTCGGGGATTTTGAGGATTGAGGTCAGGTATGTTGAGGAGTCAAGGTTTGTGAGGGGTGAGGGGTCAGGAATGGTGATGGTGAGGTGTCAGAGTTGATGAGAAGTAAGGGATGATGAGGGATCAGGGGTCAGAGATAGTGAGAAGTGAGGGGTCGGGAATATTGAGGGGTGAGGGGTTAGGGATGGTGAGGGGTCAGGAATATTGAGGGGTTAGTGATGGTGAGGGATTAGGAATATTGAGGGGTTAGGGATGGTGAGGGTGAGGGATCAGGGATGATGAGGGGGTCAGGGATGGTGAGGGTACTGGAATTGTTCAGGGTCAGGGCTGGTGAGGGTTGAGGGATCACGTTTGGTGAGGGGTGAGGGTCAGGGATGGTGAGGATGAGGGATCAGAGATGGTGAGGAGATTAGGGTTAGGGTTGGTGAAGTGTAAGGGGTCAGTCATGGTGAGGGGTGAGGGGTGAGGGGTCAGGGATAGTGAGGTATCAGGGATAGTAAAGGCTGAGGGGTGAGGGGTCAGGGATAGTGAGGTATCAGGGATAGTAAAGGCTGAGGTGTGAGGGGTCAGGGATAGTGAGGTATCAGGGATAGTGAGGGGTGAGGGGTGAGGGTCAGGATAGTGAGGTATTAGGGATAGTGAGGGGTGAGGAGTCACAGTTGGTGAGAGACGGTAAGGGGTGATTGGTCAGAGATGGTGAAGGGTGAGAGGTCAGGTATGGTGAGGGGTCAGGAGTCAGGGATGATGAGGGATGAAGGTTTCGGGATGGTGAGGGGTGAGGGGTCAGGAATGGTGTGAATGAGGGGTCAGAAAGAGTGAGGAGTCAGAGATGGTGAGGGCTCAGGGATTGGTGAGGGGTGAGGGGTCAGGGATGGTGAGG
>JAGIQG010000076.1:94642-144102 GCA_024679065.1 Sphyrna mokarran | reverse complement strand
GGCCCCAAACAGAGGGCAGCAAACAGAGGGCGGCAAACAGAGTGCAGCAAACAGAGGGATGCAAACAGAGGGCGGCAAACAGAGGGCGGCAAACAGAGAGTGGCAAACAGAGGGCGCCAAACAGAGGGCCCCAAACAGAGGGCCCCAAAAAGAGGGCGGAAAACAGAGGGCGGCAAACAGAGCGCAGCAAACAGAGGGATGCAAACAGAAGGTGGTAAACTGAGGGCACCAAACAGAGGAAGACAACCAGAGGGCAGCAAACAGAGGGCGGCAAAGAGAGTGTCCCAATCAGAGGACAGCAAACAGACGGCGCCAAACAGACGGAGGCAAACATAGGGTGGCAAACAGAGGTCGGCAATCAGAAGGCGGCAAAGAGAAGGTGGCAAACAGAGGGCCCCAAACAGAGGGGGGAAAACAGACTGCGACAAACAGAGGGCTGCAAACAGACTGCGGCAAACAGAGAGCAGCAAACAGAGGGCGGAAAATAGATTGCAGCAAACAGAGGGCCCCAAACAGAGGGCGGTAAACAGAGGGCGGCAAACAGAGCGCAGCAAACAGAGGGATTCAAACAGAAGGCGGCAAACTGAGGGCACAATTCAGAGGGAGACAAACAGAGGGCAGCAAACAGAAGGGGGCAAACAGACGGAGGCAAACATAGCGTGGCAAACGGAGGTCGGCAAACAGAAGGTGGCAAAGAGAAGGCGGCAAACAGAGGGCCCCAAACAGAGGGGGAAAACAGAGGACGGCAAACAGAGGGTGGCAAAAAGAGGGTGTCAAACAGAGGGCAGCAAACAGAGGGTGGCCTAAAGAGGGCCCCAAACTGAAGGCGGCAAACTGAGGGCGGCAAACGGAGGGCGGCAAACAGATGGAGTCTAACAAAGAGTGGCAAACAGAGGGCGGCAAACAGAGGGCGGCAAACAAAGGCCCCAAACAGAGGGCAGCAAACAGAGGGTGGCTAACAGAGCTCGGCAAACAGAGGGCAGCAAACAGAAAGCCGCAAACCGAAGGCGGCAAACAGTGGGCGTCAAACAGATTGCGGCAAACAGAGGGAGACATGCAGATGGCGACAAACAGAGGGCCCCAAACAGAGGGCCCCAAACAGAGGGCAGTAAACAGGCGGCAGCAAACAGAGCACAGCAAACAGAGGGATGCAAACAGAGGGGTGCAAACAGAGCGCGGCAAACAGAGGGCGCCAAAAAGATGGCAGTAAACAGAGGGCGGCAAACAGAGGGTGACATGCAGAGGGCGGCAAACAGAGGGCCCCAAACAGAGGGCCCCAAACAGAGGGCAGTAAACAGGCGGCGGCAAACAGAGTGCAGCAAACAGAGGGCGGCAAACAGAGGGCACCAAACAGAGTGCCCCAAACAGAGGGCCTGAAACAGAGGGCAGTAAACAGAGGGTGGCAAACAGAGCGCAGCAAGCAGAAGGATGCAAACAGAGGGCGCAAAACAGAAGGCGGCAAACATTGGGCCCCAAACAGAGGGCGGCAAACAGCGGGCGGCAAACAGAGGGCGGGAAACAGAGGGCCCCAAACAGAGAGTGGAAAACAGAGGGCCGCAAACAGAGTGCCCCAATCAGAGGTCAGCAAACAGACGGCGCCAAACAGACGGTGGCAAACATAGAGCGGAAAACAGAGGGCGGTAAAAGAAGTGGCAAACAGAGGGCGGCAAACAGAGGGCGGCAAACAGAGGGCGGCAAACAGAGGGCGGCAAACAGAGGGCGGCAAACATAGGGCGGCAAACAGAGGGCGGCAAACAGAGGGCGGCAAACAGAGGGCGGCAAACAGAGGGCGGCAAACAGAGGGCAGCAAACAGAGGGCGGCAAACAGAAAGCCGCAAACAGAAGGCGCCAAAAAGACGGCATTAAACAGAGGGCGGCAAACAGAGGGCGACATACAGAATGCGGCAAACAGAGGGATGCAAACAGAGGGCGGCAAACACAGTGCCCAAAACTGAGGTTACCAAACAGACCGCGCCAAACAAACAGAGGCAAACATATGGCAGCATACAGAGCGCGGCAAACTGAGGGCCCAAAACAGAGGGCAGCAAACAGAGGGATGCAAACAAAGGGCCGCAAATAGAGGGCGGAAAACAGAGGGTGGCAAACAGAGTGCGGCAAACAGAGGGCGCCAAACAGAGTGGCCCAAACAGAAGGCGGCAAACAGAGGGCAACAAACTGAGGGCAGCCAACTGAGTGCAGCAAACAGAGAGATGCAAACAGAGGGCAGCAAACAGAGGGAGGGAAAAAGAGGGCAGCATACAGAGGGCGGCAAACAGGGGGTGGCAAACAAAGGCCCCAAAAAGAGGGCAACAAACAGAGGGAGGCAAACAGACCGCGGCAAACAGAGGGCTGCAAACACAAGGCGGCAAACAGAGGGCAGCAAACAGAGGGCCCCAAACAGAGGGCGGCAAACAGAAGGTTGCAAACACAGGGCCCCAAACAGTGGGCGGCAAACAAAGTGCCGCAAACAGAGGGCCCCAAACAGAGGGCGGCAAACAGAGGGTGGCAAACAGAGTCCGAAAAACAGGGGGCAGCAAACTGAAAGCGGCAAACAGAGAGCGACAAACAGAGGGAGGCAAACAGAGGGCTGCAAGCAGATCGCCCCAAACAGAGGGTGGCAACGGAGGGCGGCAAACAGAGGGCGGCAAACAGAGGGCCCCCAATGGAGGGTGGAAAACAGAGGGCGGAAAACAGAGGGCGGCAAACAGAGTGCGGCAACAGAGGGAGGTAAACAGAGGGAGGCAAAAAGAGGAAGGCAATAATAGGGCAGCAAACAGAGGGCATCAAACAGAGGGATACAAACAGTGGGCACCATACAGAGGGTGGCAAACAGACAGCGCAAAGCCGACGGAGGCAAACATAGGGTGGCTAACAGAGGTCGGCAAACAGAAGGCGACAAAGTGAAGGTGGCAAACAGAGGGCCAAAAACAGAGGGCGGAACACAGAGGGCAGCAAACAGAGGGCGGCAAACAGAGGGTCCCAAACAGATGGCAGCAAACAGAGGACGGCAAACAGAGGATGGCAAACAGAGGGCGGCAAACAGAGGGCGACATACAGAATGCGGCAAACAGAGGGCCCCAAACAGAGGGCGGCAAACAGAGCACTGCAATCAGAGGGAGGCAAAAAGAGGACGGCAAACGGAGGGCAGCAAAGAGAGGGCGGCAAACAGGGGGCAGCAATCAGAGGACGGCAAACAGAGGGCCCCAAACAGATGGCAGTAAACAGAGGGCGGCAAACAGAGTGCCGCAAAAAGAGAGATGCAAACAGAAGGCGGCAAACAGAGGGCGGCAAACAGAGTGCCCCAAACAGGGGGCCACAAACAGAGGGCAGAAAACAGCAGGCGGCAAACAGAGTGCAACAAACAGTGGGATGCAAACAGATGGCGACAAACAGAGGGCACCAAACAGAGGGAGACAAACAGAGGGCACCAAACAGAGGGCGGCAGAGTGTCCCAATCAGAGGTCAGCAAACAGATGGCATCAAACAGATGGAGGCAAACATAGGGTGGCAAACAGAGGTCGGCAAACAGAAGGCGGCAAAGAGAAGGCGGCATAGAGAGGGCACCAAACAGAGGGGGGAAAACAGAGGACGGCAAACAGAGGGCGGCAAAAAAAGGGTGGCAAACAGAGGGACCAAACAGAGGGCAGCAAACAGAGGGTGGGCTAAAGAGGGCAGCAAACAGAGGGTGGCAAGCATTGGCACCAAACAGAAGGCGCCAAACAGAGGGCAGCAAACAGAGGGTGGCAAACAGAGGGCGGCAAACAGAGGGTGGCAAACAGAGGGCCCCAAACAGAGGGCCCCAAACACAGGGAAGCAAAGAGAGGGCGGCAAACAGATTGCAGCAAACAGAGGGATGCAAACAGAGGGCGGCAAACAGAGGGCGGCAAACAGAGGGTGCCAAACAGAGGGCCAAAACAGAGGGCGGCAAACAGAGCACAGCAAACAGAGGGATGCAAACAGAAGGTGGCAAACTGAGGGCACCAAACAGAGGGAGACAAACAGAGGGCACCTAACAGAGGGCGGCAAAGAGAGTGTCCCAATCAGAGGTCAGCAAACAGACGGCGCCAAACAGAGGGAGGCAAACATAGGGTGGCAAACAGAGGTCGGCAAACAGAAGGCGGCAAAGAGAAGGCGGCAAACAGAGGGCCCCAAACAGAGGGGGGAAAACAGAGGACGGCAAGCAGAGGGTGGCAAAAAGAGGGTGGCAAGCAGAGGGACCAAACAGAGGGCAGCAAACAGAGGTGGCCTAAAGAGGGCCCCAAACAGAAGGCGGCAAACTGAGGGCAGCAAACGGAGGGCGGCAAACAGAGGGAGACTAACAAAGAGCGGCAAACAGAGGGCGGCCAACAGGCGGCAAACAGTGGGCGGCAAACAAAGGCCCAAACAGAGGGCAGCAAACAGAGGGCGGAAAACAGGGGTCGGCAAACAGAGGGCAGCAAACAGAGAGCGGCAAACAGGGCGGCAACAGAGGCGGCAAACAGAGGGCGGCAAACAGAGGACGGAAAAACAGAGGGCAGCAAACAGAGGACGCCAAACAGAGGGCCCCAAAAGAGGCTTAAAACAGAGGGTGGAAAACAGAGGGTGGCAAACAGAGGGCGGCAAACAGAAGGTGGCAAACAGAGGGGCCCAAAAAAGAGAGGCGGCAAACAAAGTGCGGCAAACAGAGGGACCCAAACAGAGGGCGGCAAACACAGGGTGGCAAACAGAGGGCAGCAAACAGAAGGCGGCAAACAGGGGGCGGCAAACTGAAAGCAGCAAACACTACTGTGACAAACAGAGGGCGGCAAACAGAGGGCCGCAAATAGAGGTCGATGAACAGGGAGCTCCGAAAGAAGGGCCCCAAACAGAGGGCTTTAAACAGAGGGTGGCAAACAGAGGGTGGCAAACAGAGGGCGGCAAACAGAAGGTGGCAAACGGAGGGCCCAAAAAAGAGGGCGGCAAACAGAGGGCGGCAAACAGAGGGCGCCAAACAGAGGGCGCCAAACAGAGGGCAGCAAACAGAGCGCAGCAAACAGAGGGATGCAAACAGAAGGCGGCAAACTGAGGGCACCAAACAGAGGGAGACAAACAGAGGACAGCAAACAGAGGGCGGCAAAGAGAGTGTCCCAATCAGAGGTCAGCAAACAGACGGCGCCAAACAGACGGACGCAAACATCGGGTGGCAAACAGAGGTCGGCAATCGGAAGGCGGCAAAGAGAAGGCGGCAAACAGAGGGCCCCAAACAGAGGGGGGAAAACAGAGGACGGCAAACAGAGGGTGGCAAAAAGAGGGTGTCAAACAGAGGGACCAAACAGAGGGCAGCAAACAGAGGGTGGCCGAAAGAGGGCACCAAACTGAAGGCGGCAAACTGAGGGTGGCAAACGGAGGGTGGCAAACGGAGAGAGTCTAACAAAGAGCGGCAAACAGAGGGCGGCAAACAGAGGCGGCAAACAGTGGGCGGCAAACAAAGGCCCCAAACAGAGGGCAGCAAACAGAGTGCGGCAAACAGACTGCGGCAAACATAGGGCGGAAAACAGGGGTCGGCAAACAGAGGGCGGCAGACAGAGGGCAGCAAACAGAGGGTGGGAAACAGAGGGCCCCAAACAGAGGGCTTTAAACAGAGGGTGGCAAACAGAGGGTGGCAAACAGAGGGCGGCAAACAGAAGGTGGCAAACAGAGGGCCCAAAAAAGAGGGCGGCAAACAGAGTGCGGCAAACAGAGGGCCCCAAACAGAGGGCGGCAAACAGAGGGTGGCAAACAGAGGGCGGCAGACAGAGTGCGGCAAACAGGGGGCGGCAAACTGAAAGCAGCAAACAGAACCGTGACAAACAGAGGGCGGCAAACAGAGTGCCACAAACAGGGGGCCCCAAACAGAGGGCAGAAAACAGCGGGCGGCAAACAGAGTGCAGCAAACAGAGGGATGCAAACAGATGGCGGCAAACAGAGGTGACCAAACAGAGGGAGACAAACAGAGGGCACCAAACAGAGGGCAGCAAAGAGAGTGTCCCAATCAGAGGTCAGCAAACAGACTGCGCGAAACAGACGGAGGCAAACAAGGGTGGCAAACAGAGATCGGCAAACAGAAGGCGGCAAAGAGAAGACGGCAAACAGAGGGCACCAAACAGAGGGGGGAAAACAGAGGACGTCAAACAGAGGGCGGCAAAAAGAGGGTGGCAAACAGAGGGACCAAACAGAGGGCAGCAAACAGAGGGCGGGCAAAAGAGGGCAGCAAACAGAGGGTGGCAAACAGAGAGTGGCAAACAGAGGGCGGCAAACAGAGGGCCCCAAACAGAGGGACCCAAACAGAGGGAAGCAAACAGAGGGCAGCAAACAGATTGCAGCAAACAGAGAGATGCAAACAGAGGGCGGCAAACAGAGGGCGGCAAACAGAGGGATGCAAACAGAGGGCCCCAAACAGAGGGCCCCAAACAGAGAGATGCAAACAGAGGGCGGCAAACAGAGCGCAGCAAACAGAGGGATGCAAACAGAAGGCGGCAAACTGAGGGCACCAAACAGAGGGAGACAACCAGAGGGCAGCAAACAGAGTGCGGTAAAGAGAGTGTCCCAATCAGAGGAAAGCAAACAGATGGTGCCAAACAGACGGAGGCAAGCATAGGGTGGCAAACAGAGGTCGGCAATCAGAAGGCGGCAATGAGAAGGTGGCAAACTGAGGGCCCCAAACAGAGGGGGGAAAACAGACTGCGGCAAACAGAGGGCTGCAAACAGAGGGCGGCAAACAGAGGGCAGAAAACAGAGGGCGGCAAACAGAAGCCTCAAAGAGAAGGCGCCAAACAGAGGGCGGCAAAAAGAGGGAGGCAAAAAGAGGACGGCAAACAGAGGGTGGCAAACAAAGGGCGGCAAACAGAGGGCCCGTATCAGAGGGTGGCAAACAGAAGGTGGCAAACACAGGGTGGCAAACAGAGGGCCCAAAAACAGAGGGCGGCAAACAGAGGGCCCCAAACAGAGTGCCCCAAAAAGAGGGCAGTAAACAGCTGGCAGCAAACAGAGGGCAGCAAAAAGAGGGCAGCAAACAGAGGGCGACAACAGAGGGCAACAGCAGAGGGTGGCAAACAGTGGGCTGCAAACAAATGGCCAAAAAAAGGTTGCAGCAAACAGAGGGCGGCAAACAGAGGGCGACAAACAGAAGGCTGCAAACAGATGGCCCCACACAGTGTGCAGCAAACAGAGGGCGGCAAACAGTGGGCGGCAAACACAGCGTGGCAAACAGAGGGCCCCAAACAGAGGGCAGTTAACAGAGGGCGGCAAACAGAGGCGGCAAACAGCGGGCGATAAACAGAGGGCGGCAAACAGAGTGCCCCAAACAGAGGCCCCCAAACCAAGTGCAGCAAACAGAGGGCAGCAAACAGAGCGCGGCAATCAGATGGTGGCAAACAGAGTGCAGCAAAGAGAGGGCCCTAAACAGAAGGCGGCAAACAGTGGGCAGCCAACAGAGTGCGGTCAAAAGAGAGAGGCAAACGGAGGGTGGCAAACAGAGGGCCCCAAACAAAAGCCGGCAAACAGAGGGCGGCAAACAGAGGGCGGCAAACAGATGGAGGCAAACAGAGGGAGGCAAAAGTGGGCGCCAAACAGAGGGCGGCAAACAAAGGTCGGCAAAAAAAGGACCCAAACAGAGGGGCAGCAACAGAGGGTGGCAAACTGAGTGCTGCAAACAGAGGCAGCAAACAGGGGGCGGCACAACAAACAACAACAACCAAACAACCAAACAACCACAACACAACAAACAACAAACACCAAACAACCAAACACCACAACCAAACAACCAAACAACAAAAACCAAAAACACAACAAACAACCAAACAACCAAACAACCAAACAACAAACACAACAACAACACCAAACAACCACACACAAACAACCAAAAACCAACAACCACACCAACAACCAAACAACAAACAACCCAAACAGAGGGCGGCAAACCCAAAACAAGGGCGGCAAACAGAGGACGGCAAACAGAGGGCGGCAAACAGACGGAGGCAAACAAGGCAGCAAACAGCGGGCGGCAAACAGAGGGCAGCAAACGAGGCGGCAAAACAGAGGGCCCCAAACAGGGCCCCAAAAGAGGGCAGAAACAGAGGACGCAAACAGAGGCAGCAAAGAGAGGGCGGCACACAACCAAACAACCCAAACACCCCAAAAACCCCAAACAACACAAAAACAAACAACCCAAACAACCCAAACACACCAAACACACCCCAACAACACAAACAAGGGCGGCAACAGAGGGCGGCAAACAGAGGAGGCAAACATAGGACAGCAACAGAGGCTGGCAAAGAGAGGGCGGCAAACAGAGGGCCCCAAACAGAGGGCGGCGAACAGAGGTGGCAAACAGAGGGCCCAAACAGAGAGGCAGCAAACAGAGAACGGCAAAACAGCGGGCCACAAAACAGAGGGAGGCAAACAGAGGGCGGCAAACAGAGTGCGGCAAACAGAGGGTGGCAAACAGAGGGGCAGAAACAGAGGGCTGAAAAACAGAGGCCTGTAAACAGAGGCGGCAAACAGAGGGCGCAAAGAGAGGGCGGCACCCAGAGGGGGCAAACAGAGGGTGGCAAAGAGAGGGCGGCACACAGAGGGTGGCAAACAGAGGGCCCCAAAAAGAGGGCGACACACAGAGGGTGGCAAACCGAGGGCAGCAAACAGAGGGCGGCAAACAAAGGGCCCCAAACAGAGTGCGACAAACAGAGGGCGGCAAACAGAGGGGAGCAAACAGAGGGCGGCAAATAGATGGCACCAAACAGAGTGCGGCAAACAGAGGGCGGCAAACAGAGGGCCCCAAACAGAGGGCGGCAAACAGAGGCCCGCAAACAGAGGGAGGTAAAGAGAGGGTGGCAAACAGAGGGCGGCAAACAGTGTGCCCCAAACATAGGGCAGCAAACAGAGGGAGGCAAACAGGGGGCGGCAATCACAGGGTGAGAAACAGAGGGTGGCAAACAGAGGGGCCCAAACAGTGGGCGGCAAACAGAGGGCAGCCAAAAGAGGGCGGCAAATAGAGGGCAGCAAACAGAGGGCGGGAAACAGAGGGTAAAAAGGAGAGGGCCCCAAACACAGGGCCCCAAATAGAGTGCAATTAACTGAGGGCAGCAAACATAGTGCAGCAAACAGAGGGCGACAAACAGAGGGCGGTAGTCAGAGGGAGGCAAACAGAGGTACCCAAACAGAAGGTGGCAAACAGAGGGTGGCAAACAGAGGGCGGCAAACAGAGGGCGGCAAACAAAGGCCCCAAACAGAGGGCAGCAAACAGAGGCCATAAGCAGAGCGCGGCAAACAGAGGGCTGCAAACAGAGGGCAGAAAACAGAGGGCAAAAAAGAGACGGCAAAAACAGGGCCACAAACAGAGGGCGCCAAACAGAGGGCGGCAAAAAAAGGCGCCAACAGAGGGCCCTAACACAAGGGCGGAATACAAGGGCGCAAACAGAGGGGGACAAAAACAGGGGGCGGCAAACAGACAGGCAGCAAACAGAGGGCCCCAACAGAGAGCGCAAAACAGAGTGCGGCAAACAGAGGGCGGCAAACAGAGGGCGGCAAACAGAGGGCGGCAAACAGAGGGCAGCAAACAGAGGGCCCCAAACAGAGGGCCCCAAACAGAGGGTGGCAAACAGAGGGCGGCAAACAGAGGGCGGCAAACAGAGGCGGCAAACAGAGGGCAGCAAACAGAGGGCGGCAAACAGAGGCCGCAAACAGAGGGCCCCAAACAGAGGGCTCCAATCAGAGGGCGGCAAACAGAGGGCGGCAAACAGAGGGCAGCAAAAAGAGGGCGGCAAACACAGGGCCCCAAACAGAGGGCAGCAAACAGAGGGCGGCAAAGAGATGGCTCCAAACAGAGGGTGGTAAACAGAGGGCGGCAAACCGAGGGCGGCAAACAGAGTGCCCCAAACAGAGGGCGGAAAGCAGAGAGCGGCAAATAGAGGGTGACAAACAGAGGGTGGCAAACAGTGGGTGGAAAACAGAGGGAGGCAAACAGAGGGAGGCAAACAGAGGACGGCAAACAGAGGGCGGCAAACAGAGGGCAGCAAACAGAGGTCAGCAAAGAGAGGGCGGAAACACAGGGCCCCAAAGAGATGCCCCCAAAATGAGGGCAGTAAACAGAGGCTGGCAAACAGAGGGCTGCAAACAGAGGGTGGCAAACAGATGGAGGAAAACAGAGGGCAGCAATCAGAGGGCAGCAAACAGAGGGCAGAAAAGAGAGGGCCCCAAACAGAGGGCGGGAAACAGAGGGCGGCAATCACATGACGCCAAACAGAGGGCGTTAAACAGAGGCAGGCAAACAGAGGGTGGCCAACATAGTGCGGTAAACAGAGAGACCCAAACAGAGGGCCTCAAACAGAAGGCGGCAAACACAGTCCAGCAAAAAGTGGGCTGCAAACTGAAGGCGATGAACAGACGGCAGCAAACAGAGAGCGCCAAACAGAGGGCGCCAAACAGAGAGCCGCAAACAGACGGCGTCAAACAGAGGGCGTCAAACAGAGGGCAGCACACAGAGGGCAGCAAACGGAGGGCGGTAAACAAGGGGGAACCAAACAGAGGGCGGAAAAAAGGGGTCGACAAACAGAGGGCGGCAAACAGAGGGCAGCAAACAGAGGGTGGCAAGCAGAGGAGGCAAACAGAGTGCGGCAAACAGAGGGCGGCAAACAGAGGGCAGCAAATAGCAGGCGACAAACAGAGGGCCCAAAACAGAGGGCGGCAAACAGGTGGTGGCAAACAGAGGGCGACAAACAGGGGGCGATAAACAGAGGTCCGCAAAGAGAGGGACCCAAACAGAGGGCAGTAAACAGAGGGTGGAAAACAAACCAAACAGAAGGCGGCAAACAGAGGGCGGCAAACAGAGGGCGGCAAACACAGGTCCCCAAACAGAGTGCCCGAAACAGAGGCGCAACAGAGGGCGGCAAACAGGGTGCAACAGAGGGACCCAAACAGAGGGCGGCAAACAGAGGGAGGCAACAGAGGGCGCCAACAGAGGCGTGCAAACAGAGGGAGGCAAACAGAAGGATGGAAACAGAGGGCCCCAAACAGGAGGCTGCAAACAGAGGGCGCCAAACAGAGGGCTCCAAAAGGGCGGCAAACAGAGCTCAGGAAACAGGGGTGCCAAACAGGGCGGCAACAAGAGGCGGCCAAACAAGGCCCCAAACAGTGGGCGGCAATAGAGAGGTGGCAAACAGAGGGCGGCCACGAAGGGAGGCAAACAGAGGGCGGCAAACGGAGGCGGCAAAAGAGATGCGGCAAACAGAGGGCGCAAACAGAGGGCGGCAAACAGAGGGCAGCAAAAAGAGGGCGGCAAACAGAGGGCCCCAAACAGAGGGCAGCAAACAGAGGGCGGCAAAGAGATGGCTCCAAACAGAGGGTGGCAAACAGAGGGCGGCAAACCGAGGGCGGCAAACAGAGTACCCCAAACAGAGGGTGGCAAGCAGAGAGCGGCAAACAGAGGGTGACAAACAGAGGGTGGCAAACAGTGGGTGGAAAACAGAGGGAGGCAAACAGAGGGAGGCAAACAGAGGACGGCAAACAGAGGACGGCAAACATAGGGCGGCAAACAGAGGGCAGCAAACAGAGGTCCGCAAACAGAGGGCGGAAACACAGGGCCCCAAACAGATGCCCCCAAAATGAGGGCAGTAAACAGAGGCCGGCAAACAGAGGGCCGCAAACAGAGGGTGGCAAACAGATGGAGGCAAACAGAGGGCAGCAAACAGAGGGCAGCAAACAGAGGGCAGAAAAGAGAGGGTCCCAAACAGAGGGCGGGAAACAGAGGGCGGCAATCACATGACGCCAAACAGAGGGCGTTAAACAGAGGCAGGCAAACAGAGGGTGGCCAACATAGTGCGGTAAACAGAGAGACCCAAACAGAGGGCCTCAAACAGAAGGCGGCAAACACAGTCCAGCAAAAAGTGGGCTGCAAACTGAAGGCGATGAACAGACGGCAGCAAACAGAGAGCGCCAAACAGAGGGCGCCAAACAGAGAGCCGCAAACAGACGGCGTCAAACAGAGGGCGTCAAACAGAGGGCAGCACACAGAGGGCAGCAAACGGAGGGCGGAAAACAAGGGGGAACCAAACAGAGGGCGGAAAAAAGGGGTCGACAAACAGAGGGCGGCAAACAGAGGGCAGCAAACAGAGGGTGGCAAGCAGAGGAGGCAAACAGAGTGCGGCAAACAGAGGGCGGCAAACAGAGGGCAGCAAATAGCAGGCGACAAACAGAGGGCCCAAAACAGAGGGCGGCAAACAGGTGGTGGCAAACAGAGGGCGACAAACAGGGGGCGATAAACAGAGGTCCGCAAAGAGAGGGACCCAAACAGAGGGCAGTAAACAGAGGGTGGAAAACAGAGGGAGCCAAATAGAAGGCGGCAAACAGAGGGCGGCAAACAGAGGGCGGCAAACAGAGGGCAGCAAACAGAGGGCGGCAAACAGAGGGCGGCAAACAGAGGGCGGCAAACAGAGGGCGGCAAACAGAGGGCGGCAAACAGAGGGCGGCAAACAGAGGGCGGCAAAACGAGGGCAGCAGAGGGCAGCAAACACAGGGCGTCAACAGAGGGAGGCAAACAGAAATGGCAAACATGGGCCCCAAACAGGGGGCTGCAAACAGAGGGCGGCAAACAGAGGGCTCCAAAGAGGGGGCGCAAACAGAGGGCGGCAAACAGAGCTCGGCAAACAGAGGGTGCCAAACAGTGGGCGGCAAAGAGAGGGCGGCAAACAGAGGGCGGCAAACAGAGGCCCCAATCAGTGGGCGGCAATAGAGGGCGGCAAACAGAGGGCGGCCAACAGAGGGAGGCAAATAGAGGGCGGAAAACGGAGGGCGGCAAAAAGAGCGCGGCAAACAGAGGGCAGCAAACAGAGGGCGGCAAACAGAGGGTAAAAAAGAGAGGGCCCCAAACAGAGGGCCCCAAATAGAGTGCAATTAACTGAGGGCAGCAAACATAGTGCAGCAAACAGAGGGCGACAAACAGAGGGCGGTAGTCAGAGGGAGGCAAACAGAGGTACCCAAACAGAAGGTGGCAAACAGAGGGCGGCAAACAGAGGGCGGCAAACAGAGGGCGGCAAACAAAGGCCCCAAACAGAGGGCAGCAAACAGAGGCCGTAAGCAGAGCGCGGCAAACAGAGGGCTGCAAACAGAGGGTGGCAAAGAGAGGGCGGAAAACAGAGGGCGGCAAAAAGAGGACGGCAAACGGAGGGCCACAAACAGAGGGCGCCAAACAGAGGGCGGCAAACATAAGGCGGCAAACAGTGGGCCCTAAACAGAGGGCGGCAAACAGAGGGTGGCAAACAGATGGCGGCAAACAGATGGTCCCAAACAGAGTTCGGCAAAAGGAGGGCGGCAAACAGAGGGCGGCAAACAGAGGGCACCAAACAGAATGCAGCAAACAGAGGTCTGCAAACAGAAGGCAGCAAACCGAGGGCGACAAACAGAGGGCGGCAAACATAGTGCGGCAAACAGAGGGCGACAAACAGATGGCGGCAAACACAGGGCGGCAAACAGAGGGCCCCAACTGGAGGGCGACAAACAGAGGGCGGCAAACAGAAGGCGGCAAACAGAGGGCCCAAAACAGGAGGCGGCAAACAGAGGGCGGCAAACAGAGGGCGGCAAACAGAGGGCGGCAAACAGAGGGCCGCAAACAGAGGGCAGCAAACAGAGGGCGGCAAACAGAGGGCGACAAACAGAGGGCGGCAAACAGAGGGCGGCAAACAGAGGGCCCCAAACAAAGGGCAGCAAACAGAGGGCGGCAAACAGAGGGCGAAAAACAGAGGGCAGCAAACACAGTGCGGCAAACAGAGGGCACCAAAAAGAAGGCGGCAAACAGAGGGCGTCAAACAGAGGGCGGCAAACAGAGGGCCAAACAAGGGGCAGCAAACAGAGGGCAGCAAACATATCGTAGTGCCCCAAACAGAGGGCAGCAAGCAGAGGGCAGCAAACAGGCGGCGGCAAACAGAGGGAAGCAAAAAGAGGGAGGCAAACAGAGTGCGGCAAACAGAGGGCCCCAAACAAAGGGCACCAAACAGAGGGCGGCAATCATAGTGCCCCAAACAAAGGGCAGCAAACAGAGGGTGGCAAACAGAGGGCAAGAAACAGAGGGCGGCAAACACACAGCAGCAAACAGAGGGCATCAAACAGAAGGCGGCAAACAGAGGGTGGCAAACAGTGTGCCCCAAACAGAGGGCGGCAAACAGAGGGAGGCAAACACAGGGTGATAAACAGAGGGCCCCAAACAGAGGGCGGCAAACAGAGGACGGCAAACAGAGTGCCCCAAAAAGAGGGCCCCAAACAGAGGGCAGAAAACAGAGTGCGGCAAACAGAGGGCCCCAAACAGAGGGCGGCAAACAGAGGGCGGCAAACAGAGGTTGGCAAACAGAGGGCGGCAAACGATGGCCCCAAACAGACGGCCGGAACGTGGGCGGCAAACAGAGCCAGACAAACAGAGGTTGGCAAACAGAGGGCGGCAAAACAGAGGGCCCCAACAGACGGCGGAAACAGTGGCGGCAAACAGAGCCAGCCAAACAGAGGCGGCAAACCAGAGCGGCACAGAGGGCGGCAAACAGAGGGCCCCAAAAAGGGGCGGCAAACAGAGGGCGGCAAACAGAGGGCCGCAAACGAACGCGGCAAACAGAGGGCGGCAAACAGAGGGCACCAAACAGAGGGCGGCAAACAGAGGGTGGCAAACAGAGAGCGGCAAGCAGATGGCAGCAAATAGCGGGCAGCAAACAGAGGCAGGCAAACAGGGGGTGGCAAACAGAGGAAGGGAAACAGAGGGGCCCAAACAGAGGGCGCAAACAGAGGGCGGCAAACAGAGGGCCTCAAACAGAAGGCCCAAAACAGAAGGCGGCAAACAGAGGGCGGCAAACAGAGAGCGGCAATCAGAGGGCGGCAAATAGAGGGCGGCATACAATGGGTGGCAACAGAGTTCTCCAAACAGAGGGTGGCAAACAGAGGGGGCAAACAGGGCCAAACAGGGAGCAAACAGCAAACAGTGGCAAACAGCGGGAGGCAAACAGAGGAGGGCAAACAGAGGGCCCCAAACAGAGGGCCCCAAACAGAGGGCGACAAACAGAGGTCGGCAAACTGAGGACCCCAAAAAGAGGGCGGAAAACAGAGGGCGGAAAACAGAGGGCGGCAAAAATGGGCAGCAAACTGAGGACAGCAAACAAGGGGGGTAAACAGAGTGTGGCAAACAGAGGGCGTCAAACAATGGGAGGCAAACAGAGGGCCCAAACAGAGGGATGCAAACAGGGCGCAGGAAAGAGAGGGCGGGAAACAGAGGGCAGCAAACAGAGGGCCTCGAGCAGATGGCGGCAAGCAGAGGGCGGCAGCGGAAGGCGGCAAACAGAAGGCGGCAAACAGAGGATGGCAAACAGACTGCCCCAAACAGAGGACGGCAAACAGAGAGCGGCAAACAGGGGGCTGCAAACAGATGGCTCCAAACAGAGGGTGGCAAACAGATGGCTCCAAACAGAAGGCGGGAAACAAAGGGCGGCAAACAGAGGGCGGTTAACAGAGGGACCCAAACAGAAGGGGGCAAACAGAGGGCGGCAAACAGAGGTCCCCAAACAGAAGGCGGCAAACAGAGAGCAGAAAACGGAGGGAGGTAAAAAGAGGACTGCAAACAGAGTGCGGCAAACAGAGGGTGGCAAGCAAAGGGCCCCAAAGAGAGAGGCCCAAACAGAGTGCAGTTAACAGAGGACGGCAAACGGAGGGAGGCGAACAGAGGGCCCCAAACAGAAGGCGGCAAACAGAGGGCGGCAAACAGAGGGCGGCAAATAGAGAGCGGCAAACCGAGAGCAGCAAACAGAGGTCGGCAAACAGAGGGCACCAAACAGAGGGCGGCAAACAGAGGGCGGCAAACAGAGAGCGGCAAGCAGATGGCAGCAAATAGCGGGCAGCAAACAGAGGCAGGCAAACAGAGGGTGGCAAACAGAGGGAGGGAAACAGAGGGGCCCAAACAGAGGGCGGCAAACAGAGGGCGGCAAACAGAGGGCCCCAAACAGAAGGCCCAAAACAGAGGGCGGTAAACAGAGGGCGGCAAACAGAGGGCGGCAATCAGAGGGCGGCAAACAGAGGGCGGCAAACAAAGGGCGGCAACAGAGTGCGCCAAACAGAGGGCGGAAAACAGAGGGCGGCAAACAGAGGGCGGCAAACAGAGGGCGGCAAACAGAGGGCCCAAACAGAGGGTGGCAACAGGGTGGCAAACAGAGGTCGGCAAACACAGGGCGGCAAACACAGGGCCCCAAACAGAGGGCTCCAAACAGAGGGCAGTGAACTGTGGGCGGCAAACAGAGGGCGGCAAAAAGAGGGCGCAAACAGAGGGCCGCAAACAGAGGGCGGCAAACAGAATGCGGCAAACAAAAGGCCTCAAACAGAGGGCGGCAAACAGAGGCGGCAAACGAGCGCCAAACAGAGGGCGGCAACAGAGGGCAAACAGAGGCGGCATTACAGAGGGCGCTAAACAGAGGGCCCCAAACAGATGGCTGCAAACAGAGGGCGGCAAACAGAGGGCCCCAAACAGAGGGCAGCAAACAGAGGGCGGCAAACAGAGGGCGGCAAACAGAGGGCGGCAAACAGAGGGCCCAAACAGAGGGCCGCAAACAAAGTGCAGCAAACAGAGGGCGGCAAACAGAGGGCGGCAAACAGAGGGCGGCAAACAGAGGGCAGCAAACAGAGGGCGGCAAACAGAAGGCGAAAAACAGAGGGCAGCAATCTGTGGGCGGCAAACAGAGGGCCCAAACAGAAGGCGGCAAACGGAGGGCGGCAAATGGAGAGTGGCAAGCAAAGAGGGCCAAACAGAGGGCGGTAAAAAGAGGGTGGCAAACGGAGTGCCCCAAACAGTGTGCGCCAAGCAGAGGGCGGCAAACAGAGAGCGGCAAACAGAGGGAAGCCAGCAGAGGGAGGCAAACAGAGGGAGGCAAACAGAGGATGGCAAAGAGAGAGCCCCAAACAGAGGGTGGCGAACAGAGAGTGGCAAACAGAGGTCGGCAAACACAGGGCAGCAAACACAGGGCCCCAAACAGAGGGCCCCAAACAGAGGGCAGTGAACTGTGGGTGGCAAACAGAGGGCGGCAAACATGGTGCACAAACAGAGGGCCGCAAACAGCGGGCGGCAAAGAGAATTCGGCAAACAGAAGGCCTCAAACAGAGGGCGGCAAACAGAGGGCGGCAATCAGAGAGTGCCAAACAGATGGCGGTAAACAGAGGGAGGCAAACAGAGGGCGGCATTCAGAGGGCGCTAAACAGAGGGACCCAAACTGTTGGCTGCAAACAGAGGGCGGCAAACAGAGGACCCCAAACAGAATGCAGCAAACAGAGCGCAGCAAACAGAGTGCGGCAAATGGAGAGCGGCAAACAGAGGTCTCCAAACAGAGGGCGGTAAACAGACAACGGCAAAGAGAGGGCGGCCAACGGAGGGTGGCAAACAGAGGTCGGCAAAAAAGGGGCAGCAAACACAGGGCCCCAAACAGAGTGCACCAAACAGAGGGCAGTGAACAGAGGGCGGCAAACAGAGGGCGCCAAACATAGGGCACAAACAGAGGGCGGCAAACAGAGGGCGGCAAACAGATTTTGGCAAACAGAATTCGCAAACCGAGGGTCCCAAACAGAGGGCAGCAAACAGATGGCGGCAAACAGAGAGCACCAAACAGATGGCAGCAAACAGAGGGAGGCAAACAGAGGACGGCAAACAGAGGGCGGTAAACAGAGGGACCCAAACAGAGGGCGGCAAACTCAGGGCGGCAAACAGAGGGCAGTTAACACAGGGACCCAAACACAAGGCGGCAAACAGAGGGCGGCAAAGAGAGGGTCCCAAACAGAGGGACACAAACAGTGGGACACAAACAGATGGCATTAAACAGAGGGCGGCAAACAAAGGGGGGCAAACAGTGGGCGGCAAACTGAGGGCGACAAACTGAGGGCGGCAAACAGAGGGCTGCAAACTGATGGCCCCAAACAGAGGGCGGCAAACAAAGGGCGGCAATCAAAGGGCACCAAAGAGAGGGCCCCAAAAAGAGGGCAGTTAACAGAGGGCGGCAAACAGAGGGCAGCAAACTGAGCGTGGCAAACTGAGGGCGATAAACAGAGGGCGGCAAACAGAGGGCACCAAACAGAGGGACTCATACAGAGGACGGTATAGAGAGGGCAGGAAACAGAGGGCGGCGAACAGAGGGCCACAAATAGAGGGCCCCAAACAGAGGGCTGTAAGCAGAGGGTGGCAGCAGATGGCGACAAACAGAGGGTGGCAAACAGAGGGTTCCAAACAGAGGGCGGCAACCAGTGGGTGGCAAACAGAGGGCCCCAAACAGAAGGCGGCAAATAGAGTGCTGAAAACAGAGGTTGGCAAATAGAGCGCGGCAAAAAGAGAGCGGCAAACAGAGGGCCCCAAACACAGGGCCCCAAACAGATGGTGGCAAACAGAGGGCGGCAAACAGAGGGCTCCAAACAGAGGGCGGTAAACAGAGAGCGGCAAACAAAGGGCGACAAACAGAGTGCCCCAAACAGAGGGAGGCAAGCGCAGGCCGGCAAACAGAGGGCGGCAAACAGAGGGTGGAAAGCAAAGGGAGGAAAACAGCGGGAGGCAAACAGAGGACGGCAAACAGAGGGCCCCAAACAGAGACGCAAAACAGAGGGTGGCCTGCAGAAGGCGGCAAACAAAGGGAGCAAATAGAGAGTGGCAATCAGAAGGCGGCAAATCGAGAGCGGCAAACAGAGGGCCCAAAAAGACGGACCCAAACAAAGGGCAGAGAACAGAGGGCGGCAAACAGACTGCGGCAAACAGAGCGAGGCAAACAGAGGGCGGCAAACAGAGGGCGGCAAACAGAGGGCGGCAAACAGAGGGCGGCAAACAGAGGGCGGCAAACAGAGGGCCCCAAACAGAGGGCGGCAATCAGTGGGTGGCAAACAGAGGGCCCCAAACAGAAGGTGGCAAACAGAGGGCGGCAAATGGAGAGTGGCAAACAAAGGGCTCCAAACAGAGGGCGGTAAAAAGAGGGCGCTAACAGAGGGAGGCAAACAGAGGGAGGCAAACAGTGGGCGGCAAACTCAGGGCCCCAAACAGATGCCCCAAACAGAGGGCAGTGTACAGAGGGCGGCAAACAGAGGGCGGCAAACATAGGGCCCAAACAGAGGGCTGCAATCAGAGGGCGCAAAGAGAATTGGCAAACAGAGGGCACCAAACAGAGGGCGGCAAACAGAGGGCGGCAATCTGAGAGCGCCAAACAGATGGCAGCAAACAGAGGGAGGCAAACAGAGCGCAGCAAACAGAGGGCGGTAAAAAGAGGGACCCAAACAGTGGGCTGCTAACAGAGGGAGGCCCCAAACAGAAGGCAGCAAACAGAGGGCGTCAAACAGAGGGCGGCAAATGGAGGGCGGTAAACAGAGGGTGGGAAACAGAGGGCGGCAAACAGAGTGCCCCAAAAAGAGGGCGCCAAGCAGCATGCGGCAAATAGACAGTGGCAAACAGAGGGCGGCCAACAGAGGGAGGCAAACAGAGGGAGGCAAACAGAGGACGGCAAACAGAGGACGGCAAAGAGAGGGCCCCAAACAGAGGGCGGCGAACAGGGGGCGGCAAACAGAGGTCGGCAAAGAGGGTGCGGCAAACACAGGGCCCCAAACAGAGGGCCCCAAACAGAGGGCGGCAAACACAGGGCGGCAAACACAGGGCCCAAACAGAGGGCGGCAAACAGAATGCGGCAAACAGAGGGCGGCAAACAGAGAGCATCAAACAGAGGGACTCAAACAGAAGGCGTCAAACAGAGGCCGCCAAACAGAGGGCTGCAAACAGAAGGCAACAAACAGAGCGCAGCAAACAGAGGGCGGCAAACAGAGAGCGGCAAACATAGAGTGGCAAACAGAGGGTGGCAAATAGAGGGCGGCAAACAGAGGGCGGCAAACAGAGTTCTCCAAACAGAGGGTGGCAAACAGAGGGCGGCAAAACAGAGGGCAGCAAACAGAGGGACTCCAAACATAGGCAGCAAACAGAGGCGCCAAACAGAGGGCAGCAAACAGAAGGTGGCAAACAGAGGGCGGCAAACAGAGGGCGGCAAACAGAGAGCGGCAAACATACGGCGGCAAACAGAGGGAGGCAAACAGAGGGCGGCAAGCAGAGGGCTCCAAACACAGGGCAGTAAACAGAGAGTGACAAACAGAGGGCGACAAACACAGTGCCCCAAACAGTGGGCGGAAGCAGAGGCCGGCAAACAGAGGGTGGTTAACAGAGGGCGGCAAACAGAGGGCGGCAAAGAGGGGGAGGCAAACAGAGGGAGGAAAACAGGGGGAGGCAAAGAGAGGGAGGCAAACAGAGGACGTCAAACCGAGGGCCCCAAACAGAGACGCCAAACAGAGAGCAGCCAGCAGAAGGCAGCAAACAGAGGGAGAAAATAGAGTGCGGCAATCAGAAGGCGGCAAATAGAGGGCGGCAAACAGAGGGCCCAAAAAGACGGCCCCAAACAAAGGGCAGAAAACAGAGGGTGGCAAACAGACTGCAGCAAACAGAGTGAGGCAAACAGAGGGCAGCAAACAGAGGGCGTCAAACAGAGGGCGACAAACAGAGGGCGGCAAACAGGTAGCGGCAAACACATGGCCACAAACAGAGGGCCCCAAACAGAGGTCAGTGAACAGAGGGCGGCAAAAAGAGGGCGGCAAACAGTGTGAGGCAAACAGAGGGCCCAAACAGAAGGACCCAAACAGAGTGCAGTAAAGAGAAGGCGGCAAAGAGAGGGCAGCAAGCAGAGAGCCACAAACAGAAGGCGGCAAACAGAGGGCGGAAGCGGAGGGCGGCAAACAGAGGGCGGCAAACAGAGGGGCCCAAACACAGGCCGGAAAATGGAGGGCGGCTAAAAGAGGGCGGCAAACAGAGGGGGTCAAACAATGGACCCAAACAGAGGACAGCAGAGGGCGGCAAACAGAGTACGCTAAACAGAGTGCCCCGAAAAGAGGGCCCCAAACAGAGGGCAGTAAACAGAGGGGGCAAACAGAGCGCAGTAAAGAGAGGGCGGCAAACAGAGGGCGGCAAACAGAGGACGGAAAACAAAGTGCGGCAAACAGAGGGCGGCAAACAGAGGGCGGCAAACAGACTGTGGCAAACAGAGTGCGGCATTCAGAGGGCGACAAACAAAGGCCGCAAACACAGGGCAGCAAACAGAGGGCGGCAAAAAGTGGGCGGCAAACAGAGGGCCCCAAACACAGGGCCCCAAACAGAGGGCGGCAAACAGAGGGCGGCAAACAGAGGGCAGCAAACAGGGGGCGCAAACATAGGGTCCCAAACAGAGCGGGCAAACAGAGGACAGCAAACAGTGGGCGGGAGGAAACAGTTGGCCAACACAGAAGGCGGCAAACAGCGGGCGGAAAACAGAGGGAGGCAAATCGAGGGCCGAAAACAGAGGGCGGCAAGCTGAGGGTGGCAAACAGAGGGCCCGAACAGATGGCGGCAAACAGAGGGCGGCAAACAGAGGGCGGCAAAAAGAGGGCTCCAAACAGAGGGTGGTAAACAGAGGCCGGAAAACAGAGGGCGGCAAACAAAGTGCCCCTAACAGAGGGCGGCAAGCAGAGGGCGGCAAACAGAGGGCGGCAAACAGAGGGCGGGATACCGAGGGTCCCAAACAGAGGGCAGCAAACAGAGGGAAGCAAACAGAGAACAGCAAACAGAAGGCGGCAATTAGAGGGCGGCAAACAAAGGGTGGCAAACAGTGGTCTCCAAACAGAGTGCGGTAAACAGAGGGTGGCAAACAGAAGGTGGCAAACAGAGGGCAGCAAACAGAGGGTGGCTATCAGAGGGCCCCAATCAGAGGGCGGCAAACAGAGGGCCTCAAATAGAAAGCAGCAAACAAAAGACGGCAAACAGTGGGCGGCAAACAGACCTAGGGAAATATAGGGCGGCAAACAGAGGGCGGCAAACAGAGGGCAGCAAACAGAGGACCCCAAACAGAGGGTAGTAAACAGAGGGTAACAAACACAGTGCGCCAAACAGAGCGCCACAAGCAGAAGGCGGGAAACAGAGGGCGGCAAACAGAGTGCGTCAAACAGAGGACGGCAAACATAGGGTCCAAAAAAGAGGGCGGCAAACATAGGGCCCCAAACAGAGGGCGGCAAACATGGGCGGCAATCAGAGGGCCCCAAACAGAAGGCGGCAAACAGAGGGCGGGAAACAAAGGACCCAAACAGTGGGCAGCAGAGAGTGGGAAACAGAGCGCGGCAAACAGAGTGCGGAAAACAGAGAGCCCCAAACAGAGGGCGGCAAACAGAGGGCAGCAAACAAAGGGCAACAAACAGAGAGCGCTAAACAGAGTGCCCCAAACAGAGGGCAGCAAACAAAAGCAGGCAAACAGAAGGAGGCAAACTTAGGGCGGCAAACAGAGCGCAGCAAACAGAGCGCAGCAAACAGAGGGCTGCAAACAGGGGGCGGCACCAGAGGGCGGCAAACAGAGGGCGGCAAACGGAGGACGGCAGATTGCCCCAAACAGAGTGCGGCAAACATACGGCTCCAAACAGAAGGCGGGAAACAGAGGGCGGCAAACAGAGGGCGGCAAACAGAGGGCGGCAAACAGAAGACGCCAAACAGAGTAACCCAAACAGAGGGCAGCAAACAGAGGACGGCAAACAGAGGGCAGCAAACAGAAGGAGCCAACATAGGATGGCAAACAGGGCTGGCAAAGAGAGGGCGGCAAACAGAGGGTGGCAAACAGAGGCGGCAAACAGACGGCGGCAAACAGACGGCGGCAAACAGAGGGTGGCAAACAGAGGGGGGCCGAAACAGTGGCTGCAAAAGAGGGCTGCAAACAGAGGGGCCCAAACAGAGGGCGGCAAACAGAGGGCGGAAAACAGAGGGCGACAAACAGAGGGCGGCAAACAGAGGGCAGCAAACAGAGGGCGGCAAACAGAGGGCGGCAAACAGAGGGGGCAAACAGAGGGACCCAAACAGAAGGCGGCAAACAGAGGGTGGCAAACAGAAGGCAGCAAACAGAGGGGGACAAACAGATAGCCCCAAACAGAGGGCAGTAAACAGAGGGCGACAAACAGAGGGCACCAAACAGATGGCCCTAAGCAGAGGGCAGTAAACAGAGGGCGACAAACAGGGCGGCAAACAGAGGGCGCCAGCAGAGAGTGGCAAACAGAGGACGGGAAACAGAGGGCCCCAAACAGAAGGCGGCAAAAAGAGGAAAACAAAAAGGTGGAAAACATCGGGAGGCAAAATGAGGACGGCAAACAGAGGGCCAAAAACAGAGGGCGCCAAACAGAGGGCGCCAAACATAAGGCGGCAAACAGAGGGCCCCAAACAGAGGGCGGCAAACAGAGGGCGGCAAACAGGGGGTGGCAAACAGAGGGCCCCAAACAGAGGGCCGCAAACAGAGGGCGGCAAACAGAGGGCGGCAAACAGAGTGTGGCAAACAGAGGGCAGCAAACAGAGGCCCCAAACAGAAGGCGGAAAACAGAGGGCAACAAACTGAGGGCGGCAAACCGAGCGCAGCAAACAGAGGAAAGCAAACAGAGGGCGGCTTTCTGAGGGCGGCAAACTGAGGGTGGCAAGCAGAGGGCCCCAAATAGAGGGTGGCAAACAGAGTGCGGCAAGCAGATGGCGGCAAACAGAGGACGGCAAACAGAGTGCCCCAATCAGAGGTCAGCAAACAGACGGCCCCAAACAGAGGGAGGCAAACATCAGGCGGCAAACAGAAGGCGGCAAACCGAGGGCAGCAAACAGAGGGCGGCAAACAGGGGGCCACAAACAGAGGACACCAAACAGAGGGCAGTAAACAGAGGGCGGCAAATAGAGAATGGCAGACAGAGGGCCACAAACAGGGGGCGGCAAACAGAAGGCGGAAACAGAGGTTGGCAACCAGAGGGCAGCAAACTGAGGGCTGCAAACAGAGTGCCCCAATCAGAGTTCAGCAAACAGACAGCGCCAAACAGAGGGAGGCAAACATAGGGCGGAAAACTGAAGGCGGAAAACCGAGGGCGGCAAACAGAGGGCGGCAAACAGAGGGCCCCAAACAGAGGGCAGTAAACAGAGGGCGGCAAACAGGGAATGGCAAACATAGGGCCCCAAAAAGAGGGTGGCAAACAGATGGCGGCAAACAGACGGCGGCAAACAGAGTGCCCCAAACAGAGTGCGGCAAACCGAGGGCGGCAAACAGAGGGAGGCAAAAAGAGGACAGCAAACTGAGGGCGGCAAACAGAGGGCGGCAAACAGAGGGGGCAACAGACGGCGGCAAACAGATGGCCACAAACAGAGTGCGGCAAACAGAGGCGGAAAAAACAGAGGCGGCAAAAATGAGGGCGGCAAAACAGAGGGTGGCAAACACAGGGCGGCAAACAGAGGGCGGCAAACAGAGGGACCCAAATAGAGTCGACAAACAGATGGCGGCAAACAGAGGGGGCCAAACAGTCAACAACAAAAAAAACCAAACGGGTGGCAAACACAGGGCGGCAAACAGAGGGCGGCAAACAGAGGGACCCAAATAGAGTGCGACCAACAGATGGCGGCAAACAGAGGGGGACAAACAGTGGGTGGCAAACAGAGGGCCGCAAATGGAGTGCGGCAAACAGAGGGCCTCAAACAGAAGGCGGCAAAAAGAGGGCAGAAAACAGAGGGAGGCAAAAAGAGAACGGCAAACACAGGGCGGCAAACAGAGGTAGGCAAACAGAGGGCCCCAATCAGAGGGCGGCAATCAGAAGGAGGCAAACGTAGGGTAGCAAAGAGAGGGCGGCAAAGAGAGGGCACAAAACAGAGGGCCCCAAAAAGAGGGCTCCAAATGGAGTGCTCCAGCAGAGCGCGGCAAACATTCGGCAGCAAACAGAGGGCGGCAAAAAGAGGGCCGCATACAGAGGGCGACAAACAAAGGGCCCCAAACAGAAGATGGAAAACAGAGGGCGGCAAAAAGAGGGCGGCAAACTGAGGGCGGCAAACAGAGGGCAGAAAACTGAGGGCCCCAACCAGAGGGCAGTAAACAGAGGGCGGCAGCAGAGGGCGGCAAACAGAGGGCCCCAAAGAGAAGGCAGCAAAGAGAGGGCAGAAAACAGAGGGAGACAAAAAGAGGACGGCAAACAGAGGGCGGCAAACAGAGGGCCCCAATCAGAGGGCGGCAAACAGAAGGAGGCAAATAAGGTGGCAAACAGAGGGCGGCAAACAGAGGGTGGCAATCAGAGGGCCCCAAACACAGGGCGGCAAACAGAGGGCCCCAAAAAGAGGGCAGTAAACAGAGGGCGGCAAACAGAGGGCGTCAAACAGAGGGTGGCAAACAGATGGCGGCAAACAGAGGGCAGCAAACAGAGGGAGAGAAACAGAGGGTGTCAAACTGAGGGGCCCAACCAGAGGGCAGTAAACAGAGGGCGGCAGCAGAGGGCGGCAAACAGAGGGCGGAAAACAGAAGGCTGCAAACAGAGGGCCCCAAAAAGGAGGCAGCAAACAGAGGGCAGAAAACAGAGGGAGGCAAAAAGAGGATGGCAAATAGATGGCGGCAAACAGAGGGCGGCAAGCAGAGGGCGGCAAACAGAGGGCGGCAAACAGAGGGCGGCAAAAACAGGGCCCCAAACAGAGGGCCCAAACAGAGGGCAGCAAAAGAGGGTGTCAAACAGACGCACGAGGGTGGCAAACAAAGGGAGGCAAACAGGGGCGGCAAACAAGAGGCACCAATAGAGGACACAAAGAGAGGGCGGAAACAGAGGAGCCATACAGAGGGCGCAATCAGAGGGCGCCAAACAGAGGGCAGCAAACAAGGGAGGCAAACAGAGGGCGGCAAACAGACAGCGGTATAAGAGGGACCCAACAGAGGGCGGCAAACAGAGGGCGGCAAACAGAGGGAGGAAACAGATTGCCTCAACAGAAGGAGCAAACAGAGGGACGGCAAAAAGAGGGCTGCAAAACAAAGGCGACAAACAGAGGGCCCCAAACAGAGGGCCCCAATCAGAGTGCAGTTAACAGAGGTGGCAAAGTGAGGGGGGCAAACAGAGGGCGGCATACAGAGGGGACAAACAGAGGGTGGCAAACAGAGGGTGGCAAACGGAGGGACCTAACAGAGGCGGCAAACAAAGGGCAGCAAACAGAGGGCGGCAAACAACGCACCAAAAAGAGGGCAGCAACAGAGGGGGCAAACAACGGCAAAACAGAGGGCAGCAAACAGAGGGGGCAAACAGAGCGCGCAAATAAAAGAGCTGCAAACAGAGGGTGGCAAAGAGAGGGCGGAAACAGAGGGCGCCAAACAGAGGGCGAAACAGAGGGTGGCAAACAGAGTGCCCCAGACAGAGGGCGGCAAACAGAAGGAGGCAACATATGGCGGCAAACATAGGGCGGCAAACAGAGGGCGGCAAACAGAGGTCCCCAAACAGATGGAGGCAGCAGAGGGCCCCAAACAGAGGGCCCCAATCAGAGGGAAGTAAACAGAGGGCGGAAAAAAGAGGGCAGAAAAAAGAGGGCAGCAAACAGAGGGTGTCAAACAGAGGGCAGCAAACAGAGGACTGCAAACAGAGGGCGGCGAACAGAAGGCGGCAAACAGAGGGCGGCAAACAGAGGTGGGCAAACAGAGGGCGCCAAAAAGAGGGCGGAAAACAGAAGGAGGGAAACAGAGGGTGGCAAACAGAGGGTGGCAAAAAGAGGGAGGGAAACAGAGGGTGGCAAACAGAGGGTGGCAATCAGAGGGCGGAAAACAGAGGGAGAGAAGCAGAGGGTGGCAAACAGAGGGCCACAAACCGAGGGCGGCATACAGAGGGCAGCAATCAGAAGGTGGCAAACAGAGTGCGGCCAACAGATGGCACCAAACAGAGGGCGGCGAATAGTGGGTGGCAAACAGAGGGTGGCAAACACACGGCCCCAAACAGAGGACGGCAAAGTGAAGGCGGCTAACAGAGGGCGGTAAACAGAGGGCCACAAACAGAGGGTGGCATACAGAAGGCAGCAATCAGAAGGCGCCATACAGAGGGCGGAAAACAGAGTGCGGCAAAGAGATGGCACCAAACAGAGGGTGGCGAACAGAGGGTGGCAAACAGAGTGGCCCAAACAGAGGGCAGCAAACAGAGGACGGCAAACAGAGCCGCCCAAACTGAGGGCGGAAAAGAGAAGGAGGCAAACAGAGGGCGGCAAACAGATGTTGGCCAACAGTTGTCCCCAAAAAGAGGGCAGAAAACAGAGGGCGGCAAACAGAGGTCTGCAAACAGAGGACAGCAAAAACAGGGCCCCAAACAGAGGGCCCCAAACAGAGGGCAGCAAACAGAGGGTGTCAAACAGAGGGTGGCAAACAAAGGGAGGCAAACAGCGGGCGGCAAACATAGGGCCCCAATCAGAGGACAGCAAAGAGAGGGCGGCAAACAGAGGGAGCATACAGAGGGCAGCAATCAGAGGGCGCCAAACAGAGGGCAGCAAACAGAGGGAGGCAAACAGAGGGTGGCAAACAGACAGCGGTATAAGAGGGACCCAAACAGAGGGCGGCAAACAGAGGGCGGCAAACAGAGAGAGGAAACAGATTGCCTCAAACAGAAGGCAGCAAACAGAGACCGGCAAAAAGAGGGCTGCAAACAAAAGGCGACAAACAGAGGGCCCCAAACAGAGGGCCCCAATCAGAGTGCAGTTAACAGAGGTTGGCAAAGTGAGGGGGGCAAACAGAGGGCGGCATACAGAGGGTGACAAACAGAGGGTGGCAAACAGAGGGTGGCAAACGGAGGGACCTAAACAGAAGGCGGCAAACAAAGGGCAGCAAACAGAGGGCGGCAAACAACGGCACCAAAAAGAGGGCAGCAAACAGAGGGTGGCAAACAACGGCCCAAACAGAGGGCAGCAAACAGAGGGTGGCAAACAGAGCGCGGCAAATAAAAGAGCTGCAAACAGAGGGTGGCAAAGAGAGGGCGGTAAACAGAGGGCGCCAAACAGAGGGCGGAAAACAGAGGGTGGCAAACAGAGTGCCCCAGACAGAGGGCGGCAAACAGAAGGAGGCAAACATATGGCGGCAAACATAGGGCGGCAAACAGAGGGCGGCAAACAGAGGTCCCCAAACAGATAGAGGCAGCAGAGGGCCCCAAACAGAGGGCCCCAATCAGAGGGAAGTAAACAGAGGGCGGAAAAAAGAGGGCAGAAAAAAGAGGGCAGCAAACAGAGGGTGTCAAACAGAGGGCAGCAAACAGAGGACTGCAAACAGAGGGCGGCGAACAGAAGGCGGCAAACAGAGGGCGGCAAACAGAGGTGGGCAAACAGAGGGCGCCAAAAAGAGGGCGGAAAACAGAAGGAGGGAAACAGAGGGTGGCAAACAGAGGGTGGCAAAAAGAGGGAGGGAAACAGAGGGTGGCAAACAGAGGGTGGCAATCAGAGGGCGGAAAACAGAGGGAGAGAAGCAGAGGGTGGCAAACAGAGGGCCACAAACCGAGGGCGGCATACAGAGGGCAGCAATCAGAAGGTGGCAAACAGAGTGTGGCCAACAGATGGCACCAAACAGAGGGCCAAAGTGGTGGCAAACAGAGGGGGCAAACACACGGCCCCAAACAGAGGACGGCAAAGTGAAGGCGGCTAACAGAGGGCGGTAAACAGAGGGCCACAAACAGAGGGTGGCATACAGAGGGCAGCAATCAGAAGGCGCCATACAGAGGGCGGAAAACAGAGTGCGGCAAAGAGATGGCACCAAACAGAGGGTGGCGAACAGAGGGTGGCAAACAGAGTGGCCCAAACAGAGGGCAGCAAACAGAGGACGGCAAACAGAGCCGCCCAAACTGAGGGCGGAAAAGAGAAGGAGGCAAACAGAGGGCGGCAAACAGATGTGGCCAACAGTTGTCCCCAAAAAGAGGGCAGAAAACAGAGGGCAGCAAACAGAGGACGGCAAACAGAGGTAAGCAAACAGAGGGCGGCAAACATAGGGTGGCAAAGGGAGGGCGGCAAACAGAGAGCGGCAAACAGAGGGCAGCAAACAGAGGGCGGCAAACAGAGGGCGGCAAACAGAGGGCAGCAAACAGAGCTCGGCAAACAGAGGGCGGCAAACAGAAAGCCGCAAACCGAAGGCGGCAAACAGTGGGCGGCAAACAGATTGCGGCAAACAAAGGGCGGCAAACAGAGGGACCCAAACAGAAGGCGGCAAACAGAGCGCGGCAAACAGAGAGCGCCAAAAAGATGGCAGTAAACAGAGGGCGGCAAACAGAGGGAGACATGCAGAGGGCGGCAAACAGAGGGCCCCAAACAGAGTGCCCCAAACAGAGGGCCCCAAACAGAATGCCCCAAACAGAGGGCAGTAAACAGGCGGCGGCAAACAGAGCAGAGTAAACAGAGGGATGCAAACAGAGGGGTGCAAACAGAGGGCGGCAAACAGAGGGCACCAAACAGAGTGCCCCAAACAGAGGGCCTGAAACAGAGGGCAGTAAACAGAGGGCAGCAAACAGAGGGCGGCAAACATTGGGCCCCAAACAGAGGGCGGCAAACAGCGGGCGGCTAACAGAGTTCGGGAAACAGAGGGCCCCAAACAGAGAGCGGGAAACAGAGGGCGGGAGACAGAGGGCGGCAAACAGAGTGCCCCAATCAGAGGTCAGCAAACAGACTGCGCCAAACAGACGGTGGCAAACATAGAGCGGAAAACAGAGGGTGGTAAACAGACGGCGGCAAACAGAGGGCGGCAAACAGAGGGTGGCAATAGGAGGACGGAAAACAGAGGGCGGCAAACAGAGGGCAGCAAACAGAGGGCGGCAAACAGTGGACGGCAAACAGAGGGCTCCAAACAAAGGGCCCCAAATAGAGGGCAGTGAACAGAGGGCGGCAAACAGAGTGCGGCAAACTGAGGCGGCAAACAGATGTTGGCAAACAGAGGGACCGAAACAAAGGGCGGCAAACAGAGGGATAAAACAGAGGGTGTCAAACAGATGGCAGGAAACAGAGGGCGGCAAACAGAGCTCGGTGAACAGAGGGCGGCAAACAGAAAGCCGCAAACAGAAGGCAGCAAACAGAGGGCGCCAAAAAGACGGCAGTAAACAGAGGGCGGCAAACAGAGGGCGACATACAGAGGGCGGCAAACAGAGTGCCCAAAACTGATGTTACCAAACAGACCGCGCCAAACAGACAGAGGCAAACATATGGCAGCATACAGAGCGCGGCAAACTGAGGGCCCAAAACAGAGGGCAGCAAACAGAGGGCGGCAAACAAAGGGCCGCAAATAGAGTGCGGAAAACACAGGGCGCCAAACAGAGTGCCCCAAACAGAGGGCGGCAAACAGAGGGACCCAAATAGAGTTCGACAAACAGATGGCGGCAAACAGGGGGGGCCAAACAGTGGGTGGCAAACACAGGGCGGCAAACAGAGGGCGGCAAACAGAGGGACCCAAATAGAGTGCGACCAACAGATGGCGGCAAACAGAGGGGGACAAACAGTGGGTGGCAAACAGAGGGCCGCAAATGGAGTGCGGCAAACAGAGGGCCTCAAACAGAAGGCGGCAAAAAGAGGGCAGAAAACAGAGGGAGGCAAAAAGAGAACGGCAAACACAGGGCGGCAAACAGAGGTAGGCAAACAGAGGGCCCCAATCAGAGGGCGGCAATCAGAAGGAGGCAAACGTAGGGTAGCAAAGAGAGGGCGGCAAAGAGAGGGCACAAAACAGAGGGCCCCAAAAAGAGGGCTCCAAATGGAGTGCTCCAGCAGAGCGCGGCAAACATTCGGCAGCAAACAGAGGGCGGCAAAAAGAGGGCCGCATACAGAGGGCGACAAACAAAGGGCCCCAAACAGAAGATGGAAAACAGAGGGCGGCAAAAAGAGGGCGGCAAACTGAGGGCGGCAAACAGAGGGACCCAAACAGAAGGCGGTAAACAGAGGGCGGCAAACAGAGGGCAGAAAACTGAGGGCCCCAACCAGAGGGCAGTAAACAGAGGGCGGCAGCAGAGGGCGGCAAACAGAGGGCCCCAAAGAGAAGGCAGCAAAGAGAGGGCAGAAAACAGAGGGAGACAAAAAGAGGACGGCAAACAGAGGGCGGCAAACAGAGGGCCCCAATCAGAGGGCGGCAAACAGAAGGAGGCAAATATAGGGTGGCAAACAGAGGGCGGCAAACAGAGGGTGGCAATCAGAGGGCCCCAAACACAGGGCGGCAAACAGAGGGCCCCAAAAAGAGGGCAGTAAACAGAGGGCGGCAAACAGAGGGCGTCAAACAGAGGGTGGCAAACAGATGGCGGCAAACAGAGGGCAGCAAACAGAGGGAGAGAAACAGAGGGTGTCAAACTGAGGGGCCCAACCAGAGGGCAGTAAACAGAGGGCGGCAGCAGAGGGCGGCAAACAGAGGGCGGAAAACAGAGGGCGGCAAACAGACGGCCCCAAAAAGGAGGCAGCAAACAGAGGGCAGAAAACAGAGGGAGGCAAAAAGAGGATGGCAAACAGATGGCGGCAAACAGAGGGCGGCAAGCAGAGGGCGGCAAACAGAGGTCTGCAAACAGAGGGCGCCAAAAACAGGGCCCCAAACAGAGGGCCCCAAACAGAGGGCAGCAAACAGAGGGTGTCAAACAGAGGGTGGCAAACAAAGGGAGGCAAACAGCGGGCGGCAAACATAGGGCCCCAATCAGAGGACAGCAAAGAGAGGGCGGCAAACAGAGGGAGCATACAGAGGGCAGCAATCAGAGGGCGCCAAACAGAGGGCAGCAAACAGAGGGAGGCAAACAGAGGGTGGCAAACAGACAGCGGTATAAGAGGGACCCAAACAGAGGGCGGCAAACAGAGGGCGGCAAACAGAGAGAGGAAACAGGTTGCCTCAAACAGAAGGCAGCAAACAGAGACCGGCAAAAAGAGGGCTGCAAACAAAAGGCGACAAACAGAGGGCCCCAAACAGAGGGCCCCAATCAGAGTGCAGTTAACAGAGGGTGACAAACAGAGGGTGGCAAACAGAGGGTGGCAAACGGAGGGACCTAAACAGAAGGCGGCAAACAAAGGGCAGCAAACAGAGGGCGGCAAACAACGGCACCAAAAAGAGGGCAGCAAACAGAGGGTGGCAAACAACGGCCCAAACAGAGGGCAGCAAACAGAGGGTGGCAAACAGAGCGCGGCAAATAAAAGAGCTGCAAACAGAGGGTGGCAAAGAGAGGGCGGTAAACAGAGGGCGCCAAACAGAGGGCGGAAAACAGAGGGTGGCAAACAGAGTGCCCCAGACAGAGGGCGGCAAACAGAAGGAGGCAAACATATGGCGGCAAACATAGGGCGGCAAACAGAGGGCGGCAAACAGAGGTCCCCAAACAGATAGAGGCAGCAGAGGGCCCCAAACAGAGGGCCCCAATCAGAGGGAAGTAAACAGAGGGCGGAAAAAAGAGGGCAGAAAAAAGAGGGCAGCAAACAGAGGGTGTCAAACAGAGGGCAGCAAACAGAGGACTGCAAACAGAGGGCGGCGAACAGAAGGCGGCAAACAGAGGGCGGCAAACAGAGGTCGGCAAACAGAGGGCGCCAAAAAGAGGGCGGAAAACAGAAGGAGGGAAACAGAGGGTGGCAAACAGAGGGTGGCAAAAAGAGGGAGGGAAACAGAGGGTGGCAAACAGAGGGTGGCAATCAGAGGGCGGAAAACAGAGGGAGAGAAGCAGAGGGTGGCAAACAGAGGGCCACAAACCGAGGGCGGCATACAGAGGGCAGCAATCAGAAGGTGGCAAACAGAGTGCGGCCAACAGATGGCACCAAACAGAGGGCGGCGAATAGTGGGTGGCAAACAGAGGGTGGCAAACACACGGCCCCAAACAGAGGACGGCAAAGTGAAGGCGGCTAACAGAGGGCGGTAAACAGAGGGCCACAAACAGAGGGTGGCATACAGAGGGCAGCAATCAGAAGGCGCCATACAGAGGGCGGAAAACAGAGTGCGGCAAAGAGATGGCACCAAACAGAGGGTGGCGAACAGAGGGTGGCAAACAGAGTGGCCCAAACAGAGGGCAGCAAACAGAGGACGGCAAACAGAGCTGCCCAAACTGAGGGCGGAAAAGAGAAGGAGGCAAACAGAGGGCGGCAAACAGATGTCGGCCAACAGTTGTCCCCAAAAAGAGGGCAGAAAACAGAGGGCAGCAAACAGAGGACGGCAAACAGAGGTAAGCAAACAGAGGGCGGCAAACATAGGGTGGCAAAGGGAGGGCGGCAAACAGAGAGCGGCAAACAGAGGGCAGCATACAGAGGGCGGCAAACAAAGGCCCCAAACAGAGGGCAGCAAACAGAGGGCAGCAAACAGAGCTCGCAAACAGAGGGCGGCAAACAGAAAGCGCAAACGTAAGGTGGGAAACAGTGGGCGGCAAACAGATTGCGGCAAACAAAGGGCGGCAAACAGAGGGACCCAAACAGAAGGCGGCAAACAGAGGGCGCAAAAAAGATGGCAGCAAACAGAGGGATGCAAACAGAGGGGTGCAAACAGAGGGCGGCAAACAGAGGGCACCAAACAGAGTGCCCCAAACAGAGGGCCTGAAACAGAGGGCAGTAAACAGAGGGCGGCAAACAGAGCGCAGCAAGCAGAGGGATGCAAACAGAGGGCCCCAAACAGAGGGCGGCAAACATGGCCCCAAACAGAGGGCGGCAAACAGCGGGCGGCTAACAGAGTTCGGGAAACAGAGGGCCCCAAACAGAGAGCGGGAAACAGAGGGCGGGAAACAGAGGGCGGCAAACAGAGTGCCCCAATCAGAGGTCAGCAAACAGACTGCGCCAAACAGACGGTGGCAAACATAGAGCAGAAAACAGAGGGTGGTAAACAGACGGCGGCAAACAGAGGGCCCCAAACAGAGGGCAGCAAACAGAGGGCGGCAAACAGATGTTGGCAATAAGAGGACGGCAAACAGACGGTGGCAAACAGAGGGTGGCAATAGGAGGACGGAAAACAGAGGGCGGCAAACAGAGGGCAGCAAACAGAGGGCGGCAAACAGTGGACGGCAAACAGAGGACTCCAAACAGAGGGCCCCAAATAGAGGGCAGTGAACAGAGGGCGGCAAACAGAGTGCGGCAAACTGAGGCGGCAAACAGATGTTGGCAAACAGAGGGACCGAAACAAAGGGCGGCAAACAGAGGGATAAAACAGAGGGTGTCAAACAGATGGCAGGAAACAGAGGGCGGCAAACAGAGCTCGGTGAACAGAGGGCGGCAAACAGAAAGCCGCAAACAGAAGGCAGCAAACAGAGGGCGCCAAAAAGACGGCAGTAAACAGAGGGCGGCAAACAGAGGGCGACATACAGAGGGCGGCAAACAGAGTGCCCAAAACTGATGTTACCAAACAGACCGCGCCAAACAGACAGAGGCAAACATATGGCAGCATACAGAGCGCGGCAAACTGAGGGCCCAAAACAGAGGGCAGCAAACAGAGGGCGGCAAACAAAGGGCCGCAAATAGAGTGCGGAAAACAGAGGGCGCCAAACAGAGTGCCCCAAACAGAAGGCGGCAAACAGAGGGCAACAAACTGAGGGCAGCAAACTGAGTGCAGCAAACAGAGGGATGCAAACAGAGGGCGGCAAACAGAGGGCGGCAGAGGGAGGGAAAAAGAGGGCGGCAAACAGAGGGCGGCAAACAGGGGGCGGCAAACAAACGCCCCAAACAGAGGGCAACAAACAGAGGGAGGCAATCAGACCACGGCAAACAGAGGGCTGCAAACACAAGGCGGCAAACAGAGGGCAGCAAACAGAGGGCCCCAAACAGAGGGCCCCAAACAGAGGGCGGCAAACAGAAGGTGGCAAGCACAGGGCCCCAAACAGTGGGCGGCAAACAAAGTGCTGTAAACAGAGGGCCCCAAACAGAGGGCCCCAAACAGAGGGCGGCAAACAGAGTCCGAAAAACAGGGGGCAGCAAACTGAAAGTGGCAAACAGAGGGCGACAAACAGAGGGAGGCAAACAGAGGGCTGCAAGCAGATCGCCCCAAACAGAGGGTGGCAAACGGAGGGCGGCAAACAGAGGGCGGCAAACAGAGGGCCCAAAAAAGAGAGCGGCAAACAGAGTGCGGCAAACAGAGGGCCCCAAACAGAGGGCAGCAAACAGAGCACCCCAAACAGAGGGTGGCAAACAGAGAGCAGCAAACAGAGGCCAGGAAGCAGAGTGCGGCAAACAGAGGGGGACAAACAGACATCGGCAAACGGAGGGCGGCAATCAGAGGGAGGCAAAAAGAGGACGGCAAACTGAGGACGGCAAACAGAGGGCGGAAAACAGAGGGCGGCAAACAGGGTGCAGCAAACAGAGGGCGTCAAACAGAGGGCGGCAAACAAAGGGACCGAAACAGAGGCAGTAAACAGAGGGCGGCAAACAGAGGGCAGCAAACAGAGGGCGGCAAACAGAGTGGCAAACAGTGAGATGCAAACAGAGGGCGGAAAACAGACGACAGCAAACAGAGCGTGGCAAACGGAGGGCGGCAAACAGAGGGAGGCAAACAGAGGGCGGCAAACAGAGGGCGGCAAACAGAGGGCGGCAATCAGAGGGCGGCAAACAGAATGGCCCAAACAGAGGGCGGCAACAGAGAGTGGCAAAGAGAGGGCGGTAAACAGAGAGCGGCAAACAGAGTGCCCCAAAGTGAGGGCGCAACCAGAGGGCCCCAAACAGAGGGCGGCAAACAGAGGGCGGCAAACAGATGGCAGCAAACAGAAGGCGCCAGAGGGCCCCAAACAGCTGGCAGTAAACAGAGGGTGGCAAACAGAGGGCGGCAAACAGATTGCGGCAAAGAGAGGGATGCAAACAGATGTCACCAATCAGAGGGCGGCAAACAGAGGGTGGCAAAGAAAGGGCCCCAAACAGAACGCAGCAAACAGAGGGCTGCAAACAGAGGGGGGCAAACAGATGGCCCCAACCAGAAGGCGGCAAGCAGAGGGAGAGAAAGAGAGGGTGGCAAACAGAGGGCCGTAAACAGAGGGCGGCAAACAGAGGGCACCAACCAGAAGGCGGCAAACAGAGTGCGGAAAACAGAGTGCGGCAAACAGAGGGCCCCAAACAGAGGGCGGCAAAGAGAGAAAGGCAAGAAGAGGATGGCAAACAGAGGGCGGCAAACGGAGGGCAGCAATCAGAGGGCCCCAAACAGAAGGCAGCAAACAGAGGTTGGCAAACAGAGGGCACCAAACAGCGGGAGGGAAACAGAGGGTGGCAAACAGAGGGCGGCAAAAACAGGGAGGGAAACAGATGGCGGCAAAAAGAGGGTGGCAGACAGAGGGTGGCAAACAGAGGGAGGGAAACAGAGGGCGGCAAACAGAGGGCGGCAAACAGAGGGCGGCAAACAGAGGGCGGCAAACAGAGGGCGGCAAACAGAGGGCGGCAAACAGAGGGCGGCAAACAGAGGGCGGCAAACAGAGGGCGGCAAACAGAGGGCGGCAAAAAGAGGGCGGCAAACAGAGGGCGGCAAACAGAGGGCGGCAAACAGAGGGCGGAAAACAGAGGGCGGAAAACAGAGGGCGGCAAACAGAGGGCGGCAAACAGAGGGCGGCAAACAGAGGGCGGCAAACAGAGGGCGGCAAACAGAGGGCGGCAAACAGAGGGCGGCAAACAGAGGGCGGCAAACAGAGGGCCCCAAACAGAGGGCTGCAAACAGAGGGCGGCAAACAGAGGGCGGCAAACAGAGGGTGGCAAACAGAGAGGCGGCAAACAGAGTGCGGCAAACAGAGGGCCCCAAACAGAGGGCAGCAACAGAGGGTGGCAAACAGAGGGCGGCAAACAGAGGTGGCAAACAGGGGCGGCAAACTGAAGCAGCAAACAGAACTTGACAAACAGAGGGCGGCAAACAGAGTGCCCCAAACAGGGGGCCCCAAACAGAGGGCAGAAAACAGCGGGCGGCAAACAGAGTGCAGCAAACAGAGGGATGCAAACAGATGGCGGCAAACAGAGGTCACCAAACAGAGGGAGACAAACAGAGGGCACCAAACAGAGGGCAGCAAACATAGTGTCCCAATCAGAGGTCAGCAAACAGACGGCGCAAAACAGACGGAGGCAAACATAGGGTGGCAAACAGAGGTCGGTAAACAGAAGGCGGCAAAGAGAAGGCGGCAAACAGAGGGCACCAAACAGAGGGGGGAAAACAGAGGACGGCAAACAGAGGGCGGCAAAAAGAGGGTGGCAAACAGAGGGACCAAACAGAGGGCAGCAAACAGAGGGCGGGCAAAAGAGGGCAGCAAACAGATTGCAGCAAACAGAGGGATGCAAACAGAGGGCGGCAAACAGAGGGTGGCAAACAGAGGGCCCCAAACAGAGGGCCCCAAACAGAGGGCGGAAAACAGAGGGCGGCAAACAGAGCGCAGCAAACAGAGGGATGCAAACAGAAGGCGGCAAACTGAGGGCACCAAACAGAGGGAGACAACCAGAGGGCAGCAAACAGAGGGCGGCAAAGAGAGTGTCCCAATCAGAGGACAGCAAACAGACGGCGCCAAACAGATGGAGGCAAGCATAGGGTGACAAACAGAGGTCGGCAATCAGAAGGCGGCAATGAGAAGGTGGCAAACAGAGGGCCCCAAACAGAGGGGGGAAAACAGACTGCGGCAAACAGAGGGCTGCAAACAGACTGCGGCAAACAGAGGGCGCAAACAGAGGAAAACAGGGGTCGTCAAACAGAGGGCGGCAGACAGAGGGCAGCAAAGAGAGAGCGGCAAACAGAGGACGGCAAACAGAGGGCGGATAAACAGAGGGCCCCAAACAGAGGGCTTTAAACACAGGGTGGCAAACAGAGGGTGGCAAACAGAGGGCGGCAAACAGAAGGTGGCAAACAGAGGGCCCAAAAAAGAGGGCGGCAAACAGAGTGCGGCAAACAGAGGGCCCCAAACAGAGGGCGGCAAACAGAGGTGCAAACAGAGGGCGCAAACTGACGGCGGCAAACAGAGGGGGTGAAAAAGAGGGTGGCAAACAGACAGCGGCAAACATACTGCCCCAATCAGAGGTCAGCAAACAGACGCACCAAACACAGGTAGGCAAACATAGGGCGCAAACAGAGGGCGGAAAACAGATGGCGGCAAACAGAGGGCCCCACACAGAAGGCAGCAGACAGAGGGATCAAACTGAGGGCAGCAAACAGAGCACAGCAAACAGAGGGATGCCAAACAGAGGGCGGAATGCAGAGGGTGGCAAACAGAGGGCAGAAAACAGAGGGAGAGAAACAGAGGGCGGCAAACAGAGGGCGGAAAAGGGGCGGCAAACAGAGCGGCGCACAGAGGGCCAAACAGAGGGCAAACAGAGGGCGGCAAACAGAGGGCGGCAAACAGAGGGCGGCAAACAGAGTGCCCCAACCAGAGGACGGAAAACAGAGGGAGGCAAATGGAAGGTACCAAACAGAGTGCGGCAAACAGAGGGCAGCAAACAGGGGGTGGCAAACATAGGGTCCCAAACTGAGGGCGGCAATCTGAGCGCGGCAAACAGAGCGCAGCAAACAGAGGGATGCAAACTGATGGCTGCAAAGAGAGGGCCCAAAACATTGGGCGGCAAACCGAGGGCAGGAAACGGAGGGCGGAAAACAGAGGGCCCCAAACAGAGGGCGGAAAACAGAGGGTGGCAAACAGAGTGCGGCAAACAGAGGGCGGCAGACAGAGTACCCCAATCAGAGGTCAGCAAACAGATGGCGCCAAGCAGAGCTAGGCAAACATAGGGCAGCAAACAGAAGGCTGCAAACAGTGGGTGGCAAACAGAGTGTGGCAAACAGAGGGCGGCAAATGAAGGGCAGCAAACAGAGGGCCGCAAACAGAAGGCGGCAAACAGAGGGCGACATACAGAGGGCGGCAAACAGAGAGCAGCAAACACAATGCCCCAAACAGAGGGCGGCAAACAGAGGGCGGCAAACAGAGGGCGGCAAACAGAGGGTGGCAAACAGAGGGCGATGAACAGAAGGCGGCAAACAGAGTGTTGCAAACAGAGGGACCAACAGATGACGTCAAACAGAGGGCAGCAAACAGAGGACGGCAAACAGAGGGCGGCAAACAGAGGGTGGCAAACAGAGGGCCCCAAACAGCTGGCAGTAAACAGAGGGTGGCAAACAGAGGGCGGCAAACAGACTGCGGCAAAGAGAGGGTGACAAACAGATTACGGCAAACAGAGGGTGGCAAACAGATGTCACCAATCAGAGTTTGGCATACAGAGGGTGGCAAACAAAGGGCCCCAAACAGAACGCAGCAAACAGAGGACGGCAAACAGAGCACCCCAAACATAGGGCGGCAATCAGAAGGAGGCAAACATAGGGAGGCAAACAGAGCGTGGGAAACAGTGGGCGGCAAAAAGAGGGCGGCAAATAGATGGCCCCGACCAGGGGGTGGCAAACAGAGGTCGACAAACAGAGGGCACCAAAAAGAGGTTGGAAAACAGAGGGTGGCAAACTGAGGGCGGCAAACAGAGGGCAGCAAACAGAGGGCGGTGAACAGAGGGGGGCAAACAGGGTGCAGCAAACAGAGGGTGGCAAACAGAGGCGGAAAACAGTGGGCGGCAAACAAAGGGCCCATAAAGAGGGATCGAAACAGAGCGCAGTAAAGAGAGGGCGGCAAACAGAGGACGGCAAACAGAGGGAGGCAAAAAGAGGACGGCAAACAGAGGGCGGCAAACAGAGGGCGGCAAAAAGAGGGCCCCAAATAGAGGGCAGTAAACAGAGGGCCCCAAACAGAGGGCAGCAAACAGTGGGTGGCAAACAGTGGTCCCCAACCAGAAGGCGGCAAACAGAGGGCAGCAAACAGATGGCGGCAAATGGAGGGCGGCAAACAGAGGGCCCTAAACAAAGGGCGGCAAACAGAGGGCAGCAAAGAGAGGGCGGCAAACAGATGGCTCCAAACAGAGGGCGGCAAACAGAGGGCAGCAAACAGAATCCCCCAAACAGGGGGCCCCAAACCGAGGGCAGAAAACAGCGGGCGGCAAACAGAGTGCAGCAAACAGAGGGATGCAAACAGATGGCGGCAAACAGAGGGCACCAAACAGAGGGAGACAAACAGAGGGCACCAAACAGAGGGCAGCCAACAGAGTGTCCCAATCAGAGGTCAGCAAACAGACTGCGCGAAACAGAACGAGGCAAACATAGGGTGGCAAACAGAGGTCGGCAAACAGAAGGTGGCAAAGAGAAGGCGGCAAAGAGAGGGCACCAAACAGAGGGGGGAAAACAGAGGACGGCAAACAGAGGGCGGCAAAAAGAGGGTGGCAAACAGAGGGACCAAACAGAGGGCAGCAAACAGAGGGTGGGCTAAAGAGGGCAGCAAACAGAGGGCGGCAAGCATTGGCCCCAAACAGAAGGCGCCAAACAGAGGGCAGCAAACAGAGGGTGGCAAACAGAGGGCGGCAAACAGAGGGCGGCAAACAGAGGGCCCCAAACAGAGGGACCCAAACAGAGGGAAGCAAACAGAGGGCGGCAAACAGATTGCAGCAAACAGAGAGATGCAAACAGAGGGCAGCAAACAGAGGGCGCCAAACAGAGGGCCCCAAACAGAGGGCGGTAAACAGAGCGCAGCAAACAGAGGGATGCAAACAGAAGGCGGCAAACTGAGGGCACCAAACAGAGGGAGACAACCAGAGGGCAGCAAACAGAGGGCGGTAAAGAGAGTGTCCCAATCAGAGGAAAGCAAACAGATGGCGCCAAACAGACGGAGGCAAACATAGGGTGACAAACAGAGGGCCCCAAACAGAGGGACCCAAACAGAGGGAAGCAAACAGAGGGCGGCAAACAGAGGGCGGCAAACAGAGGGCCCCAAACAGAGGGACCCAAACAGAGGGAAGCAAACAGAGGGCGGCAAACAGAGGGCGGCAAACAGAGGGCCCCAAACAGAGGGACCCAAACAGAGGGAAGCAAACAGAGGGCGGCAAACAGATTGCAGCAAACAGAGAGATGCAAACAGAGGGCGGTAAAGAGAGTGTCCCTATCAGAGGAAAGCAAACAGATGGCGCCAAACAGACGGAGGCAAGCATAGGGTGGCAAACAGAGGTCGGTAATCAGAAGGCGGCAATGAGAAGGTGGCAAACTGAGGGCCCCAAACAGAGGGGGGAAAACAGACTGCAGCAAACAGAGGGCTGCAAACAGACTGCGGCAAACAGAGGGCGGCAGACAGAGGGCGGCAAAGAGAGAGCGGCAAACAGAGGACGGCAAACAGAGGGTGGAAAAACAGAGGGCCCCAAACAGAGGGCTTTAAAATTAGTGTGGCAAACAGAGAATGGCAAACAGACGGCGGCAAACAGAAGGTGGCAAACAGAGGGCCCAAAAAAGATGGCAGCAAACAGAGTGCGGCAAACAGAGGGCCCCAAACAGAGGGCGGTAAACAGAGGGCGGCAAACAGAGTGCAGCAAACAGGGGGCGGCAAACAAAGGGGCAAACAGAGGGAGCAAACAGAGGGCGGCAAACAGAGGGCGGCAAACAGAGGGCGGCAAACAGACGGCGGCAAACAGAGAGCGGCAAACAGAGGGCGGCAAATAGAGGGGGCGAACAAAGGACCCTAAAAGAGGGCAGCAGAGGGCGGCAAACACAGCACGGCAAACAGAGGGCGGCAAACAGAGGGCAGCAAACAGAGGGCAGCAAACTGAGGGCAAAAAACAGAGGGCCCCAAACAGAGGGCTTTAAAATTAGTGTGGCAAACAGAGAATGGCAAACAGACGGCGGCAAACAGAAGGTGGCAAACAGAGGGCCCAAAAAAGATGGCAGCAAACAGAGTGCGGCAAACAGAGGGCCCCAAACAGAGGGCGGTAAACAGAGGGCGGCAAACAGAGTGCAGCAAACAGGGGGCGGCAAACTGAAAGCAGCAAACAGATCCGTGACAAACAGAGGGCGGCAAACAGAGGGCTGCAAACAGGGGGCGGCAAACTGAAAGCAGCAAACAGAACTGTGACAAACAGAGGGCGGCAAATAGAGGGCCCCAAACAAAGGGCGACGAACACGGGGCTCCAAACAGAGGGCCCCAAACAGAGGTCAGCAAACAGGGGGCTGCAAACAGGGGGCGGCAAACTGAAAGCGGGCAACAGAGGGTGCAAACAGAGGGTGGCAAACAGAGGTGCAAACAGAGGGCGGCAAAACAGAAGGTGGCAAACAGAGGGCCCAAACAGAGGGCAGCAAACAGAGGGCGGCAAACTGAAGGCGCAAACAGAGGGCGGCAACAGAGGGCGGCAAACTGAAAGCAGCAAACAGAAGGCGACAAACAGAGGGCGGCAAACAGGGGAGGCAAACAGAAGGGCAGCAAACAGAGGACGGCAAACAGAGGGTGGCAAACAGAGGGTGGCAAACAGAGGGGGCAAACAGAAGGTGGCAAACAGAGGCCCAAAAAAGAGGGCCCAAAACAGAGCGGCAAACAGAGGGGGCAAACAGAAGGTGGCAAACAGAAGGTGCAAACAGAGGGCCCAAAAAAGAGGGCCCCAAACAGAGGGCAGCAAACAGAGGGCGGCAAACTGAAAGCAGCAAACAGAACTGTGACAAACAGAGGGCGGCAAACAGAGGGCCCCAAACAAAGGGCGACAAACACGGGGCTCCAAACAGAGGGCCCCAAACAGAGGGCTTTAAACAGAGGGTGGCAAACAGAGGGTGGCAAACAGAGGGCGGCAAACAGAAGGTGGCAAACAGAGGGCCCAAAAAAGAGGGCGGCAAACAGTGGGCCCCAATCAGAGGGCAGCAAACAGAGGGTGGCAAACAGAAAGCAGCAAACAGAGGGCGGCAAACAGAGGGCCCCAAGCAGAGGGCGGCAAACAGAGGGCTGCAATCAGATCGCCCCAAACAGAGGGCGGCAAACAGAGTGCGGCAAACACAGGGCCCCAAACAGAGGGCGGCAAACAGAGGGCGGCAAACAGAGGGCGGCAAACAGAGGGCGGCAAACAGAGGGCGGCAAACAGAGAACAGCGGCGGCAAACAGAGGGCGGAAAACAGAGGGCGGAAAACAGAGGGCGGCAAACAGAGGGCGGCAAACAGAGGGCGGCAAACAGAGGGCGGCAAACAGAGGGCGGCAAACAGAGGGCTGCAAACAGAGGGCGGCAAACAGAGGGCTGCAAACAGAGGGCGGCAAACAGAGGGCGGCAAACAGAGGGCGGCAAACAGAGGGCGGCAAACAGAGGGCGGCAAACAGAGGGCGGCAAACAGAGGGCGGCAAACAGAGGGCGGAAAACAGAGCGTATCGAACAGAGTGTGGCAAACAGAGTGCGGAAAACAGAGGGCGGAAAACAGAGGGCGGAAAACAGAGGGCTGAAAACAGAGGGCGGCAAACAGAGGGCGGCAAACAGAGGGCGGCAAACAGAGGGCGGCAAACAGAGGGCGGCAAACAGAGGGCGGCAAACAGAGGGCGGCAAACAGAGGGCGGCAAACAGAGGGCGGCAAACAGAGGGCGGCAAACAGAGGGCGGCAAACAGAGGGCGGCAAACAGAGGGCGGCAAACAGAGGGCGGCAAACAGAGGGCGGCAAACAGAGGGCGGCAAACAGAGGGCCCCAAACAGAGGGCGGCAAACAGAGGGAGGCAAACAGAGGGCAGCAAACAGAGGGCGGCAAACATAGGGTCCTAAACGGAGGGTGGCAAACAGAGGGCGGCCAACAGAGGGTGGCAAACAGGGGGCTCCAAACAGCGGGCCTCAAACAGAGGGCAGTAAACAGAGGGTGGCAAACTGAGGTCTGCAAACAGGGGGCGGCAAACTGAAAGCAGCAAACAGAACCGTGACAAACAGAGGACGGCAAGCAGAGTGATCCAAAAAGAGTGCAGCAAACACAGGAAGGCAAACAGAGTGCCCCAAACGGACGGAGGCAAACAGAAGGAGGCAAACATTGGCCGGCAAATGGAGGGCGGCTAACAGACGGGGGCAAACAGAGGGCCCCAAACAGAGGGCGACGAACAGAGGGCTCCAAACAGAGGGCCCCAAACAGAGGGCGGCAAACAGAGGGCTGCAAACAGATATCCCCAAACAGAGGGCGGCAAACGGGGGGCGGCAAACAGAGTGCAGCAAACAGAGGGCGGCAATCAGAGGGCCCCAAAACAAGAGCGGAAAACAGAGGGTGGCACACAAATGGGAGCAAACAGAGGGCGGCAAACAGAGGGCGGCAAACAGAGGGAGGCAAAAAGAGGATGGCAAACAGAGGGAGGTAAACAGAGGGCGGCAAACAGAGGGCGGCAAACAATGGGCAGCAAACAGAGGGCCCAAACAGAGAGCCCCAAACAGAGGGCAGTAAACTGAGGGCGTCAAACAGAGGGCGGCAAACAGAGAGCGGCACATAGATGGCCATAAACAGAGGGTGGCAAACAGAGGGCAGCAAATCGTGGGCCCCAAACAGAGGGTGTCAAACAGTGGTCCCCAAACAGAGGGAGGTATACAGCGGGCGGCAAACAGAGTGCGCAAGAAGAGGGCGGCAAACGGAGGGCGGCAAACAAAGGGCCCCAAACAGAGGGCAGCAAAAAGAGAGCCCCAAACAAAGGGCAGGAAACACAGGGCGGCAAAATAAAGGCCACAAACAGAGGGCAGAAAGCAGAGGGCCCCAAACAGAGGGCAGAAAACAGAGGGCGGCAAAAAGAAGGTGGCAAATGAGGGCGGCAAACACAGGGCAATAAACAGAGGTCGGCAAACAGAGGGCGGCAGCAGAGGGCAGCGAACAGAGGGCGGCAAACTGAGGGCGGCAAGCAGAGGGTCCCAACACAGGGCCATAATCTGAGGGCAGTAATCAGAAGGCAGCAAACAGCAGGCGGCAAACAGAAGGCGGCAAAAAGAGGGCCCCAAACTGAGGGCGGAAATCAGTGGGCAGCAAACAGAGGGCGGTAAACACAGGGCGGCAAACAAAGTGGGGCAAACAGAGGGCGACAAATGGAGGGCGGCAAAAAGAGGGCGGCAAACAGAGTGCGGCAAACATAGGGCCCCAAAGAGAGGGCGGCAAATAGATGGCGGCAAACAGAGGTCCCCAAAGAGAGCGCAGAAAACAGAGTGGGGCAAACAGAGGGCAGAAAACAGAGGGCCCCAATCAGAGGGTCAGCAAACAGAAGTTGGCAAACAGGGGGCGGCAAACAGACGGCTGAAAACAGAGGGCAGCAAACAGAGTGCGACAAACAGAAGACCCCAAACAGAAAGCGGCAAAGAGCAGGCGGCAAAGAGAGTGCCACAAACAGAGGGCGGCATTCAGACGCGGCAAACAGAGGGCCGCAAACAGAGGGCAGTAAGCAGAGTTCGGCAAAGAGAGGGCGGCAATAAAATGGCGGAAAACAGAGGGCGGCAAACTGAGCGCACCAAACAGAGGGCCCCAAACAGAGGGCAGTAAACAGAGGGCGGCAAACAGAGGGCGGCAAAAAGAGGGCGGCAAACAGAGGGTGAGAAACTGAGGGCGGCAAACAGAGGGCGGCAAAATAAAGGCGCAAACACAGGGCAGAAAGCAGAGGGCCCCAAACAGAGGGCAGGAAACAGAGGGCGGCAAAAGTCGGCGGCAAACACAGGGCAATAAGCAGAGGGTGATAAACAGAGGGCGGCAAACAGATGACCCAAAACAGAGCGCGGCAAACATAGGGTGGCATACTGAGGGCGGCAAAGAGAGGGCCCGAAACAGAGGGTGGCAAACAGGGGGCGGCATTCAGAGGGCTCAAATCAGAGGGCGGTAAACAGAGGGCGGCAAACAGAGAGCGGCAAACAGAGGACCCCAAACAGAGGGTGGCAAACAGAGGGCGGCAAACAGAGGGTGGCAAACAGAGGGCCCAAACAGAGGGCAGCAAACAGAGGGCGGCAAACAGAGGGCGGCAAACAGAGGGCCCCAAACAGAGGGCGGCAAACAGAGGGCGGCAAACAGAGGGCCGCAAACAGAAGGCGGCAAACAGAGGGCGCCAAACAGAGGGCGGCAAATAGATGGCGGCAAACAGAGGGCCCCAAACAGAGGGCGCAAACAGAGGGCGGCAAACAGAGGGCGGCAAACAGAGGGCGGCAAACAGAGGGCGGCAAACAGAGGGCGGCAAACAGAGGGCGGCAAACAGAGGGCGGCAAACAGAGGGCGGCAAACAAATGGCCCCAAACAGAGGCGGCAAACAGAAGGCGGCAAACAGAGAGCGGCAAACAGAGGGCGGCAAACAGAGAGCGGCAAACAGAGGGCGCCAAACAGAGGGCGGCAAACAGAGGGCGGCAAACAGAGGGCGGCAAACAGAGGGCGGCAAACAGAGAGCGGCAAACAGAGGGTGGCAAACAGAGGGCCCCAAACAGAAGGCGGCAAACAGAGGGCGGCAAACAGAAGGCGGCAAATAGATGGCGGCAAACAGATGGGGACAAATAAAGGGCCACAAACAAAGGGCGGCAAGCAGAGGGCGGCAAACAGAGGGCCCCAAATAGAGGTCTGCAAACAGAGGGCGGCAAACAGAGGGCCGCAAACAGAGGGCGGCAATCACGGTGCGGCAAACAGAGGGCGGCAAACAGAGGGAGGCTAACAGAGGGCGGCAAACAGAGGGCCCCAAACAGAGGGCAGTAAACAGAGGGCGGCAAACACAGTGCAGCAAACAGAGGGCAGCAAACAGAGGGCGGCAAACAGAGGGAGGCAAACAGAGGGCGGCAAACAGAGGGAGGCTAACAGAGGGCGGCAAACACAGTGCAGCAAACAGAGGGCGGCAAACAGAGGGCCCCAAACAGAAGGCAGCAAACAGAGGGCCCCAAACAGAAGGCGGAAAGCAGAGGGCAACTAACTGAGGGCAGCAAACCGAGCACAGCAAACAGAGGAAAGCAAACAGAGGGCGGCAAACAGAGTGCCCCAATCAGAGGTCAGCAAACAGACGGCGCCAAACAGAGGGAGGCAAACATCGGGCGGGAAACAGAAGGCGGCAAACCGAGGGCAGCAAACAGAGGGCGGCAAACAGGGGGCCACAAACAGAGGACACCAAACAGAGGGCAGTAAACAGAGGGCGGCAAACAGAGAACGGCAGACAGAGGGCCACAAACAGGGGGCGGCAAACAGAAGGCGGAAACAGAGGTTGGCAACAAGAGGGCGGCAAACAGATGGCGGCAAACAGAGTGCCCCAATCAGAGGTCAGCAATCAGATGGCGCCAAACTGAGGGAGGCAAACGTAGGGCGGCAACAGAAGGCGGCAAAACGAGGGCGGCAAGCAGAGGGTGGCAAACAGAGGGCCCCAAACAGAGGGAATCAAATAGATTGCGACAAACAGATGGTGGCAAACAGAGGGCCCCAAACAGAAGGCGGCAAACAGGGGGCGGCAAACACAGGGCCCCAAACAGAGGGCAGTTTACAGTGGGTGGTCAAAAAAGGGCAGCAAACAGAGGGCGGCAAACAGCGGGCGATAAACAGAGGGCAGCAACAGTGAGTGGCAAACAGAGGGTCCCAATCAGAGGGTGGCATAGAGTGGGTGGCAAAGAGAGGGCCCCAAACCGAGGGCGGCAAACAGAGGGCGGCAAAGAGAGGGCCCTAAACAGAAGGCAGCAAACAGAGGGCCACAAATGGAGTGCGGCAAACAGACGGCCTCAAACAGAAGGCGGCAAAAAGAGGGCAGAAAACAGAGGGAGGCAAAAAGAGAATGGCAAACACAGGGCGGCAAACAGAGGTAGGCAAACAGAGGGCCCCAATCAGAGGGCGGCAATCCGAAGGAGGCAAACGTAGGGTAGCAAAGAGAGGGCGGCAAAGAGAGGGCACAAAACAGAGGGCCCCAAAAAGAGGGCTCCAAACGGAGTGCTCCAGCAGAGCGCAGCAAACATTCGGCAGCAAACAGAGGGCGGCAAAAAGAGGGCCGCATACAGAGGGTGGCAAACAAAGGGCCCCAAACAGAAGATGGAAAACAGAGGGCGGCAAAAAGAGGGCGGCAAACTGAGGGCGGCAAACAAAGGGACCCAAACAGAAGGCGGCAAACAGAGGGCAGAAAACTGAGGGCCCCAACCAGAGGGCAGTAAACAGAGGGCGGCAGCAGAGGGCGGCAAACAGAGGGCGGAAAACAGAGGGCGGCAAACAGAGGGCCCCAAAGAGAAGGCAGCAAACAGAGGGCAGAAAACAGAGGGAGGCAAAAAGAAGACGGCAAAAAGAGGGCAGCAAACAGAGGGCCCCAAACAGAGGGCGGCAAACAGAAGGAGGCAAATATAGGGTGGCAAACAGAGGGCGGCAAACAGAGGGTGGCAATCAGAGGGCCCCAAACACAGGGCGGCAAACAGAGGGCCCCAAAACGAGGGCAGTAAACAGAGGGCAGCAAATAGAGGGCGTCAAACAGGGGGTGGCAAACAGATGGCGGCAAACAGAGGGAGAGAAACACAGAGTGTCAAACAGAGAGTGTCAAACAGAGGGCAGAAAACAGAGGGCGGCAAACAGAGGGCCCAAAAAGAAGGCAGCAAACAGAGGGCAGAAAACAGAGGGAGGCAAAAAGAGGATGGCAAACAGAGGGCGGCAAACAGAGGGCGGCAAACAGAGAGCAGCAAACAGAGGGTGGCAAACAGAGGGCCCCAAAAAGAAGGCAGCAAACAGAGGGCAGAAAAGAGAGGGAGGCAAAAAGAGGATGGCAAACAGAGGGCCCCAATCAGAGGGCCCCAAACAGAAGGTGGCAAATACAGGGCAACAAAGTGAGGGCGGCAAACAGAGGGACGCAAAGAGAGGAATGCAAACAGAGGGCGGCAAACAGAGGGCGGCAAACAAAGGGCCCCAAACAGAAGGCGGCAAATACAGAGCAACAAACTGAGGGCTGCAAACAGAGCGACGCAAACAGAGGAATGCAAACAGAGGGCGGCAAACAGAGGGCCCCAAACAGAGGGTGTCAAACAGAGGGCAGCAAACATGGGCGGCAAACAGAGGGTGGCAAACAGAGTGCCTCAATCAGAGGGCAGCAAACAGAAAGCACCAAACAGAGGTAGGCAAACATAGGGCAGCAAACAGTAGGCGGCAAACAGCGTGTGGCAAACAGAGAGTGGCAAACAGACGGCGGCAAATGGACGGCGGCAAACAGAAGGCCCCAAATAGAAGGCGGCGAACAGAGGGCAGCAAACTGACGGCGGCAAACAGAGGGGTTGAAACAGAGGGTGGCAAACAGAGAGCGGCAAACAGACAGCGGCAAACATACTGCCCCAATCAGAGGGCAGCAAACAGACTGCGCCAAACACAGATAGGCAAACATAGGGCAGCAAACAGAGGGCGGAAAACAGATGGCGGCAAACAGAGGGCCCCACACAGAAGGCAGCAGACAGAGGGCATCAAACTGAGGGCAGCAAACAGAGCACAGCAAACAGAGGGATGCAAACAGAGGGCGGCAAACAGAGGGTGGAATGCAGAGGGTGGCAAACAGGGGGCAGAAAACAGAGGGAGAGAAACAGAGGGTGGCAAACAGAGGGCCACAAACAGAGGGCGGCAAACAGAGCAAGGCACGAAGAACGGCAAACAGAGGGCGGCAACAGGGGGCGGCAAACAGAGCGGCCCAAACAGAGGGCCCCAAACAGAGGGCAGTAAACAGAGGGCGGCAAACAGAGGGCAGCAAACAGAGGGCAGCAAATAGAGTGTTGCAAACAGACGGCAGCAAACAGAGGGCACCAAACAGTGGGCGTCAAACAGAGAACGGCAAACAGAGGGCGGCAAACCGAGGTCACCAAACAGAGGGCATCAAACAGCAGAAGGCAAACAGTGTGCGGGAAACAGAGGGCGGCAAACGGAGGGCGGCAAACAGAGGGCCCCAAACAGAAGGCAGCAAACAGAGGGCGGCAAACAGAGGGAGGCAAACAGAGGGCGGCAAACAGAGGGCGGCAAACAGAG
>JAGIQG010000076.1:0-94549 GCA_024679065.1 Sphyrna mokarran | reverse complement strand
CCGAGCTCCCCACTCTCCGTGTTGTTGAGATAGACCTCTGTTTGCACCCTCTGTTTGCTAGCCATTCTTTTTTGCGCCTCGTTTGCCGCTTCTGTTGGGTCCCTCTGTTTGCGTCCCTTTGTATTGCTCAATCTGTTTGGCCGCCACTGTTTCCCACCCTTACGTTTGCGCTTTCTGTTTGCCGCCCTCTGTTTGCCGCCCCCACTCTGTTTGCTGCCCTCTGTTTGCTGCCCTCTGTTTGGGGCCTTTGTTTGCCGCCCTCTGTATGCTGCCCTCTGTTTGCCGCTCTCTGTTTGCCGCCCTCCCTTTGCCACCCTATGTTTGCCGCCCTCTGTTTGCTTACCTCTGTTTGCCGTCCTCTGTTTGCTGCCCTCTGTTTTCTGCCCTCTTTTTGGGGACAACTGTTGGCCGACATCTGTTTGCCGCCCTCTGTTTGCCTCCTTCTCTTTTCCGCCCTCAGTTTGGGCGGCTCTGTTTGCCGTCCTCTGTTTGCTGCCCTCTGTTTGGGCCACTCTGTTTGCCACCCTCTGTTCGCCACCCTCTGTTTGGTGCCATCTCTTTGCCGCACTCTGTTTTCCGCCCTCTGTATGGCGCCTTCTGATTGCTGCCCTCTGTATGCCACCCTCTGTTTGTGGCCCTCTGTTTACCGCCCTCTGTTAGCCGCCTTCACTTTGCCGTCCTCTGTTTGGGGCCGTGTGTTTGCCACCCTCTGTTTGCCACCCACTATTCGCCGCCCTCTGTTTGGTGCCATCTGTTGGCCACACTCTGTTTGCCACCTTCTGATGCTGCCCTCTGTATGCCGCCCTCGTTTGTGGCCCTCTGTTTGCCACCCTCTGCTTCTCTCCCTCTGTTTTCCGCCCTCTTTTGCCACCCTCTGTTTGCCACCCTCTGTTTCCCTCCCTCTGTTTTCCGCCCTCTTTTTGGCGCCCTCTGTTTGCCGACCTCTGTTTGCCGCCCTCTGTTTGCCGCCCTCTGTTCGCCGCTCTCTGTTTGCCGCCCTCTGTTTGCCGCCCTCTGTTTGCTGCCCTCTGTTTGACACCCTCTGTTTGCTGCCCTCTTTTTTCTGCCCTCTGTTTGCCGCCCTCTGTTTACTTCCCTCTGATTGGGGCCCTCTGTTTGGGGCCCTCTGCTGCCTCCATCTGTTTGGGGACCCCTGTTTGCCGCCCTCTGTTTGCCGCCCTATGTTTGCCGCCATATGTTTGCCTCCTTCTGTTTTCCGCCCTCTGTTTGGCGCCCTCTGTTTACTGCCCTCTCTTTGCCACCCTCTGTTTGCAGCTCTTTTATTTGCCGCGCTCTGTTTGCCACCCTCTGTTTGCTGCCCTCTGTTTGGGCCGTTGTTTGCCACCCTCTGTTTGCTGCCCTCTTTTTGGTGCCGTTGTTTGCCGCCCTCTGTTTGCTGCCCTTTGTTTGCCGCCTTCTGTTTAGGTCCCTCCGTTTGCCACCCTCTGTTTGCCACCCTCACTTTGCCAACCTCTGTTAACTGCACTCTGATTGGGGCCCTCTGTTTGGGGCCCTCTGTTTGTCGCCTTTTGTTTGCAGCCCTCTTTTTGCCGGTCTCTGTTTGCTGCCTTCTGTTTGAGGCAACCTGTTTCCTCTCTCTGTTTGCCGCCCTCTGTTTGCCGCCCTCTGTTTGGGTCCCTCTTATACCGCTGTCTGTTTGCCACCCTCTGTTTGCCTCCCTCTGTTTGCTGCCCTCTGTTTGGCGCCCTCTGATTGCTGCCCTCTGTATGCTCCCTCTGTTTGCCGCCCTCTCTTTGCTGTCCTCTGATTGGGGCCCTATGTTTGCCGCCCGCTGTTTGCCTCCCTTTGTTTGCCACCCTCTGTTTGACACCCTCTGTTTGCTGCCCTCTGTTTGGGGCCCTCTGTTTGGGGCCCTGTTTTTGCCGCCCTCTGTTTGCAGCCCTCTGTTTGCCGCCCTCTGCTTGCCGCCCTCTGTTTGCCGCCATCTGTTTGCCATCCTCTTTTTGCCTCCCTCTGTTTTCTGCCCTCTGTTTGCTGCCTCCTTTTTGGGGCCGTCTGTTTGCCGCCCTCTGTTTTCCGCCCTCTGTTTGCCGCCCTCTGCTGCCGCCCTCTGTTTACTGCCCTCTGGTTGGGCCCCTCAGTTTGACACCCTCTGTTTCTCTCCCTCTGTTTGCTGCCCTCTGTTTGCCGCCATCTGTTTGCCACCCTCTGTTTGACGCCCTCTGTTTGCCGCCCTCTGTTTACTGCCCTCTTTTTGGGGCCCTCTGTTTGCCGCCCTGTGTTTGGGGCCCTCTGATTGCCACCCTCTGTTTGCCGCCCTCTGTTTGCCACCCTATATTTGCCTCCTTCTGTTTGCCGCCCTCTGATTGGGGCCCTCTGTTTGCCGCCCTCTGTTTGCCGTCCTCTTTTTGTCTCCCTCTGTTTTCTGCCCTCTCTTTGCTGCCTTCTCTTTGGGGCCCTCTGTTTGCCGCCCTCTGCTGCCGCCCTCTGTTTACTGCCCTCTGGTTGGGGCCCTCAGTTTTCTGCCCTCTGTTTGCCGCCCTCTGTTTACCGCCTTCTGTTTGGGTCCCTCTGTTTGCCGCCCTCAGTTTGCCGCCCTCTTTTTGCCGCCCTCTGTTTTCCATCTTCTGTTTGGGGCCCTTTGTTTGTCGCCCTCTGTATGTGGCCCTCTTTTTGCCGCCCTCTGTTTGCTGCCGAATGTTTGCCGCGCTCTGCTGGAGCACTCCATTTGGAGCCCTCTTTTTGGGGCCCTCTGTTTTGTGCCCTCTTTTTTCCGCCCTCTCTTTGCTACCCTACGTTTGCCTCCTTCTGATTGCCGCCCTCTGATTGGGGCCCTCTGTTTGCCTACCTCTGTTTGCCGCCCTGTGTTTGCCGTTCTCTTTTTGCCTCCCTCTGTTTTCTGCCCTCTTTTTGCCGCCTTCTGTTTGAGGCCCTCTGTTTGCCGCACTCCATTTGCGGCCCTCTGTTTGCCACCCACTGTTTGTCCCCCTCTGTTTGCCGCCATCTGTTGGTCGCACTCTATTTGGGTCCCTCTGTTTGCCGCCCTCTGTTTGCCGCCCTGTGTTTGCCACCCACTGTTTGGCCCCCCCTGTTTGCCGCCATCTGTTTGTCGAACTCTATTTGGGTCCCTCTGTTTGCCGCCCTCTGTTTGGGGCACTCTGTTTGGCGCCCTGTGTTTTCCGCACTCTATTTGCGGCCCTTTGTTTGCCGCCCTCTGTTTGCTGCCCTCTGTTTTGGGCCCTCAGTTTGCCGCGCTCTGTATGCTGCCATATGTTTGCCTCTGTCTGTTTGGCGCGGTCTGTTTGGTAACATCAGTTTTGGGCACTCTGTTTGCCGCCCTCTGTATGTCGCCCTCTGTTTGCCGCCCTCTGTTTACTGCCGTCTTTTTGGCGCCCTCTGTTTGCTGCCTTCTGTTTGCGGCTTTCTGTTTGCCGCCCTCTGTTCACCGAGCTCTGTTTGCCGCCCTCTGTTTCCTGCCATCTGTTTGACACCCTCTGTTTTATCCCTCTGTTTGCCGCCCTTTGTTTCGGTCCCTCTGTTTGCCAACATCTGTTTGCCGCCTCAGTTTGCCGCACTCTGTTTGCCGCCCTCTGTTCACTGCCCTCTATTTGGGGCCCTTTGTTTGGAGCCCTCTGTTTGCCGTCCACTGTTTGCCGCCCTCTGTTTGCTGCCCTCTGTTTGCCGCCCTCTGTTTTCCGTCCTCCTATTGCCACCCTCTGTTTGCCGCCCTCTGTTTGCCGCCGTCTGTTTACCACCCTCTGTTTTCCGCTCTATGTTTGCCACCGTCTGTTTGGCGCAGTCTGTTTGCTGACCTCTGATTGGGGCACTCTGTTTGCCGCCCTCTGTCTCCCGCCCTCTGTTTCCCGCTCTCTGTTTGGGGCCCTCTGTTTCCCGAACTCTGTTAGCCGCCCGCTGTTTGCCGCCCTCTGTTTGGGGCCCAATGTTTGCCGCCCTCTGTTTGCTGCCCTCTGTTTACTGCCCTCTGTTTCAGGCCCTCTGTTTGGGGCACTCTGTTTGGTGCCCTCTGTTTGCCGCCCTCTGTTTGCACCCCTCTGTTTGCATCCCTCTGTTTACTCTGCTCTGTTTGCCGCCGCCTGTTTACTGCCCTCTGTTTGGGGCATTCTGTTTGGGGCCCTCTGTTTGGGGCACTCTGTTTGGGGCCCTCTGTTTGCCGCCCTCTGCATGTCTCCCTCTGTTTGCCGCCCTCTGTTTACTGCCATCTTTTTGGCGCTCTCTTTTGCCGCCCTCTGTTTGCCGCCTTCTGTTTGGGTCCCTCTGTTTGCCGCCCTTTGTTTGCCGCAATCTGTTTGCCGCCCACTGTTTCCCACCTTACGTTTGCGCTTTCTGTTTGCCGCCCTCTGTTTGCCTCTGTTTGCTGCCCTCTGTTTGCTGCCCTCTGTTTGGGGCCTTTGTTTGCCGCCCTCTGTATGCTGCCCTCTGTTTGCCGCTCTCTGTTTGCCGCCCTCCCTTTGCCACCCTATGTTTGCTGCCCTCTGTTTGCTTACCTCTGTTTGCCGTCCTCTGTTTGCTGCCCTCTGTTTTCTGCCCTCTTTTTGGGGACAACTGTTGGCCGACATCTGTTTGCCGCCCTCTGTTTGCCTCCTTCTCTTTTCCGCCCTCAGTTTGGGCGGCTCTGTTTGCCGTCCTCTGTTTGCTGCCCTCTGTTTGGGCCACTCTGTTTGCCACCCTCTGTTCGCCACCCTCTGTTTGGTGCCATCTCTTTGCCGCACTCTGTTTTCCGCCCTCTGTATGGCGCCTTCTGATTGCTGCCCTCTGTATGCCACCCTCTGTTTGTGGCCCTCTGTTTACCGCCCTCTGTTAGCCGCCTTCACTTTGCCGTCCTCTGTTTGGGGCCGTGTGTTTGCCGCCCTCTGTTTGCCACCCACTATTCGCCGCCCTCTGTTTGGTGCCATCTGTTGGCCACACTCTGTTTGCCACCTTCTGATTGCTGCCCTCTGTATGCCGCCCTCGGTTTGTGGCCCTCTGTTTGCCACCCTCTGCTTCTCTCCCTCTGTTTTCCGCCCTCTGATTGCCACCCTCTGTTTGCCACCCTCTGTTTCCCTCCCTCTTTTTGCCACCCTCTGTTTGCCACCCTCTGTTTCCCTCCTTCTGTTTTCCGCCCTCTTTTTGGCGCCCTCTGTTTGCCGACCTCTGTTTGCCGCCCTCTGTTTGCCGCCTTCTGTTCGCCGCCCTCTGTTTGCAGTCCTCTGTTTGCTGCCCTCTGTTTGACACCCTCTGTTTGCTGCCCTCTTTTTTCTGCCCTCTTTTTTCCGCCCTCTGTTTACTTCCCTCTGATTGGGGCCCTCTGTTTGGGGCCCTCTGCTGCCTCTATCTGTTTGGGGACCTCTGTTTGCCGCCCTCTGTTTGCCGCCCTATGTTTGCCGCCATATGTTTGCCTCCTTCTGTTTGCCGCCCTCTGTCTGGGGCACTCTGTTTGCCACCCTCTGTTTTCCGCCCTCTGTTTGGCGCCCTCTGTTTACCGCCCTCTCTTTGCCACCCTCTGTTTGCAGCTCTTTTATTTGCCGCGCTCTGTTTGCCACCCTCTGTTTGCTGCCCTCTGTTTGGGCCGTTGTTTGCCACCCTCTGTTTGCTGCCCTCTTTTTGGTGCCGTTGTTTGCCGCCCTCTGTTTGCTGCCCTTTGTTTGCCGCCTTCTGTTTAGGTCCCTCCGTTTGCCACCCTCTGTTTGCCACCCTCTGTTTGTCACCCTCTGTATGCCGCCCTCTGTTTGCCCCCCTCACTTTGCCAACCTCTGTTAACTGCACTCTGATTGGGGCCCTCTGTTTGGGGCCCTCTGTTTGTCGCCTTTTGTTTGCAGCCCTCTTTTTGCCGGTCTCTGTTTGCTGCCTTCTGTTTGAGGCAATCTGTTTCCTCCCTCTGTTTGCCGCCCTCTGTTTGCCGCCCTCTGTTTGGGTCCCTCTTATACCGCTGTCTGTTTGCCACCCTCTGTTTGCCTCCCTCTGTTTGCTGCCCTCTGTTTGGCGCCCTCTGATTGCTGCCCTCTGTATGCTCCCTCTGTTTGCCGCCCTCTCTTTGCTGTCCTCTGATTGGGGCCCTATGTTTGCCGCCCGCTGTTTGCCTCCCTTTGTTTGCCACCCTCTGTTTGACCAGACTTAGAACAAGCATAATACTCCACAAGTATAAGAGGGAGGCAAAACATTAAACCAGATAGACTTAGCCACAGAGAGGACACAATAAAACCGGAAATACACCTAAAACCGGGGAAACTCACACACGGCAAGAAACACTAATAGAATCAACAAAATAAATCAAAAAAACGGCAATCAAAAAAAGAAACACAGCCACGAGCGACAAAGAATGAAGTCTTACACAATAAATGACAGTAAAACTAATCCAAAAGGAGAAGTTAAAAATAAAAGCCATTTATAAAAACATAAAGACATACCTCTAAAATTAAACACTACCTAATAAAAGAATATTAACCAAAACAAATAATGAGCATAGATACAAAACAAAAATATAAAAAGACTAAATAAAGAACTAAAACTAATACCTGACATACCAACAAACACACACACAACACAAACAACAGTCAACAACGAACAAAAAGAAGACAGGTTTTGACTAATGAACCCTCTGTTTGCTGCCCTCTGTTTGGGGCCCTCTGTTTGGGGCCCTGTTTTTGCTGTCCTCTGTTTGCAGACCTCTGTTTGCCGCCCTCTGTTTTCTGCCCTCTTTTTGGGGACAACTGTTGGCCAACATCTGTTTGCCGCCCTCTGTTTGCCTCCTTCTCTTTTCCGCCCTCAGTTTGGGCGGCTCTGTTTGCCGTCCTCTGTTTGCTGCCCTCTGTTTGGGCCACTCTGTTTGCCACCCTCTGTTCGCCACCCTCTGTTTGGTGCCATCTCTTTGCCGCACTCTGTTTTCCGCCCTCTGTATGGCGCCTTCTGATTGCTGCCTTCTGTATGCCACCCTCTGTTTGTGGCCCTCTGTTTACCGCCCTCTGTTTACCGCCCACCCCTCTTTTTGGAGCCCTCTGTTATGCCCCTCTGTTTCCACCCACTATTCGACCCTCTTTTTGTGGCCATCTGTTTGCCCACCTCTGTTGCCACCTCTGATTGCTGCCTCTGTATGCCGCCATCGTTTGACGCCCTCTGTTTGCCACCCTCTCTTCTCCCTCTGTTTGCCGCCCTCTGTTTCCCACCCTCTGTTTGCCACCCTATCTTTCCCTACCTCTTTTTGCCACCCTATGTTTGCCAACCTCTGATTCCCTCACTCTGTTTTCCGCCCTCTCTTTGCCGCCCTCTGTTTGCCCACCTCTTTTGCCTCCCTCTGTTTGCCGCCCTCTGTTCGCCGCCCTCTGTTTGCAGCCCTCTGTTTGCCGCCCTCTGCTTGACACCCTCTGTTTGCTGCACTCTCTTTTCTGCCCTCTTTTTTCCGCCCTCTGTTTACTACCCTCTGATTGCCGCCCTCTGTTTGCCGCCCACTGCTGCCCATCTTTTTGGGTACCTCTGTTTCCCTCCCTCTGTTTGCCGCCCTATGTTTGCCGCCATATGTTTGCCTCCTTCTGTTTGACTCCCTCTGTCTGCCCCACTCCGTTTGCCACCCTCTGTTTTCCGCCCTCTGTTTGCCGCCCTCTGTTTACCGCCCTCTCCTTGCCACCCTCTGCTTGAAGCTCTTTTATTTGCCGCCCTCTTTTTGCCACCCTCTGTTTGCTGCCCTCTGTTTGGGCCGTTGTTTGCCACCCTCTGTTTGCTGCCCTCTTTTTGGTGCCGTTGTTTGCCGCCCTCTGTTTGCTGCCCTCTGTTTGCCGCCTTCTGTTTAGGTCCCTCCGTTTGCCACCCTCTGTTTGCCACCCTCTGTTTGTCACCCTCTGTATGCCGCCCTCTGTTTGCCCCCCTCACTTTGCCAACCTCTGTTAACTGCACTCTGATTGGGGCCCTCTGTTTGGGGCCCTCTGTTTGTCGCCTTTTGTTTGCAGCCCTCTTTTTGCCGGTCTCTGTTTGCTGCCTTCTGTTTGAGGCAATCTGTTTCCTCTCTCTGTTTGCCGCCCTCTGTTTGCCGCCCTCTGTTTGGGTCCCTCTTATACCGCTGTCTGTTTGCCACCCTCTGTTTGCCTCCCTCTGTTTGCTGCCCTCTGTTTGGCGCCCTCTGATTGCTGCCCTCTGTATGCTCCCTCTGTTTGCCGCCCTCTCTTTGCTGTCCTCTGATTGGGGCCCTATGTTTGCCGCCCGCTGTTTGCCTCCCTTTGTTTGCCACCCTCTGTTTGACACCCTCTGTTTGCTGCCCTCTGTTTGGGGCCCTCTGTTTGGGGCCCTGTTTTTGCCGCCCTCTGTTTGCAGACCTCTGTTTGCCGCCCTCTGCTTGCCGCCCTCTGTTTGCCGCCATCTGTTTGCCATCCTCTTTTTGCCTCCCTCTGTTTTCTGCCCTCTGTTTGCTGCCTCCTTTTTGGGGCCGTCTGTTTGCCGCCCTCTGTTTTCCGCCCTCTGTTTGCCACCCTCTGCTGCCGCCCTCTGTTTACTGCCCTCGCTGTTGGGCCCCCAGTTTTGACACCCTCTGTTTCCTCTCCCTCTGTTTGCTGCCCTCTGTTTGCCGCCATCTGTTTGCCACCCTCTGTTTGACGCCCTCTGTTTGCCGCCCTCTGTTTACTGCCCTCTTTTTGGGGCCCTCTGTTTGCCGCCCTGTGTTTGGGGCCCTCTGATTGCCACCCTCTGTTTGCCGCCCTCTGTTTGCCACCCTATATTTGCCTCCTTCTGTTTGCCGCCCTCTGATTGCGGCCCTCTGTTTGCCGCCCTCTGTTTGCCGCCCTCTTTTTGTCTCCCTCTGTTTTCTGCCCTCTCTTTGCTGCCTTCTCTTTGGGGCCCTCTGTTTGCCGCCCTCTGCTGCCGCCCTCTGTTTACTGCCCTCTGGTTGGGGCCCTCAGTTTTCTGCCCTCTGTTTGCCGCCCTCAGTTTGCCGCCCTCTTTTTGCCGCCCTCTGTTTTCCATCTTCTGTTTGGGGCCCTTTGTTTGTCGCCCTCTGTATGTGGCCCTCTTTTTGCCGCCCTCTGTTTGCTGCCGAATGTTTGCCGCGCTCTGCTGGAGCACTCCATTTGGAGCCCTCTTTTTGGGGCCCTCTGTTTTGTGCCCTCTCTTTGCCGCCCTCTCTTTGCTACCCTACGTTTGCCTCCTTCTGATTGCCGCCCTCTGATTGGGGCCCTCTGTTTGCCTACCTCTGTTTGCCGCCCTGTGTTTGCCGTTCTCTTTTTGCCTCCCTCTGTTTTCTGCCCTCTTTTTGCCGCCTTCTGTTTGAGGCCCTCTGTTTGCCGCACTCCATTTGCGGCCCTCTGTTTGCCACCCACTGTTTGTCCCCCTCTGTTTGCCGCCATCTGTTGGTCGCACTCTATTTGGGTCCCTCTGTTTGCCGCCCTCTGTTTGCCGCCCTGTGTTTGCCACCCACTGTTTGGCCCCCCCTGTTTGCCGCCATCTGTTTGTCGCACTCTATTTGGGTCCCTCTGTTTGCACCTCTGTTTGTCCCCCTCTGTTTGCCGCCATCTGTTGGCCGCACTCTATTTGGGTCCCTCTGTTTGCCGCCCTCTGTTTGCCGCCCTGTGTTTGCCACCCTCTGTTTCGCCCTCTTGTTTGCCGCCCTCTGTTTTTCCTCCTCCTGTTTGCCGCACTCTGTTTGTGGCCATCTGTTTGCCGCCGTCTGTTTGCCCCCCTCTGTTTGCCGCCCTCTGTTTGCCGCCCTCAGTTTGCTGTCCTCTTTTTGCCTCCCTCTGTTTGCCGCCCTCGGTTTGCCGCACTCTGTTTGGCGCCCTCTGTTTGCCGCCCTCTGTTTGCCGCCATCTGTTTGCCGCCCTCTGTTTGGGGCCCTCTGTTTGCCACTCCCTGTTTGCCGCCCTCTGTTTACCGCCCTCTGTTTGGCGCCCTCTGTTTGCCGCCCTCTGTTTGCCGCCCTCGGTTTGCCGCCTTCAGTTTTCCGCCCTATGTTTGCCTCCCTCTGTTTGGCGCTGTCTGTTTGCTGAACTCTGATTGGGGCACTCTGTTTGCAGCCCTCAGTTTGCTGCCCTCTGGTTGCCAACCTCTGTTTCCGCCCTCTGTTTGCCGCCCCCTGTTTGTGGCCCTCTGTCTGCCATTCTCTGTTTGCCGCCCTCTGTTTACTGCCCTCTGTTTGGTGTCCTCTGTTTGTGGCCCCCTGTTTGCCGCCCTCTGTTTGCTGCCCTCGGTTTGCCGCCTTCTGTTTGCCGCCTGATGTTTGCCTCCCTCTGTTTGGGGCCGTGTGTTTGCTGACCTCTGATTGGGGCACTCTGTTTACCGTCCTCTGTTTGCCGCCATCTGCTTGCCGCACTCTGTTTGCCACCCTCTATTTGGGGCCCTCTGCTTGCCACCCTCAGTTTGCCGCCCTCAGAAAGCCGCCCTCTGTTTGCTTTCCTTTTTTGCTGCGCTCGGTTTGCCGCCCTCAGTTTGTTGCACTCTGTTTCCGCCTTCTGTTTGGGGCCTCTGTTTGCTGCCCTCTGTTTGCCACACTCTGTTGCCCCCGCCCTCCTGTTTGCCGACCTCTGATTGCCGCCCTCTGTTTGGGGCCCTCTGTTTGCCGACCTCTGTTCGCCGCCCTCTGTTTGCCGCCCCCTGTCTGCCTCTGTTTGGGGCCCCCTGTTTTGCCGCCCTTTTGCCGCCCTCTGTTTGCCGCCCTCTGTTTGGGGCCCTCTGTTTGCCGCCTTATGTTTGGCGCCCTCTGTTTGGCGCCCTCTGTTTTTGGCCCTCTGTTTGCTGTCCTCATTTTGCCTCCCTATGTTTTCCGCCCTCTGTTTTCCTCTTTTTGCCGCCCTCTGTTTGCAGCCCTCTGTTTGCCGCCCTCTGTTTGCAGCCCTCTGTTTGCCGCCCTCTGTTTGCCGCCCTCTGTTTGCCGCCCTCTGTTTGCCGCCCTCTGTTTGCCGCCCTCTGTTTGCCGCCCTCTGTTTGCCGCCCTCTGTTTGCCGCCTTCTGTTTTCAGCCCTCTGTTTTCCGCACTCTGTTTTCCGCCCTCTGTTTTCCGCACTCTGTTTGCCACACTCTGTTCGATACGCTCTGTTTTCCGCCCTCTGTTTGCCGCCCTCTGTTTGCCGCCCTCTGTTTGCCGCCCTCTGTTTGCGGCCCTCTGTTTGCCGCCCTCTGTTTGCCGCCCTCTGTTTGCCGCCCTCTGTTTGCCGCCCTCTGTTTGCCGCCCTCTGTTTGCCGCCCTCTGTTTGCCGCCCTCTGTTTGGGGCCAATTGTTTGCCGCCCTCTGTTTGCCGCCCTCTGTTTGCCGCCCTCTGTTTGCCGCCCTCTGTTTGCCGCCCTCTGTTTGCCGCCCTCTGTTTGCCGCCCTCTGTTTGCCGCCCTCTGTTTGCCGCCCTCTGTTTGCCGCCCTCTGTTTGCCGCCCTCTGTTTGCCGCCCTCTGTTTGCCAGCCTCTGTTTGCCACCCTCTGTTTGCGCCCTCTGTTTGCCGCCCTCTGTTTGCCGCCCTCTGTTTGCTGCCCTCTGTTTGCCGCCCTCTGTTTGCCGCCCTCTGTTTGCCGCCCTCTGTTTGCCGCCCTCTGTTTGCGGCCCACTGTTTGCCGCCTTCTGTTTGCTGCCCTCTGTTTGGCACCCTCTGTTTGTGGCCATCTGTTTGCCGCCCTCTGTTTGCCGCCCACTGTTTGCCGCCCTCTGTTTGCCATCCTCTGTTTGCAGCCCTCTGTTTGCCGCCCTCTGTTTGCCGCCCTCTGTTTGCCGCCCTCTGTTTTCGGCCCTCTGTTTGGGGCCCTCTGTTTGCCGCCCTCTCTTTACTGCCCTCTGTTTCGGTCCCTCTGTTTGGGCCCTGTGTTGCCGCCCACTGTTTGACACACTCTGTTTGCCGCCCTCTGTTTACTGCCCTCTGTTTGCCGCCCTCTGTTTGCTGCCCTCTGTTTGCCGCCCTCTGTTTACTGCCCTCTGTCTGCCGCCCTCTGTTTGGGTCCATCTGAAAGCCGCCCTCTGTTTGCCGCCCTCTGTTTGGCGCCGTCTGCTGGCGCCCTCTGTTTGCCGCCATCTGATTGGGGCCCTCTGTTTGCCTCCTTGTGTTTGCCATCCTCTGTTTGCCGCCCTCTGTTTCCCGCCCTCTGTTTGCTGCCCTCTGTTTGCCGCCCACTGTTTTTCGCCCTCTGTTGTGCCCTCTGTTTGGGGCCCTCTGTTTGCTGTCGTCTGTTTGCCGCCCTTTGTTTGCCGCCCTCTGTTTGCCGCCCCCTGTTTGCAGCCCTCTGATTGCTGCACTCTGTTTGCCGCCCTCTGCTTGTTGCCCTCTGTTTGGGTCCTCTGTTTGCCGCCTTCTGTTTGGGGCCCTCTGTATGCCACCCTCCGTTTGTCTCTCTCTTTTTGCCGCACTCTGTTTGCTGCCCGCTGTTTGCCGCCTTCTGTTCTGGGCCCTCTCTTTGCCACCCTCTGTTTGCCGCCCTCAGCTTGCTGCCCTCTGCCCTCAGTTTGCTGCGCTCGGTTTGGGGCACTCTGTTTCACGCCCTCTGTTTTCCGCCCTCCGATTGGTCCCTCTGTTTGCAGCCCTCTGTTTGCCGCCCTCTGTTGGCCGCCCTCTGTTTGCCGCCCTCTGTTTGCCGCCCTCTGTTTCCCGCCTTCTGTTTGGAGCCGTATGTTTGCCGCACTCTGTTTGGGGCAATCTGCCGTCCTCCGTTTTCCGCCCTCTGTTTGCCGCCCTCTGGTGCCGCCCCCTGTTTGCAGCCCTCTGTTTGCTGCGCTCTGTTTGCTGCGCTCTGTTTGCCGCCCTAAGTTTGCCTCCTTCTGTTTGCCTGCTTTTGTTTGCTGCCCTCTGTTTGGGGCACTCTGTTTAGCGCTCTCTGTTTGTTGCCCTTTGTTTGCTGCCCTCTGTTTGCCGCCCTCTGTTTGGGGCTCTCTGTTTTCCGCACTCTGTTTGCCGCGCTCTGTTTCCCACTCTCTGCTGCCCACTGTTTGGGTCCTTTGTTTCCCGCCCTCTGTTTGCCGCCTTCTGTTTGGGGCCCTCTGATTGCCGCCCATGTTTGCCGCCCTCTGTTTGGGGCCCTATGTTTGCCGCCCTCTTTTTTGGACCCTATGTTTGCCGTCCTCTGTTTGACGCACTCTGTTTGCCGCCCTCTGTTTCCCGCCTTCTGCTTGTGGCGCTCTGTTTGGCGCACTGTGTTTGTTACCCTCTGTTTACTACCCTCTGTTTGGGGTCCTCTGTTTGCTGCCCTCTGTTTGCCGCCCTCTGTTTGCCGCCCTATATTTCCCTAGGTCTGTTTGCCGCCCACTGTTTGCCGTCTTTTGTTTGCTGCTTTCTATTTGAGGCCCTCTGTTTGCCGCCCTCTGATTGGGGCCCTCTGATAGCCACCCTCTGTTTGCTGCCCTCTGTTTGCCACCTTCTGTTTGCCACCCTCTGTTTACCGCACTCTGTTTGGAGACCACTGTTTGCCACCCTTTGTTTGCCGCCCTCTAATTGCCGCCTTCTGTTTGCTGTTCTCTGTTTGCTTCCCTCTGTTTGCTGCCCTCTGTTTGGGACCCTCGGTATCCCGCCCTCTGTTTGCCGCCCTCTGTTTGCCGCCCTCTGCTTGCCGCCCTCTGTTAGGGGCACTTTGTTTGCCGCCCTCTGTTTTCCGGCCTCTGTTTACCACCCTCTGTTTGGAGCCCTCTTTTTGCCGCCCTCTGTTTGCCGCCCTCTGTTTGCCGCCATCTGTTTCGGGCCCTCTGTTTGCCACCCTCAGCTTGCCGCCCTCTGTTTTCGGCCCTCGATTTGCCTCCCTCTGTTTTCCGCCCGCTGTTTGCCGCCTTCTGTGTTGGGCCAACTGTTTCCCGCCCACTGTTTGCTGTCCTCTGTTTGCCCCCCTCTGTTTGGGACCCTATGTTTGCCGCCCCCTGTTTGCTGCCCTCTGTTTGCCGCCCTCTGTTTGCCGCCCTCTGTTTGGGGCCCTGTGTTTGGGGCCCTCTGTTTGCCGCCCACTTTTTGCCGCCCTCTGTTTGCTGCCCTGTGTTTGCGGCCTTTGTTTGTCGCCCTCTGAATGCCGCACTCTGTTTTCCGCCCTCTGTTTGCCGCACTCTGTTTGCCGCCCTCTGTTTGCCGCCCTCTGTTTGCCGCCCTCTGTTTGCCTCCCTCTGTTTACTGCCCTCTGTTTGGGGCCCTCTTTTCGGGGCACTCTGTTTAGCGCCCTCTGTTTGCCGCCCTCTGTTTGCCGCACTCTTTTTGCCGCTCTCTGTTTGCCGCCCTCTGCTGTCCTCTGTTTGGGTCCATTGTTTGACCCCCTCTGTTTGCCGCCCTCTTTTAGCCGCCCTCCATTTTCCGGCCTGTGTTTGGGCCCCTCTGTTTGCCGCCCTCTGTTTGCCGCCCTCCGCTTCCGCCCTCTGTTTGCCGCCTTCTGTTTGTGGCTCTCTGCTTGCTGCCCTCTCTTTGCCGCCTTCTCTTTACTGCACTCTGTTTGGGTCCTTCTGTTTGGGCCCTCTGTTTGCCTCACACTGTTTGCCGCCCTCTTTTTGCCGCCCTCTGTTCACTGACCTCTGTTTGGGGCCCTCTGTTTGTGGCCATGTGTTTGCCGCTACCTGTTTGCCGACCTCTGCTTGCCGCCCTCTTTTTGGGCCCTATGTTTGCCGCCCTCTGTTTGCCGCCCTCTGTTCACTGCCCTCTGTTTGGTGTACTCTGTTTGGGGCCCTGTGTTTGCCGCCCCTTGTTTGCCGACCTCTGTTTGCCACCCTCTGTTGGCCCCCTTCTCTTTGCCGCTCTCTGTTTGCCGCCCTCTGCTTGGCGCCCTCTGTTTGGGGCACTCTGTTTGCCGACCTCTGTTTACTGCCCGCTGTTTGGAGCCCTCTGTTTGCCACTCTCCATTTGCCGCGCTCTGTTTGCCGCCTTCTATTTGGGGCCCTGTTTGCCGCCCACTGATTGCCGCCCACTGTTTGGGCCCTCTGTTTGCCGTCCTCTGTTTGCCGCCCTCTGTTTGTCGCCCTCTGTTTGACGCCCTCTGTTTGCTGCCCTCTGTTTGCCTCACTCTGTTTGCCGCAGTCTGTTTGCCACCCTCTGTTTTCTGCCCTTTGTTTGGGGCCGTCTTTTTGGGCCCTCTGTTTGCCGCCCTCTATTTGCCGCCTTCTGATTGCCGCACTCTATTTTCTCCCTCTGTTTGCTGCCTTCTGCTGGCCGCCGTCTGTTTGGCGTCTCTGTCTGCCATCCTCTGTTTGCCTCCCTCTGTTTGCCGCCGTATGTTTGCCGCTCTCTGTTTGCCGCCCTCTGTTTGCCGCCCTCTGTTTGCCGCCCTCTGTTTGCCGCCCTCTGTTTGCAGCCCTCTGTTTGCAGCCCACTTTTTGCAGCCCTCTGTTTGCCGCCCTCTGTTTGCCGCCTCTGTTTGCGCCCTCTGTTTGGCCCTCTGTTTGCCTCCCTCTGTTTGCCACCCTCTGTTTGCAGAACTCTGTTTCCCCCTGTTTGCCGCCCTTATTTGCCACCCTCTGTTTGCCACCACCCTCTGTTGCCGCCCTCTGTTGCTGCACTCGTTTCGCTCCCCCCCCCACCCACCCCCCCCCCCCCCCCCCGCCCTCTGTTGCCGCCCTATGTTCGCGACCTCTGTTTGGGCCCTCTCTTTGCGCTCTGTTTGCTGCCCTCTGTTTGCCCCCTCTGTTTTGCCACTCATTTGCCGCATGCTGTTGCCACCCTTTTTGGGCACTCTGTTTGCCGCCCTCTGTTTGCCGCCCTCTATTTGCCACCCTCTGTTTGCCACTCTATGTTTGCCGCTCTCTGTTTGCCGCCCTCTGTTTGCTGCGCTCTGTTTGTCGCCTTCTGTTTGCAGCCCTCTGTTTGGCGGCCTCTGTTTGACGCCTTCTGTTTGAGTCCCTCTGTTTGATGCTCTCTGTTTGCCGCCCTCTGTTTGCCGCATTCTGTTTGCCGCCCTCTGTTTGGGCCCTGTGTTTGCCGCCCTGTGTTTGCCGCCCTCTGTTTGGGGCCCTCTGTTTGGGGCCCTGTGTTTGCCGCACCCTCTTTGCCGACCTCTGTTTGCCGCCCCCTGTTCGCCGCCCTCTGTTTGGGGCCCTCTCTTTGCCGCCCTCTGTTTGCCGCCCTCTGTTTGCCTCCCTCTGTTTGCCTCCCTCTGTTGGCCGCCCTCTGTTTGCCACTGTCTATTTGCCGCATGCTGCTTGGCGCCCTCTTTTTGGGGCACTCTGTTTGCCGCCCTCTGTTTCCCACCCTCTGTTTACCGCCCTCCATTTGCCGCCCTCTGTTTGACGCCCTCTGTTTGCTGCCTTCTGTTTGGGGCCTCCCTCTGTTAGCAGCCCACTGTTTGGGTCCCTCTTTTTACCGCCCTCTGTTTGCTGCGCTCTGTTTGCCTCCCTCTGTTTGCTGCCATCTGTTTGGCGCTCTCAGATTGCCGCCCTCTGTTTGCCGCCCTCTGTTTGGTGCCCTCTGTTTGCCGAATTCTCTTTGCCGCCCTCTGATTGCAGCCCTCTGTTTGGGCCTATGTTTGCCGCCCTCTGTTTGCCGCCCTCTGTACACTGCCCTCTGTTTGGGGCCATCTGTTTGGGGCCCTGAGTTTGCCGCCCACTGTTTGCCTCCCTCTGTTTGCCTCCCTCTGTTAGCAGCCCTCTTTTTACCGCCCTCTGTTTGGAGCCCTTTGTTTGCCACTCTCCATTTGCCGCCCTCTGTTTGCCACCTTCTGTTTGGGGCCCTCTGTTTGCCACCCACTGATTGCCGCCCTCTGTTTGGGCCCTCTCCCCCCGCCCTCTGTTTGCCGCCCTCTGTTTGCCGCCCTCTGTTTGCCGCCCTCTGTTTGCCGCCCTCTGTTTGCCGCCCTCTGTTTGCCTCGCTCTGTTTGCCGCAGTCTGTTTGCCGCCCTCTGTTCTCTGCCCTTTGTTTGGGTCCGTCTTTTTGGGCCCTCTGTTTGCCGCTCTCGATTTGCCGCCTTCTGATTGCCACTCTCTATTTGCTCCCTTTGTTTGCCGCCTTCTGCAGGCCACCCTCTGTTTTGCGTCTCTGTTTGGGGCCCTCTGTTTGCCGTCCTCTGTTTGCCTCCCGCTGTTTTCCTCCCTTTGCTTTCCACCCTCTGTTTGCCGCCCTCTGTTTGCCGGCCTGCGCTTGCCTCCCTCTGTTTGGGGCACTCTGTTTGTCGCCCTTTGTTTGCCGCTCTCTGTTTACCGCCCTCTGTTTGGAGCCCTCTGTTTGCCGCCCTCTGTTTGCCACCATCTGTTTGGGGCCCTGTGTTTGGGGCCCTCTGTTTGCCGCTCTCTTTTTGCCGCGCTCTATTTGCCAACCTCTGTTTTCAGCACTCTATTTGCCGCCTTCTGTTTGGGGCCCTCTGTTTGCCACCCACTGGTTGCCGCCCTCTGTTTGGAACCCTCTGTTTGCCACCCTCTGTTTGTCGCCATCTGCTGCCACCCTCTGCTTACAGCCCTCTGTTTGGGGCCCTCTATTTGTGGCCCTCTGTTCGCCGCCCTCTGTTTCCCGCCCTCTCTATGCCGTCCTCTGTATGGGTCCCTCTGTTTGCGGCCCTCTGTTTGCCGCCCTCTGTTTATTACCCTCAGTTTGCCCCTCAGTTTGCGCCCTCTGTTTGCCGCCCTCTGTTAACTGCCCTCTTTTTGGGGCCCTCTCTTTGGTGCCCTTTGATTGCCGCCATGTGTTTGCCGCACTCTGTTTGCCGTTCTCTTTTTGCCTCCGTCTGTTTTCTGCCCTCTGTTTGCCGCCTTCTGTTTGGAGCCCTCTGTTTGCCACCCTGTGTTTGCTGCCCTCTGTTTGCCGCCCTTTGTTTGCCGCCCTCTGTTTGGGGCCATCAGTTTGCAGCCCTCTGTTTGCCGCCCTCAGTTTGTCGCCCTCAGTTTGCCGCCCACTGTTTGCCCCCCTTTGTTTGCCGCCCTCTGTTTAATGCCATCTGTTTGTGTCCCACTGTTTGTGTCCCTCTATTTGGGACCCTCTCTTTGCCGCCCTCTGTTTGCCGCCTTGTGTTTGGGTCCTGTGTTAACTGCCCTCTGTTTGCCGCCCTGAGTTTGCCGCCCTCTGTTTGGGTCCCTCTGTTTACCGCCCTCTGTTTGCCGTCCTCTGTTTGCCTCCCTCTGTTTGCTGCCATCTGTTTGTGCTCTCTGTTTGCCGCCATCTGTTTGCTGCCCTCTGTTTGGGACCCTCGGTTTGACGAATTCGATGCCACACTCTGTTTGCCGCCCTCTGTTTGCCGCCTCTGTTTGGGCCCTATGTTTGCCGCCCTCTGTTTGCCGCCCTCTGTTCACTGCCCTGTTTGGTGCCCTCTGTTTGGGGCCCTGTGTTTGCTGCCCCTTTTTTGCCGACCTCTGTTTGCCACCCTCCGTTGGCCGCCCTCTCTTTGCCGCTGTCTGTTTACCGCCCTCTGTTTGGAGACCTCTGTTTGCCGCTCTCCATTTGCCGCACTCTGTTTGCTGCGCTCTGTTTGCTGCATTCTGTTTGGGGTCCTCTGTTTGCCGCCCTCTGTTTGCAGCCAACAGTTTGGGTCCCTCTGTTTAGCGCCCTCTGAATGCCGCCCTCTGTTTGCCGCCCTCTGTTTACCGCCATCTGTTTGGCGCTCTCTGATTGCCGCCCTCTGTTTGCCGCCCTCTGTTTGAGGCCTTCTGTTTGCCGAATTCTCTTTGCTGCCCGCTGTTTGCGGCCCTCTGTTTGTGCACCATGTTTGCCGCCCTCTGTTTGCCGCCCAAAGTTCACTGCCCTCTGTTTGGGGCCCTCTGTTTGGGGCCCTGTGTTTGCCGCCCTGTGTTTGCCGACCTCTGTTTGCCACTCTCTGTTCGCCACCCTCTGTTTGGGGCTCTCTCTTTGCCATCCTCTGTTTGCCTCCCTCTGTTTGCCTCCCTCTGCTGGCTTCCCTCTGTTTGCCGCACTCTGTTTGCCTCCCTCTTTTTGCTTCCCTCTGTTTGCCGCCGCCTGTTTGCTGCCCTCTGCTTGCTGCCCTCTGTTTGGGGCACTACGATATGATTGCTGCCCTTTGTTTGCTGCCCTTTGTTATGGCCCTCTCTTTGCTGCCCTCTGTTTGACGCCCTTTGTTTGCCGCCTTCTTTTTGGTGCCCTCTGTTTGCTGCACTGTGTTTGTTGCCCTCTGTTTCTCGCCCTCTGTTTGCCGCCCTCTGTTTGCTGCACTTTGTTTGGGGCCCTCTGTTTGCCGCCCTCTGTTTGCCACCCTCTGTTTGGAGCACTATGATTGCCTCCCTCAGTTTGCCACCCTATGTGTGCCGCCCTCAGTTTGCCTCCCTCTGTTTGCCGCCCTCTGTTTACCGCCCTCTGTTTGCCGCCTCCTGTTTTGGGCCCTCTGTTTGCCGCCTTCTGTTTGCCGCCCTCTGGTGTCGCCCTCCAGTTGGGGCCCTCTGTTTGCTGCCCTGTGTTTGCCGCCATCTGTTTGTCGCCCTCTGTTTGCCGCACTATGTTTGCTGCCCTCTGTTTGCCGCCCTCGGTTGCTGCCTTCTGTTTGCAGACCTCTGTTTGCTGCATTCTGTTTGGTGCCTCTGTTTGCCGCCCTCTGTTTGCCGCCCTCCTTTGCCGAACTCTGTTTGGGGCCCTCTGTTCGCCTCCCTCCGTTGCCGCCCTCTGTTAACTGCACTCTGTGGGCCCCTCTCTTTGGGGCCCTTTGCTTGCCGCCCTCTGTTTGCCGCACTCTGTTTGCCGCCCACAATTTGCCGCCCTCTGTTGCCGCTCTCTGTTTGCCGCCCTCTGTTTGCCGCCGCTGTTTGCCTCCCTCTGTTTCCACCCTCTGTTTGGAGAACTCTGTTGCCGCCCATTGTATGCCACCCTCTATTTGCCCCCCTCTGATTGCCGCTCTCTGTTTGCCGCCCTCTGTTTGCCGCCCTCTGTTTTGGGCCTTCTGTTTGAGGCCCTCTGTTTGCCGCCCTCTGTTTGCCGCCCTCTGTTTGGGCCCCTCTGTTTCCCTTCCTCTGTTTGCCACCCCCTGTTTGCCTGCCTCTGTTTGCTGCCCGCTATTTGCTGCCATCTGCTTGCCGCTCTGTGTTTGCCACCCTCTGTTTGCCGCCCTCTGTTTGGTGCCCTCTGTTTGCCGACCTCTGTTTGCTGCTCTCGGTTTGCCGCTCTCTATTTGCCGCCCTCTGTTTGCCGCCCTCTGTTTGCCGCCTTCTGTTTGGGGCCCTCTGTTCGCCTCCCTCCGTTTGCCGTCCTCTGTTAACTGCACTCTGTTTGGGCCTCTCTCTTTGGGGCCCTTTGCTTGCCACCCTCTGTTTGCCGCACTCTGTTTGCAGTCCTCTTTTTACCTCCCTCCGTTTTCTGCTCTCTGTTTGCCGCCTTCTGTTTGGGGACCTCTGTTTGCCGCCCTCTGTTTGCCCCCTTCTGTTTGGGTCCCTCTGTTAACCGCCCTCTGTTTGCCGCCCTTTGTTTCCCGCCTTCTGTTTGGAGCCATCTGTTTGCCACCCTCTGTTTGGAGCCATCTGTTTGCAGCCCCCTGTTTGCCGCTCTCTGTTTGCCGTCCTCTGTTTGGGGCAGTCTGTTTGCCATCCTCTGTTTGCCGCCTTCTGTTTGCCGCCTTCCGCTGCCGCCCTCTGCTTGCCGCCATCTGCTCGAGGCCCTCTGTTTGCTGCCCTCTGTTTCCCGCCCTCTCTTTCCTGCGCCCTGTTTGCATCCCTCTGTTTGGGCCCTCTGTTTGCCTCCCATTGTTTGACGCCCTCTGTTTGCCACACTCTGTTTACCCCCCTTGTTTGCTGCCCTCAGTTTGCTGCCCATTTTTGCCGCCCTCTGTTTGCCGCCCTCTGTTTTCCGCCCTCTTTTTGGGGTCCTCAGTTTGCCGACCTCTGTTTGCCGCCCTCTGTTTGGGGCCCTCTGTTTGGGGCCCTCTGTTTGCCGCCTCTGTTGTCGCCCTCTGTTTGCCGCCCTCTGTTTGCCGCCCTCTGTTTGCCGCCCACAATTTGCTGCCTCTGTTTGCGCTCTCTGTTTGCCTCCCTCTGTTTGCCACCCTCTGTTTGGAGAACTCTGTTGCCGCCATTGTATGCCGCCCTCTATTTGCCGCTCTCTGATTGCCGCTCTCTGTTTGCCGCCCTCTGTTTGCCGCCCTCTGTTTTGGGCCTTCTGTTTGACGCCCTCTGTTTGCCGCCCTCTGTTTGCCGCCCTCTGTTTTGGGCCCTCTGTTTGCCGCCCTCTGTTTGCCACCCTCTGTTTGCCGCCCTCTGTTTGCTGCCCTCTGTTTGCCGCCCTCTGTTTGCCGCCCTCTGTTTGCCGCCCTCTGTTTGCCGCCCTCTGTTTGCCGCCCTCTGTTTGCCGCCCTCTGTTTGCCGCCCTCTGTTTGGGGCCCTCTGTTTGCCGCCCACTGTTTGCCGCCCTCTTTTTGGGGCCCTCTGTTTGCCGCCCTCTGTTTGCCGCTCTGTGTTTGCCAACCTCTGTTTGTCTGGCTCTGTTTGCCGCCCACTGTTTTCCGCCGTCTGTTTGGGGCCCTCTGTTTGCCGCCCTCTGTTTGCCAACCTGTGTTTGTCTGGCTCTGTTTGCCGCCCACTGTTTTCCGCCGTCTGTTTGGGGCCCTCTGTTTGCCGCCCTCTGTTTGCCAACCTCTGTTTGCCGCCCACTGTTTTCCGCCGTCTGTTTGGGGCCCTCTGTTTGCCGCACTCTGTTTTCTGCCCTCTGTTTGGGGCCCTCTTTTTGGGGCACTCTGTTTGCCGTCCTCTGTTTGCCGCCCTCAGTTTGGGGCCCTCTGTTTATCACCCTGTGTTTGCCTCCCTCTGTTTGCCGCCCTCTGTTTGGGGCACACTGTTTGCCACCCTCTGTTTGCCGCCTTCTGTTTGATGCCCTCTGTTTGCCGCTGTGTGTTTGCCGCCCTCTGTTTCTTGCCCTCTGTTTGCCACCCTCTGTTTGCTGCCCTTTGTTTGGGGCACTATGATTGCCGCCCTCTGTTTGGTGCCCTTTGTTTGGGGCCCTCTGTTTGCCGCACTCTGTTTGCCTCCCTCTTTTTGCTTCCCTCTGTTTGCCGCCGCCTGTTTGCTGCCCTCTGCTTGCTGCCCTCTGTTTGGGGCACTACGATATGATTGCTGCCCTTTGTTTGCTGCCCTTTGTTATGGCCCTCTCTTTGCTGCCCTCTGTTTGACGCCCTTTGTTTGCCGCCTTCTTTTTGGTGCCCTCTGTTTGCTGCACTGTGTTTGCTGCCCTCTGTTTCTCGCCCTCTGTTTGCCGCCCTCTGTTTGCTGCACTTTGTTTGGGGCCCTCTGTTTGCCGCCCTCTGTTTGCCACCCTCTGTTTGGAGCACTATGATTGCCTCCCTCAGTTTGCCACCCTATGTGTGCCGCCCTCAGTTTGCCTCCCTCTGTTTGCCGCCCTCTGTTTACCGCCCTCTGTTTGCCGCCTCCTGTTTTGGGCCCTCTGTTTGCCGCCTTCTGTTTGCCGCCCTCTGGTGTCGCCCTCCAGTTGGGGCCCTCTGTTTGCTGCCCTGTGTTTGCCGCCATCTGTTTGTCGCCCTCTGTTTGCCGCACTATGTTTGCTGCCCTCTGTTTGCCGCCCTCGGTTTGCTGCCTTCTGTTTGCAGACCTCTGTTTGCTGCATTCTGTTTGGTGCCCTCTGTTTGCCACCCTCTGTTTGCCGCCCTCCTTTTGCCGAACTCTGTTTGGGACCATCTGTTTGCCACCATCTGTTTGCCACCCTCTGTTTGCCGCCCTCTGTTTAGGGCCCTCTGTTTGCCGCCTTATGTTTGCCGCCCTCTGTTTGCCGCCCTCTGTTTGTGGCCCTCCGTTTGCCGTCCTCTTTTTGCCGCCCTCTGTTTTCCGCCCTCTCTTTGCCACCCTCTGTTTGCAGCCCTCTGTTTGCCGTGCTCTGCTTACGGCCTCTGTTTGCTGCCCTCTGTTTGCGGCCTTTGTTTGCCGCCCTCTGTTTGCCGCCCTCTGTTTGCCACCCTCTGTTTGCCACCTTCTGTTTGGGTACCTCTGTTTGCCTCCCTCTGACTACCGCCCTCTGTTTGTCGCCCTCTGTTTGCTGCACTATGTTTGCTGCCCTCAGTTAATTGCACTCTATTTGGGGCCCTCTGTTTGGGGCCCTCTCTTTTTTACCCTCTGTTTGCCGCCCTCTGTTTGCTGCCCTCTGTTTGCCGCCCTCTTTTTGCCGCCCTCCGTTTTCCGCCCTCTATTTGCCTCCCTCTGTTGGCCGCCCTCTGTTTGCCGCCCTCTATTGCCGCCCACTGATTGGGGCCCTCTGTTTGCCGCCCTCTGTTTGCCGCCCTCTCTTTGCCGCCCACTGTTTGGCGCCCTCTGTTTCCCGAGCTCTGTTTGCCGCCCTCTCTTTGCAGCCCCCTCTTTGCCGCCCTCTGTTTGCAGGCCCCCCCTGTTCGGGCCCTCTGTTTGCCATCTTCTGTTTGCCTCCCTCTGTTTGACGCCCTCTGTTTGCCGCCTCTGCTTCCTCCCTCTGTTTGCCCCCCTCTGTTTGGGTCCCTCGTTGCCACCCTGTTGCCGCCCCTGTTTGCTGCCCTCTGTTCAGGCACTCTGTTTGGGAACCTGTGTTTGCCGCACCTCTGTATGCCGCCCTCTGTTTGCCGCTTCTATTTGGCTCCCTCTGTTTTCCACACCCTCTGTTTACTGCCCTCTGTTGGGTCCCTCTCTTTGCGGACCTCTGTTATCGCCCCCTGTTTGTCGCCCTCTGTTTGCCACCACCTTTTGCCGCCCTCTGTTTTGGGCCCTCTGTTTGCCGCCCGCTATTTGCTGCCCTCTGTTTGCCGCCCTCTGTTTGCCGCACTCTGTTTGCCTCCTCTGCTTGCCACCCTCTGTTTGCTGCCCTCTGTTTGCCGCCCTCTGTTTGTCGACCCCTTTTTTCCGCCCTCTGTTTGGTTCCCCCTTGTTTACCGCCCTCCGTTTGCTGCCCTCTGTGTGCTGCCCTCTGTTTGACGCCCTCTGTTTGACGCCGTCTGTTTGCGGCTCTCTGTTTGGCGCCCTCTGTTTGGCGCTCTCTGTTTGCTGCCGTCTGTTCATCGCCTTCAGTTTGCAGCCCACTTTTTGCTGGACTGTGTTTGCCGCCTTCTGTTTGAGGCCCTCTGTTTGGGTCTCTCTGTTTACCGCACTATGTTGGCCACCCTCTGTTTGCCTGCCTCTGTTTAACGCCCTCTGTTTGGCGTCATGTGATTGCCGCCCTCTGTTTCCCGCCCTCTGTTTGGGGCCCTCTCTTTTCTGCCCTCTGTTTGCTGCCCTCTGATTGCTGCCCTCTGTTTTCCTCCATCTGTTTGCCACCCTCTGTTTGCAGCCCTCTGTTTGCCAGCCTCTGTTTACTGCCCTCATTTTGGGGGCATCTCTTTGGGGCCCTGTGTTTCCGCCCTCTCTTTGCGGACCTCTGTTTGCTGCCCTCTGTTTGCCGCCCTATGTTTGCCGTCCTCTGTTTGCCGTCCTCTGTTTGCCTCCCTCTGTTTGCCTCCCTCTGTTTTCCACCCACTGTTTGCCACCCTCTGTTTGTCACCCTCTATTTGCCGCTCTCTGCTTGCCACCCGCTGTTTGGGGTACTCTGTTTGCCGCCCTCGGTTTGCCGCCCTCTGTTTACCACCCTCTGTTTGGAGCCATCTCTTTGCCGCCCTCTGTTTGCTGCCCTCTGTTTGGGGCCCTGTCTTTGCCGCCCTCTTTTTGCCGCCCTCTGTTTGCCGCCCACTGTTTGCCGCCCTCTTTTTGCCGCCCTCTGTTTTCCGCCCTCTGTTTGCCTCCCTCTGCTGGCCGCCCTCTGTTTGCCACCTTCTATTGCCGCCCACTGATTGGGGCCCTCTGTTTGGCGCCCTCTCTTTGCCGCCCACTGTTTGGCACCCTCTGTTTCCCGAGCTCTGTTTGCCGCCCCCTCTTTGGAGCCCTCTGTTTGCCGCCCTCTGTTTGCAGCCCCCTGTTTCGGGCCCTCTGTTTGCCATCTTCTGTTTGCCTCCCTCTGTTTGACGCCCTCTGTTTGCCGCCCTCTGCTTGCCTCCCTCTGTTTGCCGCCCTCTGTTTGGGTCCCTCTGTTTGCCACCCTGTTTGCCGCCCTCTGTGCTGCCCTCTGTTTCAGAGCACTCTGTTTGGGAACCTGTGTTTGCCGCCCTCTGTATGCCGCCCTCTGTTTGCCGCCTTCTATTTGGCTCCCTCTGTTTTCCACCCTCTGTTTACTGCCCTCTGTTTGGGTCCCTCTCTTTGCGGACCTCTGTTTATCGCCCCCTGTTTGTCGCCCTCTGTTTGCCACCACCTGTTTGCCGCCCTCTGTTTTGGGCCCTCTGTTTGTCGCCTGCTATTTGCTGCCCTCTGTTTGCCGCCCTCTGTTTGCCGCACTCTGTTTGCCTCCTCTGCTTGCCACCCTCTGTTTGCTGCCCTCTGTTTGCCGCCCTCTGTTTGTCGACCCCTTTTTTCCGCCCTCTGTTTGGTTCCCCCTTGTTTACCGCCCTCCGTTTGCTGCCCTCTGTGTGCTGCCCTCTGTTTGACGCCCTCTGTTTGACGCCGTCTGTTTGCGGCTCTCTGTTTGGCGCCCTCTGTTTGGCGCTCTCTGTTTGCTGCCGTCTGTTCATCGCCTTCAGTTTGCAGCCCACTTTTTGCTGGACTGTGTTTGCCGCCTTCTGTTTGAGGCCCTCTGTTTGGGTCTCTCTGTTTACCGCACTATGTTGGCCACCCTCTGTTTGCCTGCCTCTGTTTAACGCCCTCTGTTTGGCGTCATGTGATTGCCGCCCTCTGTTTCCCGCCCTCTGTTTGGGGCCCTCTCTTTTCTGCCCTCTGTTTGCTGCCCTCTGATTGCTGCCCTCTGTTTTCCTCCATCTGTTTGCCACCCTCTGTTTGCAGCCCTCTGTTTGCCAGCCTCTGTTTACTGCCCTCATTTTGGGGGCATCTCTTTGGGGCCCTGTGTTTCCGCCCTCTCTTTGCGGACCTCTGTTTGCTGCCCTCTGTTTGCCGCCCTATGTTTGCCGTCCTCTGTTTGCCGTCCTCTGTTTGCCTCCCTCTGTTTGCCTCCCTCTGTTTTCCACCCACTGTTTGCCACCCTCTGTTTGTCACCCTCTATTTGCCGCTCTCTGCTTGCCACCCGCTGTTTGGGGTACTCTGTTTGCCGCCCTCGGTTTGCCGCCCTCTGTTTACCACCCTCTGTTTGGAGCCATCTCTTTGCCGCCCTCTGTTTGCTGCCCTCTGTTTGGGGCCCTGTGTTTGCCGCCCTCTTTTTGCTGCCCTCTGTTTGCCGCCCACTGTTTGCCGCCCTCTGATTGGAGCCCTCTGTTTGCCGCCCTCTGTTTGGGGCCCTGTTTGCCGTCCTCTGTTTGCCTCCCTCTGTTTGCCGCCCTCTGTTTGCCACCCTCTGTTTGCCACCCTCTGCTTGCCGCCCTCTGTTTGGGCACTCTGTTTGCTGCCCTCCATTGCCGCCCAATGTTTGGGGCCCTTTGTTTGCGCCGTTTGCCGCCCTCTGTTTGCGCCCTCTGTTTGCGGCACTCTGTTTGCTGCTGTCTGTTTGCCGCCCTCTGTTTGCCGCCCTCTGTTTGCCGCCCTCTGTTTGCCGCCCTCTGTTTGCCGCCCTCTGTTTGGGGCCCTCTGTTTGCCGCCTTATGTTTGCCGCCCTCTGTTTGGCGCCCTCTGTTTGTGGCCCTCCGTTTGCCGTCCTCTTTTTGCTGCCCTCTGTTTTCCGCCCTCTCTTTGCCACCCTCTGTTTGCAGCCCTCTGTTTGCCGTGCTCTGCTTACGGCCTCTGTTTGCTGCCCTCTGTTTGGGGCCTTTGTTTGCCGCCCTCTGTTTGCCGCCCTCTGTTTGCCCCCCTCTGTTTGCCACCTTCTGTTTGGGTACCTCTGTTTGCCTCCCTCTGACTACCGCCCTCTGTTTGTCTCCCTCTGTTTGCTGCACTATGTTTGCTGCCCTCAGTTAATTGCACTCTATTTGGGGCCCTGTGTTTGGGGCCCTCTCCTTTTTACCCTCTGTTTCCTGCCCTCTGTTTGCTGCCCTCTATTTGCCGCCCTCTTTTGGCTGCCCTCTGTTTGCCGCCCACTGTTTGGGCCCCTCTGTTTGCCACCCTCTGTTTCTCACCCTGTGATTGCCGCCCCCTGTTTGCCTCCCTCTGTTTGCTGCCCTATGTTTGGGGCACACTGTTTGCCGCCCTCTGTTTGCCACCCTCTCTTTACCTCCCTCTGTTTGCGGGCCTCTGTTTGCCGCCCTCTGTTTGGGGCCCTCTGTTTGCCGCCCTCTGTTTGCCGCACTCTGTTTGGTGCCATCTATTTGCCGCCCTCTGTTTGCTCCCCTCTGTTTGCCGCCCTCTGTTTGTCGCACTCTGTTTGGGGCCCTTTGTTTGCCGCCCTCTGTTTGCTGCCCTCGGTTTGCCACCCTCTGTGTGTCGCCCTCTTTTTGGGGCCCTCTGTTTGCCACCCTCTTTGCGCCCTCTGTTGGGACCCTCTGTTTGCCACCCTCTGTGTGCCGCCCTCTCTTTGCCGCCCTCTGTTTGCCGCCCTCTGTTTACACGCCTCTGTTTTCAGCCTCTGTTTCTGCCCCTCTGTTTGCCACCCTCTGTTGCCGCACTCTGTTTGCCGCCCTCTGTTTGCCTCCCTCTGTTTGTGGCCCGCTGTTTGCCGTCCTCTGTTTGCTCCCCTCTGTTTGGGGCCCTCTGTTTGCCGCCCTCTCTTTGCCAGCCCTCGGTTTGCCATCTTGTGCCGCCCTTTGTTTGCCGCCCTCTGTTTGCCGCCCCCTGTTTGCTGCCCTCTGTTTGCAGCACTCAGTTTGCCACCTCTGTTTGCTGCCTCTGTTTGGGTCCTTTGTTGCGGACTTTTGTTGCCGCCCTCCTCTTTTGGCGCCCCACTGTTTGCCTCCCTCTGTTTGCCTCCCACTGTTTGCCGCCCTCTGTTTGCCGCCCTCTGTTTGCCGCCTTTTGTTTGGGGCCCTCTGTTTGCCACCCTCCGTTTGCCTCTCTCTTTTGACCGCACTCTGTTGGCTGCCCACTGTTTGCCGCCTTCTGTTTAGGGCCCTCTCTTTGCTGCACTCTGTTTGCCACCATCTGATTGCCGCGCTCTGTTTGCTGCCCTCTGTTTGCTGCACTTGGTTTGCGGGGCCTCTGTTTGGGGCACTCTGTTTGCCGCCCTCTGTTTGTCGCCCGCTGTTTGCCGCACTCTGTTTGCCCCCCTCTGTTTGCCGCCCTCTGTTTGCCCCTCTGTTTGGGGCCTCTGTTTGCCACCCTCTGTTAGACGCCCACTGTTAGACGCCCTCTGTTTGACGCACACTGTTTGCCGCCATCTGTTTGCAGCTTCTGTTTGCTCGCACTATGTTTGCCGCCATCGTTTGCTGCAATTTTTTTTGCCATTTGTTTGCAGCCCACTGTTTTCCACCCTTGCTGTTGCCCTCGTTGTCGCCCTATGTTTGCCGCCCTCCTTTTTGCTGCCCCTGTTTGCTGACAGCTGTTTACTGCCTCTTTATGGGGCACTCTGTTTGGGGCCCTCGTTTGCCGCCCTCTGTTTTGGGGCCTCTGTTTGGGACACTCTGTTGCCGCCCTCTGTTGCCACTCTCTGTTTGCCACCTCGTTTCTGCCCTCTTTATCCCTCCCTCTATTTGCTGCCCTCTGTTTGGTCCCTCTTTTGCCACCCTCTTTTGCCGCCCTCTGTTTGACGTCCTCTTTTTTCCCCACTCTGTTGGTGCCCTCTGTTTTCCGCCTTCTCTTTGCCGCCTTCTGTTAGCCGATCTTGTTTGCACACTGTTCTTTACTCTGTCTGTTTCGCGCAGTTGTTTGCTGACCTCTGATTGGGACACTCTGTTTGCTGCCCTCTGTTTGGTGCCCTCTGTTTGTCTCCCTCTGTTTGGTCACCTCTGTTTGCCGCCATCTGTTTGCATCCCTCTGTTTGCTGCACTCTGTTTGCCGCCTGCTGTTTTCTGCCCTCTGTTTGGGGCCCCCTGTTTGTGGCCACTCTGTTTGCCGCCCTCTGTTTGTCCGGTTCTGTTGCTGCTTTCAGTTTGCCGCCCCTCTGTTTGCCGCCCTCTGTTTGCCGCCCCCTGTTTGGGGCCCTCTGTTTGCCGCACTCTTTTTTCCGCCCTCTTTTTTGGGACCTCTGTTTGCCACCTTCTGTTTGCCGCCCTCTGTTTGCCACCCTCTGTTTGCCACCCTCTGTTTAAAGCCCTCTGTTTGGGGCCCTCTGTTTCCCACCCTCTGTTTGCTGCCCTCTGTCTGCCGCCCTCTGTTTGCCGACCCCTGTTTTCCACCCTATGTTTGCCGCAGTCTGTTTGCCGCACTCTGTTTGCTGCCCTCTGTTTGGGGCCTTTGTTTGCCGCCCACTGTTTGCCGCCTCTGTTTGCCGCCCTCTGTTTGCCGCTCTTTGTTAGATTCTCTCCGTTTGTCACCCTCCGTTTGCCACCCTCAGTTTGCCGCCTTCAGTTTGGTGCCCTCTTTAGGCCGCCCTCTGTTTGCTGCCCTCTGTTTGGTCCCTCTGTTTGACACCCTCTTTTTGCCACCCTCTGTTTGCCGTCCTCTGTTTTCCCCCCTCTGTTTGGGGCCCTCTGTTTGCCGCCTTCTCTTTGCCGCCTTCCGATTGCCGACCTCTGTTTGCCACCCGATGTTTGCGTCTGTCTGTTTGGCGCCGTCTGTTTGCTGACCTCTGATTGGGACACTCTCTTTGCCGCCCTCTGTTTGCTGTCCTCTGTTTGTCTCCCGCTGTTTGGTGCCCTCAGTTTGCCGCCTTCTGTTTGCATCCCTCTGTTTGCTGCGCTCTGTTTGCTGCCCTCTGTTTACTGCCCTCTGTTTACTGCCCTCTGTTTGGGGCCCTCTGTTTGGCGCCCTCTGTTTGCCGCCCTCTTTTTTGGGCCCTCCGTTTGCCACCTTCTGTTTGCCGCCTTCTGTTTGCATCCCTCTGTTTGCTGCGCTCTGTTTGCTGCCCTCTGTTTACTGCCCTCTGTTTGGGGCCCTCTGTTTGGGGCCCTCTGTTTGCCGCACTCTGTTTGCCGCCCTCTTTTTTGGGCCCTCCGTTTGCCACCTTCTGTTTGCCGCCCTCTGTTTGCCACCCTCTGTTTACCACCCTCTGTTTAAAGCCCTCTGTTTGGGGCCCTTCTTTCGGAGCTCCCTGTTCATCGACCTCTATTTGCGGCCCTCTGTTTGCCGCCCTCTGTTTGTCACAGTAGTGTTTGCTGCTTTCAGTTTGCCGCCCCCTGTTTGCAGCCTTCTGTTTGCTGCCCTCTGTTTACCACCCTGTGTTTGCCGCCCTCTGTTTGGGTCCCTCTGTTTGCCGCACTTTGTTTGCCGCCCTCTTTTTTGGGCCCCCTGTTTGCCACCTTCTGTTTGCCGCCCTCTGTTTGCCACCCTCTGTTTTCCACCCTCTGTTTTAAGCCCTCTGTTTGGGGCCCTCTGTTTGCAGTCCTCTGTTTGCTGCCCTCTGTTTTTCCGTCCTCTGTTTGCCGCCCTCTGTTTGCCGCTCTCTGTTTGCTGCCCTCTGTTGCCGACCCTGTTCCGCCCTCTGTTTGCCGCCCTCTGTTTGCCGCAGTCTGTTTGCCGCCCTCTGTTTGCCGCCCACTGTTTGCCGCCTGTTGGCCGCCCTCTGTTTGCCGCTCTTTGTTAGTCTCCCTCTGTTTGCCGCCCTCCGTTTGCTGCCCTCAGTTTGCCGCCTTCTGTTTGGGGCCCTCTTTAGGCCATCTCTGTTTGCTGCCCTCTGTTTGGTCCCTCTGCTTGCCACCCTCTTTTTGCCACCCTCTGCTTGCCGTCCTCTGTTTTCCCCCCTCTGTTTGGGGCCCTCTGTTTGCCGCCTTCTCTTTGCCGCCTTCTGTTTGCCTCCCTCTGTTTGGCGCCGTCTGTTTGCTGACCTCTGATTGGGACACTCTCTTTGCCACCCTCTGTTAGGTGCCCTCTGTTTGTCTCCCTCTGTTTGGTGCCCTCAGTTTGCCACCTTCTGTTTGCATCCCTCTGTTTGCTGTGCTCTGTTTGCCGCCCTCTGTTTTGGCCCTCTGTTTGGCACCCTCTGTTTGCCGCCCTCTGTTTGCCGCCCTCTGTTTGCATCCCTCTGTTTGCTGCAATCTGTTTGCCGCCCTCTCTTTCGCTTCCCTGTGTTTGGGCCCTCTGTTTGGGGCCCTCTGTTTGCCACCCTCTGTTTGCCGCCCTCTGTTTGCCACCCTCTGTTTGCTGCCCTCTGTTTGGTGCCTTCTGTTTGGTGCCAATGCTTGCCACCCTCTGTTTGCTGCCCTCTTTAGCCCACCCTCTGTTTGCTGCCCTCTGTTTGGTCCCTCTGTTTGCCACCTCTTTGCACCCTCCTGTTTGCCGTCCTCTGTTTTCCCCCCTCTGTTTGGTGCCCTCTCTTTGCCGCCTTCTCTTTGCCGCCTTCTGTTTGCCGACCTCTGTTTGCCACCCTATGTTTGCCTCCATCTGTTTGGCGCGTCTGTTTGCTGACCTCTGATTGGGACACTCTGCCGCCCTCTGTTTGGTGCCCTCTGTTTGTCTCCCTCTGTTTGGTGCCCTCTGTTTGTCCATCTGTTTGCATCCCACTGTTTGTTGCACTCTGTTTGCCGCCTGCTGTTTTCTGCCCTCTGTTTGTGGCCCCCTGTTTGGGGCACTCTGTTTGCCGCCCTCTGTTTGCCGCTCTTCTGTTTGCATCTCTCTTTTGCTGCGCTCGTTGCGCCCTCTGTTTGCCGCCCTCTGTTTGCTGCCCTCTGTTTGCCGCCCTCTGTTTGCCGCCCTCTGTTTGCCGCCCTCTGTTTGCCGCCCTCTGTTTGCCGCCCTCTGTTTGCCGCCCTCTGTTTGCCGCCCCCTGTTTGCCGCCCTCTGTTTGCTGCCCTCTGTTTGCCGTCCTCTTTTTGCCTCCCTCTGAATGCAGTGCTCTGTTTGCCGCCCTCTGTTTGGGGCCCTCTGTTTGCCGCATTCTGTATGTCGCCCTCTGTTTGCCGCCCTCTGTTTGCCGTCCTCTGTTTGCCGTCCTCTGTTTGCTGCCATCTGTTTGGGACCCTCTGTTTGCCGCCCTCTGTTTGCTGCCCTCTGTGTTCCGCCCTCTGTTTTTGGCCCTCTGTTTGCCACCTTCACTTTGTCGCCTTCTGTTTGCCGACCTCTGTTAGCCACCCTATGTTTGCCTCCGTCGGCTTTGCGCTGTCTGTTTGCCACCCTCTGTATGGTGCCCACTGTTTGTATCCCTCTGTTTGATGCCCTCTGTTTGCTGCCCTATTATTGCCTTCCTCTTTTTGCCTCCCTCTGTTTACCTCCCTCTGTTGCCGCACTCTGTTTGCCGCCCTCTGTTTTCCGCCCTCTGTTTTCCACCCTCCATTGGGGGCCCTCTGTTTGCCGCCCTCTGTTTGCCGCCCTCCGTTGCCACCCTCTGTTTGGGGCGATCTGCTTGCAGCCCTCTGTTTGCCTCCCTCTGTTTGTCGCTCTCTGTTTGCCGCTTTCAGTTTGCTGCCCCCTGTTTTTCGGACTCTGTTTGCCACCCTCTGTTTGCCGCCCTCTGTTTGGGGCCCTCTGTTTGCGGCACTTTGTTTGCCGCCCACTGTTTGGGGCCCTGTGTTTGCAACCTTCTGTTTGCCGCCCTCTGTTTGGGGCCCTCTGTTTGCTGCCCTCTGTTTGCCGCCTTGTGTTTGCAGCCCTCTGTTTGCCGCGGTCTGTTTGCCTCCCTCTGTTTGTTGCCCTCTTTTTGGGGCCTTTGTTTGCCACCCCCTGTTTGCCGCCCTCTGTATGCTGCCCTCTTTTTCCCTCCCTCTGTTTGCTGCCCTCTGTTTGCATCTCTCTGTTTGCTGCACTCAGTTGGCTGCCCTCAGTTTGTTGCCCTCTGTTTGCCGCCTTCTGTTTGGGCCACTCTGTTTGGCGCCCTCTGTTTGCCGCCCTCTGTTTGCCGCCCTCTGTTTGCCACCCTCTGTTTGCCACCTTCTGTTTGGGTACCTCTGTTTTCTACCCTCTGACTACCGCCCTCTGTTTGTCGCCCTCTGTTTGCTGCACTATGTTTGCTGCCCTCTGTTAATTGCACTCTGTTTGGGGCCCTCTGTTTGCCGCCCTCTCTTTTTCACCCTCTGTTTGCCGCCCTCTGTTTGCCGCCCTCTGTTTGCCGCCCTCTGTTTGCCGCCCTCTGTTTGCCGCCCTCTGTTTGCCGCCCTCTGTTTGCCGCCCTCTGTTTGCCGCCCTCTGTTTGCCGCCCTCTGTTTGCCTCCCTCTGTTTGCTGCCCTCTGATTGGGGACCTCTGCTTGACGCCGTCTGTTTGACGCCGTCTGTTTGCCGCCCTCTGTTTGCCGCCCTCTGTTTGCCGCCCTCTGTTTGCCGCCCTCTGTTTGCCGCCCTCTGTTTGCCGCCCTCTGTTTGCCGCCCTCTGTTTGCCGCCCTCTGTTTGCTGCCCTCTGTTTGCCGCCCTCTGTTTGCCGCCCTCTGTTTGCCGCCCTCTGTTTGCCGCCCTCTGTTTGCTGCCCTCTGTTTGCCGCCCTCTGTTTGCCGCCCTCTTTTTGGGAACCTCTGTTTGCCGCCCTCTGTTTGCCGCCCTCTGTTTGCTGCCCTCTGTTTGCCGCCCTCTGTTTGCAGCCCTCTGTTTGCAGCCCTCTGTTTCTGCCCCTCTGTTTGCCACCCTCTGTTTGCCGCACTCTGTTTGCCGCCCTCTGTTTTACGCCCTCTGTTTGCCGCCCTCTGTTTGCCGCCCTCTGTTTGCCGCCCTCTGTTTGCTGCCCTCTGTTTGCCGCCCTCTGTTTGCCGCCCTTTGTTTGCCGCCCTCTGAATGCCGCCCCCTGTTTGCTGCCCTCTGTTTGCAGCACTCAGTTTGCCACCCTCTGTTTGCTGCCCTCTGTTTGGGTCCTTTGTTTGCCCGACCTTTGTTTGCCGCCCTCTGTTTGGCGCCCACTGTTTGCCTCCCTCTGTTTGCCTCCCTCTGTTTGCCGCCCTCTGTTTGCCGCCCTCTGTTTGCCGCCTTTTGTTTGGGGCCCTCTGTTTGCCACCCTCCGTTTGCCTCTCTCTTTTGACCGCACTCTGTTGGCTGCCCACTGTTTGCCGCCTTCTGTTTAGGGCCCTCTCTTTGCTGCACTCTGTTTGCCACCATCTGATTGCCGCGCTCTGTTTGCTGCCCTCTGTTTGCTGCACTTGGTTTGGGGGCCTCTGTTTGGGGCACTCTGTTTGCCGCCCTCTGTTTATCGCCCGCTGTTTGCCGCACTCTGTTTGCCCCCCTCTGTTTGCCGCCCTCTGTTAACTGCCCTCTGTTTGGGGCCCTCTGTTTGCCACGCTGTGTTTGCCGCCCACTGTTTGCCGCCCTCTGTTTGCTGCACACTGTGTGGGGCCATCTGTTTGCAGCCTTCTGTTTGTCGCCCTCTGTTTGCCGCCCTCTGTTTGCTGCAATCTTTTTTTGGCCATTTGTTTGCAGCCCACTGTTTGCCACCCTCTGCTGTTGCCCTCTGTTGTCGCCCCCTGTTTGCCGCCCTCTTTTTGCTGCCCTCTGTTTGCTGCCAGCTGTTTACTGCCCTCTTTTTGGGGCACTCTGTTTGGGGCCCTCTGTTTGCCGCCCTCTGTTTGGGGCCCTCTGTTTGGGGCCCTCTGTTTGCCACCCTATGTTTGCCACCTTCTGTTTGCCACCCTTGATACGGGCCCTCTGTTTGCCGCCCTTTGTTTGCCACCCTCTGTTTGCCGTCCTCTTTTTGCCTCCCTCTTTTTGCCGCCCTCTGTTTGGCGCCTTCTCTTTGAGGCTTCTGTTTGCCGCCCTCTGTTTTCTGCCCTCTGTTTGCCGCCCTCTGTTTGCAGCCTTCTGTTTGCCGCAGTCTGTTTGCAGCCCTCTGTTTGCCGCAGTCTGTTTTCCCCCCTCTGTTTGGGGCCCTCAGTTTGCCACCTTCTCATTGCCACCTTCTGATTGCCGACCTCTGTTTGCCACCCTATGCTTGCCTCCGTCTGTTTGGCACCATCTGTTTGCTTTCCTCTGATTGGGACACTCTCTTTACCGCACTCTGTTTGCTGCCCTCTGGTTGTCTCCCTCTGTTTGGTGCCCTCAGTTTGCCGCCTTCTGTTTGCATCCCTCTGTTTGCTGCGCTCTGTTTGCCGCCCTCTGTTTGCATCTCTCTGTTTGGGGCCCTCTGTTTGGGGCCCTCTGTTTGCATCCCTCTGTTTGCCGCCCTCTGTTTGCCGCCCTCTGTTTGCATCTCTCTGTTTGCTGCAATCTGTTTGCTGCCCTCTGTTTGCTTCCCTCTGTTTGGGTCCCTCTGTTTGGGGCCCTCTGTTTGCCGCCCTCTGTTTGCCACTCTCTGTTTGCCACCCTCTGTTTGCTGCCCTCTTTTGCCCGCCCTCTGTTTGCTGCCCTCTGTTTGGTCCCTCTGTTTGCCACCCTCTTTTTGCCGCCCTCTGTTTGACGTCCTCTGTTTTCCCCCCTCTGTTTGGTGCCCTCTGTTTGCCGCCTTCTCTTTGCCGCCTTCTGTTTGCCGATCTCTGTTTGCCACCCTTGTTTGCCTCTGTCTGTTTCGCGCAGTCTGTTTGCTGACCTCTGATTGGGACACTCTGTTTGCTGCCCTCTGTTTGGTGCCCTCTGTTTGTCTCCCTCTGTTTGGTCACCTCTGTTTGCCGCCATCTGTTTGCATCCCTCTGTTTGCTGCACTCTGTTTGCCGCCCGCTGTTTTCTGCCCTCTGTTTGGGGCCCCCTGTTTGTGGCACTCTGTTTGCCGCCCTCTGTTTGTCACGGTTCTGTTTGCTGCTTTCAGTTTGCCGCCCCCTGTTTGCCGCACTCTGTCTGCCGCCCTCTGTTTGCCGCCCTCTGTTTGCGCCTCTGGGCCTCTGTTTGCCACCTTCTGCTCCCCCTCTGTTGCCACCCTCTGTTAAGCCCTCTGTTTGGGGCCCTCTGTTTCCCACCCTCTGTTTGCTGCCCTCTGTCTGCCGCCCTCTGTTTGCCGACCCCTGTTTTCCGCCCTATGTTTGCCGCAGTCTGTTTGCCGCACTCTGTTTGCTGCCCTCTGTTTGGGGCCTTTGTTTGCCGCCCACTGTTTGCCGCCTCTGTTTGCCGCCCTCTGTTTGCCGCTCTTTGTTAGACTCTCTCCGTTTGCCACCCTCCGTTTGCCACCCTCAGTTTGCCGCCTTCAGTTTGGTGCCCTCTTTCGGCCACCCTCTGTTTGCTGCCCTCTGTTTGGTCCCTCTGTTTGACACCCTCTTTTTGCCACCCTCTGTTTGCCGTCCTCTGTTTTCCCCCCTCTGTTTGGGGCCCTCTGTTTGCCGCCTTCTCTTTGCCGCCTTCCGATTGCCGACCTCTGTTTGCCACCCGATGTTTGCGTCCGTCTGTTTGGCGCCGTCTGTTTGCTGACCTCTGATTGGGACACTCTCTTTGCCGCCCTCTGTTTGCTGTCCTCTGTTTGTCTCCCTCTGTTTGGTGCCCTCAGTTTGCCACCTTCTGTTTGCATCCCTCTGTTTGCTGCGCTCTGTTTGCTGCCCTCTGTTTACCGCCCTCTGTTTGGGGCCCTCTGTTTGGCGCCCTCTGTTTGCCGCACTCTGTTTGCCGCCCTCTTTTTTGGGCCCTCCGTTTGCCACCTTCTGTTTGCCGCCCTCTGTTTGCCACCCTCTGTTTACCACCCTCTGTTTAAAGCCCTCTGTTTGGGGCCCTTCTTTCGGAGCTCCCTGTTCATCGACCTCTATTTGCGGCCCTCTGTTTGCCGCCCTCTGTTTGTCACAGTAGTGTTTGCTGCTTTCAGTTTGCCGCCCCCTGTTTGCCGCCTTCTGTTTGCTGCCCTCTGTTTGCCACCCTGTGTTTGCCGCCCTCTGTTTGGGTCCCTCTGTTTGCCGCACTTTGTTTGCCGCTCTCTTTTTTGGGCCCTCTGTTTGCCACCTTCTGTTTGCCGCCCTCTGTTTGCCACCCTCTGTTTTCCACCCTCTGTTTTAAGCCCTCTGTTTGGGGTCCTCTGTTTGCTGCCCTCTGTTTTTCCGTCCTCTGTTTGCCGCCCTCTGTTTGCCGCTCTCTGTTTGCTGCCCTCTGTTTGCCGACCCCTGTTTTCCGCCCTCTGTTGCCGCCCTCTGTTGCGCTCTTGTTGCTGCCCTCTGTTTTTCGTCCTCTGTTTGCCGCCCTCTGTTTGCCGCTCTCTGTTTGCTGCCCTCTGTTTGCCGACCCCTGTTTTCCGCCCTCTGTTTGCTGCCCTCTGTTTGGGCCTTTGTTTGCCGCCCACTGTTTGCCGCCTGTTGGCCGCCCTCTGTTTGCCGCTCTTTGTTAGTCTCCCTCTGTTTGCCGCCCTCCGTTTGCTGCCCTCAGTTTGCCGCCTTCTGTTTGGGGCCCTCTTTAGGCCACCCTCTGTTTGCTGCCCTCTGTTTGGTCCCTCTGCTTGCCACCCTCTTTTTGCCACCCTCTGCTTGCCGTCCTCTGTTTTCCCCCCTCTGTTTGGGGCCCTCTGTTTGCCGCCTTCTCTTTGCCGCCTTCTGTTTGCCGACCTCTGTTTGCCACCCTATGTTTGCCTCCCTCTGTTTGGCGCCGTCTGTTTGCTGACCTCTGATTGGGACACTCTCTTTGCCGCCCTCTGTTAGGTGCCCTCTGTTTGTCTCCCTCTGTTTGGTGCCCTCAGTTTGCCACCTTCTGTTTGCATCCCTCTGTTTGCTGCGCTCTGTTTGCCGCCCTCTGTTTTGGCCCTCTGTTTGGCACCCTCTGTTTGCCGCCCTCTGTTTGCCGCCCTCTGTTTGCATCCCTCTGTTTGCTGCAATCTGTTTGCCGCCCTCTCTTTCCTTCCCTGTGTTTGGGGCCCTCTGTTTGGGGCCCTCTGTTTGCCACCCTCTGTTTGCTGCCCTCTTTAGCCCACCCTCTGTTTGCTGCCCTCTGTTTGGTCCCTCTGTTGCCACCCTTTTTTTGCCGCCCTCTGTTTGCCGTCCTCTGTTTTCCCCCCTCTGTTTGGTGCCCTCTCTATGCCACCTTCTCTTTGCCGCCTTCTGTTTGCCGACCTCTGTTTGCCACCCTATGTTTGCCTCCATCTGTTTGACGCCATCTGTTTGCTGACCTCTGATTGGGACACTCTGCCGCCCTCTGTTTGGTGCCCTCTGTTTGTCTCCCTCTGTTTGGTGCCCTCTGTTTGCATCCCACTGTTTGTTGCACTCTGTTTGCCGCCTGCTGTTTTCTGCCCTCTGTTTGTGGCCCCCTGTTTGGGGCACTCTGTTTGCCGCCCTCTGTTTGCCGCTTTCTGTTTGCATCTCTCTTTTTGCTGCGCTCTGTTTGCCGCCCTCTGTTTACTGCCATTTGTTTGGGGCCCTCTGTTTGCCGCCCTCTGTTTGCCGCCCTCTGTTTGCCGCCCTCTGTTTGCCGCCCTCTGTTTGCCGCCCTCTGTTTGCCGCCCTCTGTTTGCCGCCCTCTGTTTGCCGCCCCCTGTTTGCCGCCCTCTGTTTGCTGCCCTCTGTTTGCCGTCCTCTTTTTGCCTCCCTCTGATTGCAGTGCTCTGTTTGCCGCCCTCTGTTTGGGGCCCTCTGTTTGCCGCATTCTGTATGTCGCCCTCTGTTTGCCGCCCTCTGTTTGCCGTCCTCTGTTTGCCGTCCTCTGTTTGCTGCCATCTGTTTGGGACCCTCTGTTTGCCGCCCTCTGTTTGCTGCCCTCTGTGTTCCGCCCTCTGTTTTTGGCCCTCTGTTTGCCACCTTCACTTTGTCGCCTTCTGTTTGCCGACCTCTGTTAGCCGCCCTATGTTTGCCTCCGTCGGCTTTGCGCTGTCTGTTTGCCACCCTCTGTATGGTGCCCACTGTTTGTATCCCTCTGTTTGATGCCCTCTGTTTGCTGCCCTATTATTGCCTTCCTCTTTTTGCCTCCCTCTGTTTACCTCCCTCTGTTGCCGCACTCTGTTTGCCGCCCTCTGTTTTCCGCCCTCTGTTTTCCACCCTCCATTGGGGGCCCTCTGTTTGCCGCCCTCTGTTTGCCGCCCTCCGTTGCCACCCTCTGTTTGGGGCGATCTGCTTGCAGCCCTCTGTTTGCCTCCCTCTGTTTGTCGCTCTCTGTTTGCCGCTTTCAGTTTGCTGCCCCCTGTTTTTCGGACTCTGTTTGCCACCCTCTGTTTGCCGCCCTCTGTTTGGGGCCCTCTGTTTGCGGCACTTTGTTTGCCGCCCACTGTTTGGGGCCCTGTGTTTGCAACCTTCTGTTTGCCGCCCTCTGTTTGGGGCCCTCTGTTTGCTGCCCTCTGTTTGCCGCCTTCTGTTTGCAGCCCTCTGTTTGCCGCGGTCTGTTTGCCTCCCTCTGTTTGTTGCCCTCTGTTTGCATCTCCTGTTTGCTGCACTCAGTTGGTGCCCTCAGTTTGTTGCCCTCTGTTTGCCGCCTTCTGTTTGGGGCCACTCTGTTTGGCGCCCTCTGTTTGCCGCACTCTGTTTGCCACCCTCTGTTTTCCGCCCTCTATTTGCGGCCCTTTGTTTGCCTCCCTCTGTTTGCTGCCCTCTGTTTTGGGCCCTCAGTTTGCCGCGCTCTGTATGCTGCCATATGTTTGCCTCTGTCTGTTTGGCGCGGTCTGTTTGGTAACCTCAGTTTTGGGCACTCTGTTTGCCGCCCTCTGTATGTCGCCCTCTGTTTGCCGCCCTCTGTTTACTGCCGTCTTTTTGGCGCCCTCTGTTTGCTGCCTTCTGTTTGCGGCTTTCTGTTTGCCGCCCTCTGTTCGCCGAGCTCTGTTTGCCGCCCTCTGTTTCCTGCCATCTGTTTGACACCCTCTGTTTTATCCCTCTGTTTGCCGCCCTTTGTTTCGGTCCCTCTGTTTGCCAACATCTGTTTGCCGCCTCAGTTTGCCGCACTCTGTTTGCCGCCCTCTGTTCACTGCCCTCTATTTGGGGCCCTCTGTTTGGAGCCCTCTGTTTGCCGTCCACTGTTTGCCGCCCTCTGTTTGCTGCCCTCTGTTTGCCGCCCTCTGTTTGCCGTCCTCCTATTGCCACCCTCTGTTTGCCGCCCTCTGTTTGCCGTCCTCTTATTGCCAACATCTGTTTGCCGCCCTCTGTTTGCCGCCCTCTGTTTGCCGCCCTCTGTTTGCCGCCTTCTGTTTACCGCCCTCTGTTTTCCGCTCTATGTTTGCCACCGTCTGTTTGGCGCCGTCTGTTTGCTGACCTCTGATTGGGGCACTCTGTTTGCCGCCCTCTGTTTCCCGCCCTCTGTTTTCCGCTCTCTGTTTGGGGCCCTCTGTTTCCCGCCCTCTGTTTGCCGCCCGCTGTTTGCCGCCCTCTGTTTGGGGCCCAATGTTTGCCGCCTTCTGTTTTGCGCCCTCTGTTTGCATCCTTCTGCTTGCTGCGCTCTGTTTGCCGCCCTCTGTTTACTGCCCTCTGTTTCAGGCCTCTGTTTGGGGCACTCTGTTTGGTGCCCTCTGTTTGCCGCCCTCTGTTTGCTGCGCTCTGTTTGCCGCCGCCGTTTACTGCCCTCTGTTTGGGGCCCTCTGTTTGGGGCCCTCTGTTTGCCGCCCTCTGTTTGCCGCCCTCTGTTTGCCGCCCTCTGTTTGCGTCTCCTATTGCCACCTCTGTTTGCTGCCCTCTGATTGCACCCTCTGTTTGCCGCCCTCTGTTGCACCATCTGTTTGGGGCCCTCTGTTTGCGCCCTCTGTTTGCCACCTTCTGTTTACCGCCCTCTGTTTTCCGCTCTATGTTTGCCACTGTCTGTTTACTGCCCTCTGTTTGGGGCCCTCTGTTTGCCGCCCTCTGCATGTCACCCTCTGTTTGCCGCCCTCTGTTTACTGCCATCTTTTTGGCGCCCTCTGTTTGCCGCGCTCTGTTTGCCGCGTTCTGTTTGGGTCCCTCTGTTTGCCGCCCACTGTTTGCCGCCTTCGGTTTGTGGCTTTCTGTTTGCCGCCCACTGTTTGCCGAGCTCTGTTTGGTCCCTCTGTTTGACACCCTCTTTTTGCCACCCTCTGCTTGCCGTCCTCTGTTTTCCCCCATCTGTTTGGGGCCCTCTGTTTGCCGCCTTCTCTTTGCCGCCTTCTGTTTGCCGACCTCTGTTTGCCACGCTATGCTTGCCTCCGTCTGTTTGGCGCCGTCTGTTTGCTGACCTCTGATTGGGACACTCTCTTTGCCGCCCTCTGTTTGCTGCCCTCTGTTTGTCTCCCTCTGTTTGGTGCCCTCAGTTTGCCGCCTTCTGTTTGCATCCCTCTTTTTGCTGCGCTCTGTTTGCCGCCCTCTGTTTACCGCCCTCTGTTTGGGGCCCAATGATTGGGGCCCTCTGTTTGGCGCCCTCTGTTTGCCGCTCTCTGTTTGCCGCCCTCTGTTTGCATCCCTCTGTTTGGGTCCCTCTGTTTGGGGCCGTCTGTTTGCCGCCCTCTGTTTGTCGCTCTCTGTTTGCCACCCTCTGTTTGCTGCCCTCTGTTTGGCGCCTTCATTTTTGGGCCAATGCTTGCCACCCTCTGTTTGCTGCCCTCTTTTGCCCGCCCTCTGTTTGCTGCCCTCTGTTTGGTCCCTCTGTTTGCCACCCTCTTTTTGACGCCCTCTGTTTGCCGTCCTCTGTTTTCCCCCCTCTGTTTGGTGCCCTCTGTTTGCCGCCTTCTCTTTGCCGCCTTCTGTTTGCCGACCTCTGTTTGCTACCCTATGTTTGCGTCCGTCTGTTTCGCGCTGTCTGTTTGCTGACCTCTGATTGGGACACTCTGTTTGCCGCCCTCTGTTTGGTGCCCTCTGTTTGTCTCCCTCTGTTTGGTCACCTCTGTTTGCCGCCATCTGTTTGCATCCCTCTGTTTGCTGCACTCTGTTTGCTGCCCGCTGTTTTCTGCCCTCTGTTTGGGGCCCCCTGTTTGGGGCACTCTGTTTGCCGCCCTCTGTTTGTCACGGTTCTGTTTGCTGCTCTCAGTTTGCCGCCCCCTGTTTTGCCATACTCTGTTTGCCGCCCTCTGTTTGCCACCCTCTGTTTGCCGCCCTCTGTTTGGTGCCCTCTGTTTGCCGCCCTCTGTTTGCGCCCTCTTTTTGGGCCCGCTGTTGCCACCTTCTGTTTGCCGCCCTCTGTTTGCCACCCTCTGTTTGCCACCTCTGTTTAAAGCCCTCTGTTTGGGGCCCTCTGTTTGCCGTCCTCTGTTTGCTGCCCTTATTGGGGCCCTCTGTTTCCCGCCCTCTGTTTGGGCCTCTGTTCCCGCCCCTGTTTGCCGCCCGCTGTTTGCCGCCCTCTGTTTCCACCTCTGTTTGGGGCCCTCGTTTCCCGCCTCTGTTTGCCGCCCGTGTTGCCGCCCCGTTTGGGGCCCAAGTTTGCGCCCTCTGTTGGAGCCCTCTGTTTGCATCCTCTGCTTCTGCACTCTGTTTGCCGCCCTCTGTTTGCCGCCCTCTGTTTGCCGCCCTCTGTTTGGGGCACTCTGTTTGCGGCCCTCTGTTTGCGCCCTCTGTTGGCCGCCCTCTGTTTTCCACTCTCTGTTTGGGGCCCTCTGTTTCCCGCCCTCTGTTTGCCGCCCGCTGTTTGCCGCCCTCTGTTTGGGGCCCAATGTTTGCCGCCCTCTGTTTGGAGCCCTCTGTTTGCATCCCTCTGCTTTCTGCACTCTGTTTGCCGCCCTCTGTTTTGCTGCCCTCTGTGTCAGGCCCTCTGTTTGGGGCACTCTGTTTGGTGCCCTCTGTTTGCCGCCCTTTGTTTGCACCCCTCTGTTTGCATCCCTCTGTTTGCTGTGCTCTGTTTGCCACCGCCTGTTTACTGCCCTCTGTTTGGGGCCCTCTGTTTGGGGCCCTCTGTTTGTCGCCCTCTGCATGTCTCCCTCTGTTTGCCGCAATCTGTTTGCCGCCCACTGTTTGCCGCCTTCGGTTTGCGGCTTTCTGTTTGCTGCCCTCTGTTTGCCGAGCTCTGTTAGCCACCCTCTGTTTGCTGCCCTCTGTTTGGGGCCTTTGTTTGCCGCCCTCTGTTTGCCGCCCTCTGTTTGCCACTCTTTGTTAGACTCCATCTGTTTGCCGCCCTCCGTTTGCCGCCCTCAGTTTGCCGCCTTCAGTTTGGGGCCCTCTTTAGGCCACCCTCTGTTTGCTGCCCTCTGTTTGACACCCTCTTTTTGCCACCCTCTGTTTGCCGTCCTCTGTTTTCCCCCTCTGTTTGGGGCCCTCTGTTTGCCGCCTTCTCTTTGCCACCTTCTGTTTGCCGACCTCCGTTTGCCACGCTATGTTTGCCTCCGTCTGTTTGCCCCCTTCTGTTTGCTGCCCTCTGTTTGTCTCCCTCTGAATTGTGCCCTCAGTTTGCCGCCTTCTGTTTGCATCCCTCTGTTTGCTGCGCTCTGTTTGGCGCCCTCTGTTTGGGGCCCTCTGTTTGCCGCCCTCTGTTTGCCGCCCTCTTTTGGCCATCCCTCTGTTTGCCGCAATTGTTTGCCGCCCTCTGTTTGCTTCCCTCTGTTTGGGTCCCTCTGTTTTTGGCCCTCTGTTTGTGCCCTCTGTTTGCTGCTCTCTGTTTGCCACCCTCTGTTTGCTGCCCTCTGTTTGGTGCCTTCATTGTTGGGCCAATGCTTGCCAGCCTCTGTTTGCTGCCCTCTTTTGCCCGCCCTCTGTTTGCTGTCCTCTGTTTGGTCCCTCTGTTTGCCACCCTCTTTTTGCCACCCTCTGTTTGCCGTCCTCTGTTTTCCCCCCTCTGTTTGGTGCCCTCTGTTTGCCGCCTTCTCTTTGCCGCCTTCTGTTTGCCGACCTCTGTTTGCCACCCTATGTTTGCCTCCATCTGTTTGGCGCCGTCTGTTTGCTGACCTCTGATTGGGACAGTCTGTTTGCTGCCCTCTGTTTGGTATCCTCTGTTTGTCTCCCTCTGTTTGGTCACCTCTGTTTGCCACCATCTGTTTGCATCCCTCTGTTTGCTGCACTCTGTTTGCACCCCTCTGTTTGCATCCCTCTGTTTGCTGCGCTCTGTTTGCCGCCGCCTGTTTACTGCCCTCTGTTTGGGGCCCTGTGTTTGGGGCCCTGTGTTTGGGGCCCTCTGTTTGCCGCCCTCTGTATGTCTCCCTCTGTTTGCCGCCCTCTGTTTGCCGCCCTCTGTTTGCCGCCCTCTGTTTGCCGCCCTCTGTTTGCCGCCCTCTGTTTGGGCCGCCCTCTGTTTGCCGCCTTCTGTTTGCCGCCCTCTGTTTGCGGCTTTCTGTTTGCCGCCCTCTGTTTGCCGCCCTCTGTTTGCCGCCCTCTGTTTGCCGCCCTCTGTTTGCCGCCCCCTGTTTGCAGCCCTATGTTTGCAGCCCTCTGTTGGCAGCCCTCTGTTTGCCGCCCTCTGTTTGCCGCCCTCTGTTTGCCGCCCTCTGTTTGCCGCCCTCTGTTTGCCGCCCTCTGTTTGCAGCCCACTGTTTGCCACGGTCTGTTTGCGGCCCTCTCTTTGCTGCCCTCTCTTTGGGCCTTTGTTTGCCGCCCTCTGCTTACCGCCCTCTGTATTCCGCCCTCTGTTTGCCGCCCTCTGCTTGCATCCCTCTTTTGCTGCCCGCTTTTTGCCGCACTCCTTTTGGGGCCCTCTGTTTGGGGCCCTCTGTTTGCCGCCCACTGTTGGCCACCCTCTCTATGCTGCCCTCTGTTTATCTCCCACTGTTTGTTGCCCTCTGTTTGCCGCCCTCTGTTAATTGCCCTCTGTTTGCGGCCATCTCTTTGGGGCCCTCTGTTTGCTGCCCTCTGTTTCCACCCACTCTTTACTGTGCTCTGCTTGTGTCCCTCTGTTTGGGCCCTTTGTTTGCCGCCCACTGTTTGACGCCCCCTGTTTGCCGACCTCTGTTTGCCGCCCTCTGTTTGCCGCCCTCTGTTTGCCCCCCTCTGTTTGCCGCCCTCTGTTTGCCGCCCTCTGTTTGCCGCCCGCTGTTTGCCGCCCTCGTTTTCCGCTTTGTTTGTGGACCCTTTGTTTGGCGAACTTGTTGCGCTCTTTGCCGCCCTCTTTTTGGGGCCCTTGTTTGGGGCCCTCTGTTTGCCGCCCTCTGTTTGCTGGTCCTCCGTTTCCGCCCTCTTTTGGGGCCCTCTGCTTGCCGCCTCTGTTTGCCGCCCTCTGTTTGCCACCTTCTGTTTGGGTACTCTGTAAACAGTCCTCTGTTTGCCTCCCTCGTTTCCGCCTTCCTGTTTGGGGGCATTGTTTGCCGCCCTGTGTTGCCGCCCTCTGTTTTCCCACTCTGTTTGACGCGCTCTGTTGCCGCCTTCTGTTTGGGTCCCTCCGTTTGACGCCCTTTGTTGCCGCAATCTGTTTGCCGCCCCCACGTTTGCGCCTTCAGGTTTGCGGTTTCTGTCTGCTGCCTCTGTTGCCGAGCTCGTTAGCCACCCTCTGTTTGCGCCTATGTTTGGGGCCTTTTTTTGCCGCCCTCTTTGCCGCCTCTGTTGCAGCCCTCTGTTTGCGCGGATCTTTTGACGCCACTCTGTTGCTGCCCTCGTTTGGGGACCACTGTTGCGTCTGTTTGCTGCTCTCTGTCTGACGCCCCCTGTTTGCCACCCTCGTTTGCCGCCCTCTGTTTGCTGCCCTCTGTTGCCGCCTTCTGTTTGGGGCACCCACTCATTGCCCCCTCTGTTTGCTCCCCTGTTTGAAGCCCCCCTGTCGCCACCCCTGTTTGCCGCCCACAGTTTTGCCCCTTGTTGCCGCCTTCTGTGGGCCCTCTTTTGCATCCCTCTTTGCTGCAATCGTTTCTGCCCTCTGTTTGCCGTCCTCTGTTTGCCGCCCTCGTTTGCCTCCCTCTGTTGCATCCCTCAATTGCTGCGCTCGTTTACCACCCAGTTTTTGCTCTCTATTGCCGCTCATGTTTGGGCCCCTCTGTTTGCCGCCTCTGTTTGCCGCCCTTTGTTTGCCGCCCACTGTTTGCCACCCTCTATATCTCTCCCTCTGTTTGTCGCCCTCTGTTTGTCGCCCTCTGTTTGCCGCCCTATGTTTGCCTACCACTGTTTGGCGCCGTCTTTTTGCAGACCTTTGATTGGGGCACTCTGTTTGCCGCCCTCTGTTTGCCGCACTCTGTTTGCCACCCTCTGTTTTCCGCCCTCTGTTTGGGGCCCTCTGTTTTCTGCCCTCAGTTTGCTGCCCTCTGTTTGCCACCCTCTGTTTGCCGCGCTGTTTTTGCTGCCCTCTGCTGCCCTCTTTTTGGGTCCTTTGTTTGCCCCTCTCTATTTGCCGCCCTCTGTTTGCCGCCCTCTGTTTCTCTCCCTCTGTTTGCCGCCCTCGGTTTGCCGCCTTCTCTTTTTTGCCCTATGTTTGCCTCCCTCTGATTGGCACCGACTGTTTGCTGAACTCTGATTGGGGCCGTCTGTTTGGGGCCCTCTGTTTGGGGCCCTCTGTTTGCCACCCTCTGTTTGCCGCCCATGTTGCTTCCCTCGCTTGGGGCCTTTGTTGCGCCCTCTGTGCCAGCAGTTTGCCGCCCTCTGTTTGCTGCCCTCTGTTTGGGGCCTTTGTTTGCCGCCCTCTGTTTGGGGCCCACTGTTTGCCGCCCGCTGTTTGCTGCTCTCTGTTTGATGCCCTCTGTTTGCCTCCCTCTGTTTGCCGCGCACTGTTTGCCGCCCTCTGTTTGCCGCCTTCTATTTGGGGCCCTCTGTTTGCCGCCCTCTGTTTGTCGCCCTCTGTTTGCCGCCCTATGTTTGCCTACCACTTTTGGCGCCGTCTTTGCAGACCTTGATTGGGGCACTCTGTTTGCCGCCTCTGTTTGCCGCCTCTGTTTGCCACCCTCTGTTTTCCGCCCTCTTTTGGGCCCTCTGTTTTCTTTCCCTCATTTTTGCTGCCCTCTGTTTGCCACCCTCTGTTTGCGCGCTGTTTTTGCTGCCCTCTGCTGCCCTCTTTTGGGGTCCCTTTGTTTGCCCCTCTCTATTTGCCGCCCTCTGTTTGCCGCCCTCTGTTTCCTCTCCCTCTGTTATGCCCGCTCCTCGGTTTGGCCGCTTCTCTTTTTTGCCCTATGTTTGCCTCCCTCTGATTGGCACCGACTGTTTTGCTGACTCTGATTGGTGCCGGTCTGTTTGGGACCTCTGTTTGGGGCCCTCTGTTTTCCACCCTCTGTGTTGACCGCCCACTGTTTTGCTTCCTCGCTTGGGGCCTTTGTTTTGCCCGCCCTCTGTTTGCCAGCCCTGTTTGCCGCCCTCATGTTTTGCTTCCCTCTGTTTGGGGCCTTTGTTTGCCGCCCTCTGTTTGGGCACTGTTTGCCGCCGTAGTGGGTTAGGACTATAGAGGGTGCGAGGGGCATCGCGTGCTAGTCTCTTTCCTGGCGCGACGGGAGGTCGCGTTTCCAGTCCGCGCACGGGGGCAAACAGAGGGCGGGAATCAGAGCGCGGCAAACAGAGGGCGGCAAACAGGGGGACCCAAGCAGAGGGCGGAAAACAGAGGGCGGCAAACAGAGGGCCCCAAACAGAGGGCGGCAAACAGAGAGCCCCAAACCAAAGGCGGCAAACAGAGGGAGGCAAACAGAGGGAGGCAAACAGAGGGAGGCAAACAGAGGGTCCCAAACAGAAGGCGGCAAACAGAGGGCGCCAAAAAGACGGCAGTAAACAGAGGGCGGCAAACTGAGGGCGACATACAGAGGGCGGCAAAAAGAGGGCCCCAAACAGAGGGCGGCAAACAGGGGGCGGCAGAAAGAGTGCACCAAACAGAGGGCCCCAAATAGAGGGCAGTAAACAGAGGGCGGTAAACAGAGGGCGGCAAGCAGAGGGGGCAATCAGAGTGCGGTAAACAGATGGCGGCCAACAGAGGGCGGCAAACAGAGGGCAGCAAACAGTTTGCAGCAAACAGAGGGCCCAAAACAGAGGGCCCCAAACAGAGCACAGTGAAGAGAGGGCGGCAAACAGAGGGCGGGAATAAGTTTGCCCCAAACAGAGTGCTGCAAATAGAGGGCAGCAAACAGATCGTCAAACAGAGGGTCACAAACAGAGGGCGGCAAGCAGAGTGCACCAAACAGAGGGCGGCAAGCAGAGGGAGGCAAACAAAGGGAGGCAAACACACTGCGGCAAACAGAGGGCAGCAAACTGAGGGAGGCAAACAGAGGGCGACAAAACAGAGGCGGTAAACAGAGGGCGGCAAACAGAGGGCGGCAAACTTAGGGCCCCAAACAGAGGGCGGCAAAGGGTGGTGTAAAAGAGGGCCCCAAACAGTGGCAGAGGGTGGCAAACAGAGTGAGGCAAACAGAGTGAGGCAAACAGAGGGCGGCAAACAAAGGGAGGCAAACAGAGGGCCCCAAACAGAGGGCAGCAAAGAGTGGGTGGCAAACAGAGGGTCCCAAACAGAGGCAGCAAACAGAGGGCAGCAAACAGAGGGCAGCAAACAGAGGGCACCAAAAAGACGGCAGGAAACAGAGGGCGGCAAACAGAGGGCGACATACAGAGGGCGGCAAACAGAGGGCCCCAAACATAGGGCCCAAAACAGTGGGCAGAAAACAGAGGGCAGCAAACACAGCGCAGCAAACAGAGGGACGCAAACAGAGGACTGCAAACAGAGGGCCCAAACAGAGTGCAGCAAGCAGAGGGTGGCAAACAGAGGGTCCCAAACAGAGGGTGGCAAACAGAGGGCAGCAAACAGAGTGCCCCAAACAGAGGGCGGCAAGCAGAGGGTGGCAAACAGAGGGCGGCAAACAGAGGGCCGGCAAACAGAGGGCGGCAAACAGAGGGCGGCAAACAGAGGGCGGCAAACAGAGGGTGGCAAACAGAGGGTGGCAAACAGAGTGCCCCAAGCAGAGGGTGGCAAACAGAGGGTGGCAAACAGAGGCCGGCAAACAGAGGGCGGCAAACACAGGGTGGCAAACAGAGGGCCCCAAACAGAGGGCGGCAAACAGAGGGCGGCAAACAGAGGGCGGCAAACAGAGGGCGGCAAACAGAGGGCGGCAAACAGAGGGCGGCAAACAGAGGGCGGCAAACAGAGGGCGGCAAACAGAGGGCGGCAAACAGAGGGCGGCAAACAGAGGGAGGCAAACAGAGGGAGGCAAACAGTGGACGGCAAACAGAGGGCCCCAAACAGAGACGGCAATCAGAGGGCGGTCAACAGAGGTCGCCAAACAGAGGAAGCAAATAGAGAGCAGCAATCAGAGGGCGGCAAATAGAGGGCGGCAACCAGAGGGCCCCAAAAAGACGGCCCCAAACAAAGGGCAGAAAACAGAGGGCGGTAAACAGAGGGCCCAAAACAGAAGGAGGCAAACAGAGGGCGGCAAACAGAGGCCCCAGACAGAATGCGGCAAGCAGAGGGCAGCAAACAGAGGGCGGCAAACAGATGGTGGCAATCAGAGGGATGCAATCAGATGGATTCAAACAGAGGATGGCAAACAGAGGCCCCCAAACAGTGGGCGGCAAGCAGAGGGCGGCAAATAGAGGGCAGCAAACAGAGGGCGTCAAACAGAGAGTGGCAAACAGAGAGTGGCAATCAGAGGGCGGCAAACAGAGGGCTGCAAACAGAGGGCGGCAAACAGAGGGCGGCAAACAGAGGGCGGCAAACAGAGGGCGGCAAACAGAGGGCGGCAAACAGAGGGCGGCAAACAGAGGGAGGCATACAGAGGATGGCAAACAGAGGGCCCCAAACAGAGACGCCAAACAGAGAGCGGCCAGCAGAAGGCGGCAAACAGAGGGAGAAAATAGAGAGCGGCAATCAGAAGGCGGCAAATAGAGGGCGGCAAAAAGACGGCCCAGAACAAAGGGCAGAAAACAGAGGGCGGCAAACAGACTGCGGCAAACAGAGGGAGGCAAACAGAGGGCAGCAAACAGAGGGCGGCAAACAGAGGGCGGCAAACAGAGTGCCCCAATCAGAGTTCAGCAAACAGACGGCGCCAAACAGAGGGAGGCAAACATAGGGCGGAAAACAGAAGGCGGCAAACCGGGGGTGGCAATCAGAGGGAGAGATACAGAGGGTGGCAAACAGAGGCCGGCAAACAAAGGGCGGCAAACAGAGGGCGGCAAACAGAGGGGCCCAAACAGGAGGCGGCAAACAAAGGGCAAAAAACTGAGGGCGGCAAACAGAGCGCAGCAAACAGAGGGATGCAAGCAGAGGGCGGCAAACAGAGGGCGGCAAACAGACGACCCGAAACAGAGTGCGGCAAACGTAGGGCGGCATACTGAGGGCGGCAAAGAGAGAGCCCCAAACATAGGGCCCAAAACAGTGGGCAGAAAACAGAGGGCAGCAAACACAGCGCAGCAAACAGAGGGACGCAAACAGAGGGCTGCAAACAGAGGGCCCAAACAGAGTGCAGCAAGCAGAGGGTGGCAAACAGAGGGTCCCAAACAGAGGGCGGCAAAACAGAGGCAGCAAACAGAGTGCCCCAAACAGAGGGCGGCAGCAGAGGGTGGCAAACAGAGGGCGGCAAACAGAGGGCGGCAAACAGAGGGCGGCAAACAGAGGGCCCCAAACAGAGGGCGGCAAACAGAGGGCGGCAAACAGAGGGCGGCAAACAGAGGGCGGCAAACAGAGGGCGGCAAACAGAGGGCGGCAAACAGAGGGCGGCAAACAGAGGGTGGCAAACAGAGGGCGGCAAACAGAGGGCGGCAAACAGAGGGTGGCAAACAGAGGGCGGCAAACAGAGGGCGGCAAACAGAGGGAGGCAAACAAAAGATGACAAACAGAGGGCCGCAAACAGAGGGCGGCAAACAGAGGGCGGCAAACAGAGGGCGGCAAACAGAGGGCGGCAAACAAAGGGCCCCAAACAGAGGGCGGCAAACAGAGGGCGGCAAACAGAGTGCGGCAAACAGAGGGCGGCAAACAGAGGGCGGCAAACAGAGGGAGGCAAACAGAGGGAGGCAAACAGTGGACGGCAAACAGAGGGCCCCAAACAGAGACGGCAATCAGAGGGCGGTCAACAGAGGTCGCCAAACAGAGGAAGCAAATAGAGAGCAGCAATCAGAGGGCGGCAAATAGAGGGCGGCAACCAGAGGGCCCCAAAAAGACGGCCCCAAACAAAGGGCAGAAAACAGAGGGCGGTAAACAGAGGGCCCAAAACAGAAGGAGGCAAACAGAGGGCGGCAAACAGAGGCCCCAGACAGAATGCGGCAAGCAGAGGGCAGCAAACAGAGGGCGGCAAACAGATGGTGGCAATCAGAGGGATGCAATCAGATGGATTCAAACAGAGGATGGCAAACAGAGGCCCCCAAACAGTGGGCGGCAAGCAGAGGGCGGCAAATAGAGGGCAGCAAACAGAGGGCGTCAAACAGAGAGTGGCAAACAGAGAGTGGCAATTAGAGGGCGGCAAACAGAGGGCTGCAAACAGAGGGTGGCAAACAGAGGGAGGCAAACAGAGGGCGACAAACAGAGGGCCGCAAACAGAGGGCGGCAAACAGAGGGCGGCAAACAGAGGGCCCAAACAGAGGGCAGCAAAAAGAGGGCGGCAAACAGAGGTCGGCAAACAGAGTGCGGCAAACAGAGGGCGGCAAACAGAGGGCCCCAAACAGAGGGCGGCAAACAGAGGGCGGCAAACAGAGGGCGCAAAACAGAGGCGGCAAACAGAGGGCGGCAACAGAATTCAGCAAACAGAGGGCGGCAAACAGAGGGAGGTGCCAAACAGAGGCGGCAAACAGAGGGAGGCAAACAGAGGGAAGCAAACAGAGGGACTCAAACAGAAGGCGGCAAACAGAGGCGCCAAACAGAGGGCTGCAAACAGAAGGTGACAAACAGAGGGCGGCAAACAGAGGGTGGCAAACAGAGCGGCAAACATACAGCGACAAACAGAGGGTGGCAAATAAAGGGCGGCAAACAGATGGCAGCAAACAGAGTCCTCCAAACAGAGGGTGGCAAACAGAGGGAGGCAAACAGAGGGCTGCAAACAGAGGGCGGCAAACAGAGAGCGACAAACAGAGGGCGGCAAACAGAGTGCCCCAAACAGAGGGCGGCAAACAGAGGATGGCAAACACAGGGAGGCAAACATAGGGCCCCAATCAGAGGGCGGCCAACACAGGGCACCAGCAGAGGGCGCCAAACAGAGGGAAGCAAACAGAGGGCCCCAAACAGTGGGCCCCAAACAGAGGGCAGCAAAGAGAGGGCGGCAAACAGAGGGCGGCAAACAGAGTGACCCAAACCGGGGGCACCACACAGACGGCCCCAAACAGAGTGCGCCAAACAGAGGGCAGCAAACAGAGGGTGGCAAACAGAGGGCGGCAAACAGAGGGCGGCAATCAGAAGGCTGCAAACAGATGGCCCCAAACAGAGTGCGGCAAACAGAGGGTGGCAGACAGAGGGCAGCAAACAGAGGGCCCCAAACAGAGGGCCCCAAACAGAGGGCGGCAAACAGAGGTCGGCAAACATGGCCCCCAAAAAGAGTGTGGAAAACAGAGGGCAGTAAACAGAGGGCGACAAACAGAGTGTGTCAATCAGTGGAGCAGCAACACAGGGCCCAAACAGAGGGACTGAAACAGAGGGCGGCAAACAGAGTGCCCCAAATAGAGGGCCGAAAACAGAGGGCGGCAAACAGAGGGCGGCAAGCAGCGCGCGGCAAACAGAGGGCTGCAAACAGAGGATGGCAAAGAGAGGGCGGCAAACAGTGGGCGGCAAAAAGAGGACGGCAAACGGAGGGCCACAACCAGAGGGTGCCAAACAGAGGGCAGCAAACAGAGGGCAGCAAACAGAAGGCGCCAAACAGAGTACCCCAAACAGAGGGCAGCAAACAGAGGACGGCAAACGGAGGGCGGCAAACAGAAGGAGCAAACATAGGATGGCAAACAGAGCCGGCAAAGAGGAGGCGGCAACATAGGGCGGCAAACAGAGGGCGGCAAACAGAGGGCGGCAAACAGAGGTCTCCAAACAGAGGGCCCCAAACAGAGGGCCCCAAACAGAGGGTGGCTTACAGACAACAGCAAACAGAGGGCCCCAAACAGAGGGCGGCAAACAGAAGGCGGCAAACAGAGGGAGGCGAACATAGGGCGGCAAACAGAAGGTGGCAAACCGAGGGGGAAAAAGGAGGGCGGCAAACACAGGGCGGCAAACCGATGCTCCAAAAGAGGGCGTCAAACAGAGGGCCCCAAGCAGAGGGCGGCAAACAGAGTGCGGCAAACAGAGGATGGCAAACGGAGTGCGGCAAACAGAGGGAATCAAACAGAAGGAGGCAAACAAATGACGGCAAACAGAGAGTGGCAAACAGAGGGAGGGAAACTGAGGATGGAAAAACAGAGGGTCCCAAACAGAGGGCGGCAAACAGAGGCAGCAAACAGAGTGCCCCAAACAGAGGGCAGCAAGCAGAGGGCGGCAAACAGAGGGACCCAAAAAGAGGGCGGCAAACAGAGGGACCCAAAAAGAGGGCAGAAAACAGTGGGCGGCAAACAGATGGCGGCAAACAGAGGGCAGCAAACAGAGTGCCCCAATCAGAGGTCAGCAAACATACGGCGCCAAACAGAGGTAGGCAAAGGTAGGGCGGCAAACAGCAGGTGGGAAACAGAGGGCGGCAAACCGAGGGCTGCAAACAGATTGCCCCTAACAGAGTGCAGCAAACAGAGGGCGGCAAACAGAGGGCCCCAAAAAGAGGGTCCCAAACAGAGGGCGGCAAACAGAGGGCGGCAAACAGAGGGCTGCAAACAGTGGGCGAAAAACAGAGGGTGGCAAACAGAGGGTGGCAAACAGAGGGACCCAAAAAGAGGACGGCATAGAGAGGGCGGCAAACAGAGGGCGGCAAACAGAGGGCGGAAAGCAGAGAGCCGCAAACAGAGGGCGGCAAAGAGAGGGCAGCAAACAGAGGGCGGCAAAGAGGGCCTGCAAACAGAGGGCGGCAAAACAGAGACCGGCAAACAGAGGGCGGCAAACAGAGAGCGGCAAATAGAGGGCAGCAAACAGAGAGCGGCAAACAGAGGGCGGCAAACAGAGGGCCCCAAACAGAGGCCAGCAAACAGAGGGCGGCAAACAAAGGGCCGCAAATAGAGCGCGGAAAACAGAGGGCGGCAAACAGAGGGCGGCAAACAGAGGGCGGCAAACAGAGGGCATAAAACAGAGTGCCCCAAACAGAGGGCAGCCAACAGAGGGTTGCAAACAGTGGGCCCCAAACAGAGGGCGGCAAACAGAAGGAGGGAAACGTATGGCGGCAAACAGAGGGCGGCAAACAGAGAGCGGCAAACAGTGGGTGGCAAACAGAGGGCCCCAAACAGAGGGAGGCAAGCAGAGGGCGTCAAACAGAGGGGCCCAAACAAAGGCCACAAACAGAGAGCGGCAAACAGAGGTTCCCAAACAGAGGGCGGCAAACAGAGATCGGCAAACTGAGGGCGGCAAACAGAGGGCGGTGAACAGAGGGAGGGAAACAGAAGGTGTCAAACAGAGGGCGGCAAGCAGAGCACGGCAAACAGAGGATGGCAAACAGAGGGCCCCAAACAGAAGGTGGCAAACAGAAGGCAACAAACTGAGGGCGATAAACAGAGCATAGCAAAGCGAGGGATGCAAACAGAGGGCGGCAAACAGAGGGCGCCAAACAGAGGCCATAAACAGAGGGCGGAAAACAGAGGGCCCCAAACAGAGGGCGGAAAACAGAGGGCGGCAAACAGACGGCGGCAAACAGAGGGCGGCAAACAGAGGGAGCAAACAGAGGGCGGCAAACAGAGGGCGACAAACAGAGGGCCCCAAACAGAGGGCAGCAAACAGAGGGTGGCAAAAGGACCATGGCAAACAGAGGGCTTCAAACAGAGGCGGCAAACAGAGGGCGGCAAACAGAGGGCCCCAAACAGAGGGCGGAAAACAGAGGCGGCAAACAGACGGCGGCAAACAGAGGGCGGCAAACAGAGGGCGGCAAACAGAGGGCGGCAAACAGAGTGCCCCAATCAGAGGGCAGCAAACAGAGGGTGGCAAACAGAGGTAGGCAAACATAGGGCGGCAAACAGAAGGCGGGAAACAGCCTGCGGCAAACAGAGGGTGGCAAACAGAGGGCGGCAAATGGACGGCGGCAAACAGAGGGCCCCAAATAGAAGGCGGCAAACAGAGGGCAGCAAACAGTGCGCGGCAAACAGAGGGAGGCAAACAGAGGGCATCAAACAGAGAGCAGCAAACAGCGGGCGGCAAACAGTGGGCCCCAAACAGAGGGCGGCAAACAAAGGCCCCAAACAGAGGGCAGCAAACAGAGGGCGGCAAACAGTGGCTGGCAAACAGAGGGCGGCAAACAAAGGCCCCAAGCAGAGGGAAGCAAACAGTGGGCGGCAAACAGAGGGTGGCAAACAGAGGGCCCCAAACAGAGGGCCCCAAACAGACGGCCCCAATCAGAGTTCAGCAAACAGTCGGTGCCAATCAGAGGGAGGCAAACATAGGGCAAAAAAGAGAAGGCGGCAAACCGAGGGCGGCAAACAGAGGGAGAGAAACAGAGGGCGGCAAACAGAGGGCGGCAAATAGAGAGGGGCAAACAAAGGACCCAAAAAGAGGGCAGCAGAGGGCAGCAAAAACAGCGCGGCAAACAGAGGGTGGCAAACAGAGGGCAGCAAACTGAGGGCAGAAAACAGAGGGCCCCAAACAGAGGGCGGAAAACAGAGGGTGGCAAACAGAGTGCGGCAAACAGAGGGCGGCAAACAGAGTGCCCCAATCAAAGGTCTGCAAAAAGACGGCGCCAAACAGTGGTAGGCAAACATAGGGCGGCAAACAGAGGGCGACAAACAGAGGGCGACAAACAGAGGGCCCCAAATAGAAGGCGGCAACCAGAGGGCGGCAAACACAGGGCAGCAAACAGAGGGAGGGAAACAGAGGGTGGCAAACAGAGGGCGGCAAACAGCGGGCGGCAAACAGTGGGCCCCCAAACAGAGGGCGGCAAACAAAGCCCCAAACAGAGGGCAGCAAACAGAGGGCGGCAAACAGTGGCGGCAAACAGAGGGCGGCAAACAAAGGCCCAAGCAGAGGAAGCAAACAGTGGGCGGCAAACAGAGGTGGCAAACAGAGGGCCCCAAACAGAGGGCCAACAGACGGCCCCAATCAGAGTTCAGCAAAGTCGGTGCCAATCAGAGGGAGGCAAACATAGGGCAAAAAAGAGAAGGCGGCACAACCGAGGCGGCAAACAGAGGGAGAGAAACGAGGGCGGCAAACAGAGGGCGGCAAATAGAGAGGGGCAAACAAAGGACCCAAAAAGAGGGCAGCAGAGGGCAGCAAAAACAGCGCGGCAAACAGAGGCGGCAAACAGAGGGCAGGCAAAAGAGGGCAGAAAACAGAGGGCGGCAAACAGAGGGCCCAAAACAGAAGGCGGCAAACAGAGTGCCCCGAACAGAGTGCGGCACACAGGGGGCGGCAAATCGAGTGCCCCAATCAGAGTTCAGCAAACAGACGGCGCCAAAAAGAGGGAGGCAAACAGAGGGCGGAAAACAGAAGGCGGCAAACCAAGGGCGGCAAACAGATGGAGAGATACAGAGGGTGGCAAACAGTGGGCGGCAAACAAAGGGCGGCAAACAGAGGGCGGCAAACAGAGTGGCCCAAACAGGAGGCGGCAAATAGACAGCAAAAAACTGGGTGCGGTAAACAGAGCGCAGCAAATTGAGGGATGCAAGCAGAGGGCGGCAACCAGAGGGCGGCAAACAGAGGGCAGCAAACAGAGGGAGGCAAACAGAGGGCCCCAAACAGAAGGCGGCAAACAAAGAGCAGCAAACTGTAGGCGGAAAACAGAAGGAGGCAAACAGAGGGCATCAAACAGTGAGCAGCAAACAGAGGGCGGCAAACAGTGGGCCCCAAACAGAAGGCGGCAAACAGAGGGCAGCAAACAGAGGGCGGCAAACAGAGGGTGGCAAACAGGGGGCGTCAGACAGAGAGCAGCAAACAGAGGGCGGCAATCAGTGGGCCCCAAACGGAGGGCAGCAAACAGAGGGCGGCAAAAGACCGCGGCAAACAGAGGGCTGCAAACAGAGGGCGGCAAACAGAGGGCGGCAAACAAAGGCCCCAAACAGAGGGCAGCAAACAGAGGGTGGCTAACAGAGCTCGGCAAACAGAGGGCAGCAAACAGAAAACCGCAAACCGAAGGCGGCAAACAGTGGGCGGCAAACAGATTGCGGCAAACAAAGGGCGGCAAACAGAGGGACCCAAACAGAAGGCGGCAAACAGAGCGCGGCAAACAGAGAGCGGAAAACAGAGGGCGGCAAACACAGGGCGGCAAACAGATGCCCCCAAACAGAAGGCGGGAAACAGAGAGCGGCAAACAGAGGACGGTTAACAGAGGGACCCAAACAGAAGGGGGCAAACAGAGGGCGGCAAATAGAGGGCGGCAAGCAGAGGGCCCCAAAAAGAGGGCGGAAAACGGAGGACAGCAAACAGAGGGCGGCAAACAGAGGGCCCCAAACAGAGGGCCCAAAAAGATGGCGGCAAACAGAGGCCGGCAAACAGAGGTCGCCAAACAAAGGGCCACAAACAGAAGGCGGAAAACAGAGGGCGGCAGACAGAGGGCGGCAAACAGAGGGCAGGAAACCGAGGGCGGCAAACAGAGGGGGGCAAACAGAGGGCAGCAAACAGAGGGCGGCAAACAGAGGGCGGCAAACAGGGGTCGGCAAACAGGGGGCGTCAAACAGTGGGCGGCAAACAAAGGGCCCAAACAGAGGGACACAAGCAGAGCACAGTAAAGAGTGGGTGGAAACAGAGGGCAGCAAACAGAGGGCCCCAAAGAGATGGCCGCAAACAGAGGGCAATTAACAGAGGGCGGCAAACAGAGGGCAACAAACAGTGGGAGATAAACAGAGGGCAGCATAGAGAGGGTGGCCAACAGTGGGCGGCAAACAGAGGGCCCCAAACAGAGGGCCCCAAAAGGAGTGCGGCAAAAAGCGGGCAGCAAAAGAGGGATGCAAGCAGAGGGCGGCAAACAGAGGGCGGAATACAGAGGGCGGTAAGCAGAGGGCGGCAAACAAAGGCCCAAAGAGAGGGCAGCAAAGAGAGGGCCGCAAACAGACCGTGGCAAACAGTGGGCTGCAAACAGAGGGCGGCAAACAGAGGGCGGCAAAGAGAGGGCGGCAAACAGAGAGCGGCAAACATAGAGCGGCAAACAGAGCCGGCAAACAGAGGCGCGCAAACAGAGCTCGGCAAACAGAGGGCGGCAAACAGGCTCGGCAAACAGAGGGCGGCAAACAGAAAGCGGCCAAAACGAAGGCGGCAAAACAGTGGGCAGAAACAGATTGCGGCAAACAAGGGCGGCAAACAGAGGGACAAACAGAAGGCGGCAAACAGAGCGCGGCAAACAGAGGGCGCCAAAAAGATGGCAGTAAACAGAGGGCGGCAAACAGAGGGAGACATACAGAGGGCGGCAAACAGAGGGCCCCAAACACAGGGCCCCAAACACAGGGCCCCAAACAGAGGGCAGTAAACAGGCGGCGGCAAACAGAGCGCAGCAAACAGAGGGATGCAAACAGAGGGGTGCAAACAGAGTGCAGCAAACAGAGGGATGCAAACAGATGGTGGCAAACAGAGGTGACCAAACAGAGGGAGACAAACAGAGGATACCAAACAGAGGGCAGCAAACAGACTGTCCCAATCAGAGGTCAGCAAACAGACGGCGCCAAACAGATGGAGGCAAACATAGGGTGGCAAACAGAGGTCGGCAAACAGAAGGCGGCAAAGAGAAGGCGGCAAACAGAGGGCACCAAACAGAGGGGGGAAAACAGAGGACGGCAAACAGAGGGTGGCAAAAAGAGGGTGGCAAACAGAGGGACCAAACAGAGGACAGCAAACAGAGGGGTGCAAACAGAGTGCAGCAAACAGAGGGATGCAAACAGATGGTGGCAAACAGAGGTGACCAAACAGAGGGAGACAAACAGAGGATACCAAACAGAGGGCAGCAAACAGACTGTCCCAATCAGAGGTCAGCAAACAGACGGCGCCAAACAGATGGAGGCAAACATAGGGTGGCAAACAGAGGTCGGCAAACAGAAGGCGGCAAAGAGAAGGCGGCAAACAGAGGGCACCAAACAGAGGGGGGAAAACAGAGGACGGCAAACAGAGGGTGGCAAAAAGAGGGTGGCAAACAGAGGGACCAAACAGAGGACAGCAAACAGAGGGCGGGCAAAAGAGGGCAGCAAACAGAGGCTGGCAAGCATTGGCCCAACAATGAAGGCACCAAACAGAGGGCAGCAAACAGAGGGTGGCAAACAGAGAGCAGCAAACAGAGGGCCAGCAAACAGAGGGCCAAAAACAGAGGGACCCAAACGAGGGAGGAAGCAAACAGAGGGCGGCAAACAGATGGCAGCAAACAGAGGGATGCAAACAGAGGGCGGCAAACAGAGGGCGGCAAACAGAGGGCCCCAAACAGAGGGCGCCAAACAGAGCGCAGCAAACAGAGGGATGCAAACAGAAGGCGGCAAACTGAGGGCACAATTCAGAGGGAGACAAACAGAGGGCAGCAAACAGAAGGGGGCAAACAGACGGAGGCAAACATAGCGTGGCAAACGGAGGTCGGCAAACAGAAGGTGGCAAAGAGAAGGCGGCAAACAGAGGGCCCCAAACAGAGGGGGAAAACAGAGGACGGCAAACAGAGGGTGGCAAAAAGAGGGTGTCAAACAGAGGGCAGCAAACAGAGGGTGGCCTAAAGAGGGCCCCAAACTGAAGGCGGCAAACTGAGGGCGGCAAACGGAGGGCGGCAAACAGATGGAGTCTAACAAAGAGTGGCAAACAGAGGGCGGCAAACAGAGGGCGGCAAACAAAGGCCCCAAACAGAGGGCAGCAAACAGAGGGTGGCTAACAGAGCTCGGCAAACAGAGGGCAGCAAACAGAAAGCCACAAACCGAAGGCGGCAAACAGTGGGCGGCAAACAGATTGCGGCAAACAGAGGGAGACATGCAGAGGGCGACAAACAGAGGGCCCCAAACAGAGGGCCCCAAACAGAGGGCAGTAAACAGGCGGTGGCAAACAGAGCACAGCAAACAGAGGGATGCAAACAGAGGGGTGCAAACAAAGGGCGGCAAACAGAGGGCACCAAACAGAGTGCCCCAAACAGAGGGCCTGACACAGAGGGCAGCAAAACAGAGGGCGGCAAACAGAGTGCAGAAAGCAGAGGGATGCAAACAGAGGGCTCCAAACAGAGGGCGGCAAACATTGGGCCCCAAACAGAGGGCGGCAAACAGCGGGCGGCAAACAGAGGGCGGGAAACAGAGGGCCCCAAACAGAGAGTGGAAAACAGAGGGCGGCCAACAGAGGCCGCAAACAGAGGGCCGCAAACAGAGAGTGGAAAAAGAGGGGGCAAACAGAGGGCAGCAAACAGAGGGCGGCAAACAGAGTGCAGAAAGCAGAGGGATGCAAACAGAGGGCTCCAAACAGAGGGCGGCAAACATTGGGCCCCAAACAGAGGGCGGCAAACAGAGGGCGGCAAACAGAGGGCGGGAAACAGAGGGCCCCAAACAGAGAGTGGAAAACAGAGGGCGGCAAACAGCGGGCGGCAAACAGAGGGCGGGAAACAGAGGGCCCCAAACAGAGGGCGGGAAACAGAGGGCCCCAAATAGAGGGCAGCAAACAGAGGACGGCAAACAGAGGGCCCCAAACAGAGGGCTTTAAACAGAAGGTGGCAAACAGAGGGTGGCAAACAGAGGGCGGCAAACAGAAGGTGGCAAACAGCGGGCCCAAAAAAGAGGGCGGCAAACAGAGGGCGGCAAACAGAGGGCACCAAACAGAGGGCGGCAAACAGAGGGCGGCAAACAGAGGGCGGCAAACAGAGTACGGCAAAACAGAGGGCGGCAAACAGAGAGCAGCAAACAGAACCGCGACAAACAGAGGGCGGCAAACAGAGTGCCCCAAACAGGGGGCCCCAAACAGAGGGCAGAAAACAGCGGGCAGCAAACAGAGTGCAGCAAACAGAGGGATGCAAACAGATGGCGGCAAACAGAGGGCGGCAAACAGAGGGCGCAAACAGAGGGCGCCAAACAGAGGGCCCCAAACAGAGGGCCCCAAACAGAGGGCGGAAAACAGAGGGCAGCAAACAGAGGGCGGCAAACAGAGGGCGGCAAACAGAAGGCGGCAAACAGAGGGCACCAAACAGAGGGAGACAAACAGAGGGCAGCAAACAGAGGGCGGCAAACAGAGGTCCCAATCAGAGGGCAGCAAACAGACGGCGCCAAACAGAGGGCGGCAAACATAGGGTGGCAAACAGAGGGCGGCAAACAGAGGGCGGCAAACAGAAGGTGGCAAACAGAGGGCACCAAACAGAGGGCGGAAAACAGAGGGCGACAAACAGAGGGCGGCAAACAGAGGGCGGCAAACAGAGAGCAGCAAACAGAGGGCGGCAAACAGAGGGCGGCAAACAGAGGGCACCAAACAGAGGGCGGCAAACAGAGGGCGGCAAACAGAGCGCAGCAAACAGAGGGCAGCAAACAGAAGGCGGCAAACAGAGGGCACAAACAGAGGGAGACAAACAGAGGGCCCCAAACAGAGGGCGGCAAACAGAGGGCGGCAAACATAGCGTGGCAAACAGAGGTCGGCAAACAGAGGGCGGCAAAGAGAAGGCGGCAAACAGAGGGCCGCAAACAGAGGGCGGAAAACAGAGGGCGGCAAACAGAGGGTGGCAAAAAGAGGGTGTCAAACAGAGGGCAGCAAACAGAGGGCGGCAAAAAGAGGGCCCCAAACAGAAGGCAGCAAACAGAGGGCGGCAAACAGAGGGCGGCAAACAGAGGGGCCAAACAAAGAGCGGCAAACAGAGGGCGGCAAACAGAGGGCGGCAAACAAAGGCAGCAAACAGAGGGCGGCAAACAGAGGGTGGCAAACAGAGGGCGGCAAACAGAGGGCAGCAAACAGAGGGCCGCAAACAGAAGGCGGCAAACAGTGGGCGGCAAACAGAGGGCGGCAAACAGAGGGCGGCAAACAGATGGCGACAAACAGAGGGCCGCAAACAGAGGGCCCCAAACAGAGGGCAGCAAACAGGGGGCGGCAAACAGAGGGCAGCAAACAGAGGGCTGCAAACAGAGGGCAGCAAACAGAGGGCGGCAAACAGAGGGCGGCAAACAGAGGGCAGAAAACAGAGGGCGGCAAACAGAGGGCGACAAACAGAGGGCGGCAAACAGAGGGCAGCAAACAGAGGGCCCCAAACAGAGGGCGGTAAACAGGCGGCGGCAAACAGAGGGCAGCAAACAGAGGGCGGCAAACAGAGGGCACCAAACAGAGTGCCCAAACAGAGGGCCTCAAACAGAGGGCAGCAAACAGAGGGAGGCAAACAGAGCGCAGCAAACAGAGGGAGGCAAACAGAGGGCGCAAAACAGAAGGCGGCAAACAAGGGCCCCAAACAGAGGGCGGCAAACAGAGGGCGGCAAACAGAGGGCGGCAAACAGAGGGCACCAAACAGAGAGCGGAAAACAGAGGGCTGCAAACAGAGTGCCCCAAACAGAGGGCGGCAAACAGAGGGCGGCAAACAGAGGGTGGCAAACAGAGAGCGGCAAACAGAGGGCGGCAAAAGAAGCGGCAAACAGAGGGCGGCAAACAGAGGGCTGCAAACAGAGGGCGCCAAACAGAGGGCGGCAAACAGAGGGCGGCAAACAGAGGGCGGCAAACAGAGGGCGGCAAACAGAGGGCGGCAAACAGAGGGCGGCAAACAGAGGGCGGCAAACAGAGGGCAGCAAACAGAGGGCGGCAAACAGAAGGCCGCAAACAGAAGGCGCCAAAAAGACGGCAGTAAACAGAGGGCGGCAAACAGAGGGCGACATACAGAGGGCGGCAAACAGAGGGCTGCAAACAGAGGGCGGCAAACAGAGTGCCCAAAACTGAGGTTACCAAACAGACCGCGCCAAACAGACAGAGGCAAACATATGGCAGCATACAGAGCGCGGCAAACTGAGGGCCCAAAACAGAGGGCAGCAAACAGAGGGAGGCAAACAAAGGGCCGCAAATAGAGGGCGGAAAACAGAGGGTGGCAAACAGAGTGCGGCAAACAGAGGGCGCCAAACAGAGTGGCCCAAACAGAAGGCGGCAAACAGAGGGCAACAAACTGAGGGCAGCAAACTGAGTGCAGCAAACAGAGGGATGCAAACAGAGGGCAGCAAACAGAGGGAGGGAAAAAGAGGGCAGCATACAGAGGGCGGCAAACAGGGGGTGGCAAACAAAGGCCCCAAAAAGAGGGCAACAAACAGAGGGAGGCAAACAGACCGCGGCAAACAGAGGGCTGCAAACACAAGGCGGCAAACAGAGGGCAGCAAACAGAGGGCCCCAAACAGAGGGCGGCAAACAGAAGGTGGCAAACACAGGGCCCCAAACAGTGGGCGGCAAACAAAGTGCCGCAAACAGAGGGCCCCAAACAGAGGGCGGCAAACAGAGGGTGGCAAACAGAGTCCGAAAAACAGGGGGCAGCAAACTGAAAGCGGCAAACAGAGAGCGACAAACAGAGGGAGGCAAACAGAGGGCTGCAAGCAGATCGCCCCAAACAGAGGGTGGCAACGGAGGGCGGCAAACAGAGGGCGGCAAACAGAGGGCCCCCAATGGAGGGCGGAAAACAGAGGGCGGAAAACAGAGGGCGGCAAACAGAGTGCGGCAACAGAGGGAGGTAAACAGAGGGAGGCAAAAAGAGGAAGGCAATAATAGGGCAGCAAACAGAGGGCATCAAACAGAGGGATACAAACAGTGGGCACCATACAGAGGGTGGCAAACAGACAGCGCAAAGCCGACGGAGGCAAACATAGGGCGGCTAACAGAGGTCGGCAAACAGAAGGCGACAAAGTGAAGGTGGCAAACAGAGGGCCAAAAACAGAGGGCGGAACACAGAGGGCAGCAAACAGAGGGCGGCAAACAGAGGGTCCCAAACAGATGGCAGCAAACAGAGGACGGCAAACAGAGGACGGCAAACAGAGGGCGGCAAACAGAGGGCGACATACAGAATGCGGCAAACAGAGGGCCCCAAACAGAGGGCGGCAAACAGAGCACTGCAATCAGAGGGAGGCAAAAAGAGGACGGCAAACGGAGGGCAGCAAAGAGAGGGCGGCAAACAGGGGGCAGCAAACAGAGGACGGCAAACAGAGGGCCCCAAACAGATGGCAGTAAACAGAGGGCGGCAAACAGAGTGCCGCAAAAAGAGAGATGCAAACAGAAGGCGGCAAACAGAGGGCGGCAAACAGAGTGCCCCAAACAGGGGGCCACAAACAGAGGGCAGAAAACAGCAGGCGGCAAACAGAGTGCAGCAAACAGTGGGATGCAAACAGATGGCGGCAAACAGAGGGCACCAAACAGAGGGAGACAAACAGAGGGCACCAAACAGAGGGCGGCAGAGTGTCCCAATCAGAGGTCAGCAAACAGACGGCGCCAAACAGATGGAGGCAAACATAGGGTGGCAAACAGAGGTCGGCAAACAGAAGGCGGCAAAGAGAAGGCGGCAAAGAGAGGGCACCAAACAGAGGGGGGAAAACAGAGGACGGCAAACAGAGGGCGGCAAAAAAAGGGTGGCAAACAGAGGGACCAAACAGAGGGCAGCAAACAGAGGGTGGGCTAAAGAGGGCAGCAAACAGAGGGTGGCAAGCATTGGCACCAAACAGAAGGCGCCAAACAGAGGGCAGCAAACAGAGGGTGGCAAACAGAGGGCGGCAAACAGAGGGTGGCAAACAGAGGGCCCCAAACAGAGGGCCCCAAACACAGGGAAGCAAAGAGAGGGCGGCAAACAGATTGCAGCAAACAGAGGGATGCAAACAGAGGGCGGCAAACAGAGGGCGGCAAACAGAGGGTGCCAAACAGAGGGCCAAAACAGAGGGCGGCAAACAGAGCGCAGCAAACAGAGGGATGCAAACAGAAGGTGGCAAACTGAGGGCACCAAACAGAGGGAGACAAACAGAGGGCACCAAACAGAGGGCGGCAAAGAGAGTGTCCCAATCAGAGGTCAGCAAACAGACGGCGCCAAACAGAGGGAGGCAAACATAGGGTGGCAAACAGAGGTCGGCAAACAGAAGGCGGCAAAGAGAAGGCGGCAAACAGAGGGCCCCAAACAGAGGGGGGAAAACAGAGGACGGCAAGCAGAGGGTGGCAAAAAGAGGGTGGCAAACAGAGGGACCAAACAGAGGGCAGCAAACAGAGGTGGCCTAAAGAGGGCCCCAAACAGAAGGCGGCAAACTGAGGGCAGCAAACGGAGGGCGGCAAACAGAGGGAGACTAACAAAGAGCGGCAAACAGAGGGCGGCAAACAGGCGGCAAACAGTGGGCGGCAAACAAAGGCCCAAACAGAGGGCAGCAAACAGAGGGCGGCAAACAGGGGTCGGCAAACAGAGGGCAGCAAACAGAGAGCGGCAAACAGGGGTCGGCAACAGAGGGCGGCAAACAGAGGGCGGCAAACAGAGGGCGGCAAACAGAGGGCAGCAAACAGAGGGCGGCAAACAGAGGGCCCCAAAAGGGCTTAAAACAGAGGGTGGAAAACAGAGGGCGCAAACAGAGGCGGCAAACAGAAGGTGGCAAACAGAGGGCCCAAAAAGGGCAAACAAAGTGCGGCAAACAGAGGGCCCCAAACAGAGGGCGGCAAACAGAGGGTGGCAAACAGAGGGCAGCAAACAGAAGGCTGCAAACAGGGGGCGGCAAACTGAAAGCAGCAAACACACTGTGACAAACAGAGGGCGGCAAACAGAGGGCCGCAAACAGAGGTCGAGAACAGGGAGCCCAAAAGAAGGGCCCCAAACAGAGGGCTTTAAACAGAGGGTGGCAAACAGAGGGTGGCAAACAGAGGGCGGCAAACAGAAGGTGGCAAACAGAGGGCCCAAAAAAGAGGGCGGCAAACAGAGTGCGGCAAACAGAGGGCGCCAAACAGAGGGCCGCAAACAGAGGGCGGCAAACAGAGCGCAGCAAACAGAGGGATGCAAACAGAAGGCGGCAAACTGAGGGCACCAAACAGAGGGAGACAAACAGAGGACAGCAAACAGAGGGCGGCAAAGAGAGTGTCCCAATCAGAGGTCAGCAAACAGACGGCGCCAAACAGACGGACGCAAACATCGGGTGGCAAACAGAGGTCGGCAATCAGAAGGCGGCAAAGAGAAGGCGGCAAACAGAGGGCCCCAAACAGAGGGGGGAAAACAGAGGACGGCAAACAGAGGGTGGCAAAAAGAGGGTGTCAAACAGAGGGACCAAACAGAGGGCAGCAAACAGAGGGTGGCCGAAAGAGGGCACCAAACTGAAGGCGGCAAACAGAGGGTGGCAAACGGAGGGTGGCAAACGGAGAGAGTCTAACAAAGAGCGGCAAACAGAGGGCGGCAAACAGAGGCGGCAAACAGTGGGCGGCAAACAAAGGCCCCAAACAGAGGGCAGCAAACAGAGTGCGGCAAACAGACTGCGGCAAACATAGGGCGGAAAACAGGGGTCGGCAAAGAGAGGGCGGCAGACAGAGGGCGGCAAACAGAGGGTGGGAAACAGAGGGCCCCAAACAGAGGGCTTTAAACAGAGGGTGGCAAACAGAGGGTGGCAAACAGAGGGCGCAAACAGAAGGTGGCAAACAGAGGGCCCAAAAAGAGGGCGGCAAACAGAGTGCAGCAAACAGAGGGCGCCAAACAGTGGGCGGCAAACAGAGGGCGGCAAACAGAGGGCGGCAGACAGAGTGCGGCAAACAGGGGGCGGCAAACTGAAAGCAGCAAACAGAACCGTGACAAACAGAGGGCGGCAAACAGAGTGCCACAAACAGGGGGCCCCAAACAGAGGGCAGAAAACAGCGGGCGGCAAACAGAGTGCAGCAAACAGAGGGATGCAAACAGATGGCGGCAAACAGAGGTGACCAAACAGAGGGAGACAAACAGAGGGCACCAAACAGAGGGCAGCAAAGAGAGTGTCCCAATCAGAGGTCAGCAAACAGACTGCGCGAAACAGACGGAGGCAAACAAGGGTGGCAAACAGAGATCGGCAAACAGAAGGCGGCAAAGAGAAGACGGCAAACAGAGGGCACCAAACAGAGGGGGGAAAACAGAGGACGTCAAACAGAGGGCGGCAAAAAGAGGGTGGCAAACAGAGGGACCAAACAGAGGGCAGCAAACAGAGGGCGGGCAAAAGAGGGCAGCAAACAGAGGGTGGCAAACAGAGAGTGGCAAACAGAGGGCGGCAAACAGAGGGCCCCAAACAGAGGGACCCAAACAGAGGGAAGCAAACAGAGGGCAGCAAACAGATTGCAGCAAACAGAGAGATGCAAACAGAGGGCGGCAAACAGAGGGCGGCAAACAGAGGGATGCAAACAGAGGGCCCCAAACAGAGGGCCCCAAACAGAGAGATGCAAACAGAGGGCGGCAAACAGAGCGCAGCAAACAGAGGGATGCAAACAGAAGGCGGCAAACTGAGGGCACCAAACAGAGGGAGACAACCAGAGGGCAGCAAACAGAGTGCGGTAAAGAGAGTGTCCCAATCAGAGGAAAGCAAACAGATGGTGCCAAACAGACGGAGGCAAGCATAGGGTGGCAAACAGAGGTCGGCAATCAGAAGGCGGCAATGAGAAGGTGGCAAACTGAGGGCCCCAAACAGAGGGGGGAAAACAGACTGCGGCAAACAGAGGGCTGCAAACAGAGGGCGGCAAACAGAGGGCAGAAAACAGAGGGCGGCAAACAGAAGCCTCAAAGAGAAGGCGCCAAACAGAGGGCGGCAAAAAGAGGGAGGCAAAAAGAGGACGGCAAACAGAGGGTGGCAAACAAAGGGCGGCAAACAGAGGGCCCGTATCAGAGGGTGGCAAACAGAAGGTGGCAAACACAGGGTGGCAAACAGAGGGCCCAAACAGGGCGGCAAACAGAGGGCCCCAAACAGAGTGCCCCAAAAAGAGGGCAGTAAACAGCTGGCAGCAAACAGAGGGCAGCAAAAAGAGGGCAGCAAACAGAGGGCGACAACAGAGGGCAACAGCAGAGGGTGGCAAACAGTGGGCTGCAAACAAATGGCCAAAAAAAGGTTGCAGCAAACAGAGGGCGGCAAACAGAGGGCGACAAACAGAAGGCTGCAAACAGATGGCCCCACACAGTGTGCAGCAAACAGAGGGCGGCAAACAGTGGGCGGCAAACACAGCGTGGCAAACAGAGGGCCCCAAACAGAGGGCAGTTAACAGAGGGCGGCAAACAGAGGCGGCAAACAGCGGGCGATAAACAGAGGGCGGCAAACAGAGTGCCCCAAACAGAGGCCCCCAAACCAAGTGCAGCAAACAGAGGGCAGCAAACAGAGCGCGGCAATCAGATGGTGGCAAACAGAGTGCAGCAAAGAGAGGGCCCTAAACAGAAGGCGGCAAACAGTGGGCAGCCAACAGAGTGCGGTCAAAAGAGAGAGGCAAACGGAGGGTGGCAAACAGAGGGCCCCAAACAAAAGACGGCAAACAGAGGGCGGCAAACAGAGGGCGGCAAACAGAGGAGGCAAACAGAGGGAGGCAAAAGTGGGCGCCAAACAGAGGGCGGCAAACAAAGGTCGGCAAACAAAGGACCCAAACAGAGGGCAGCAACAGAGGGTGGCAAACTGAGTGCTGCAAACAGAGGCAGCAAACAGAGGGCGGCATACAGAGGGCGGAAACAAAGGGCGGCAAACAGAGGGCGGCAAACAGAGGGCAGCAAACAGAGGGCGGCAAACAGAGATGCAAACAGAGGGCCCCAAACAGAGGGTGGCAAACAAGTGCTGCAAACAGAGGGCAGCAAACAGAGGGCGCATTCAGAGGCGGCAAACAAGGGCGGCAAACAGAGGACGGCAAACAGAGGGCAGCAAAAAGAGGGGGCAAACAGAGGATGGCAAACAGAGGGCCCCAAACAGAGGCGGCAAACAGAGGACGGCAAACAGAGGGCAGCAAACAGAGGGCGGCAAACAGATGACGCAACAGGGGCAGCAAACAGAGGGCGCCAAACAGAGGATGGCAAAACAGAGGGCCCCAAACAGAGGGCGGCAAACAGAGGCGGCAAACAGAGGGCAGCAAACAGAGGCGGCAAACAGAAGGATGGCAAACAGAGGGCCCAAACAGAGGGCGGCAAACACAAGAGGGAAACATAGGGCGGCAAACAGAGGACGGCAAACAGAGGGCGGCAAACAGACGGAGGCAAACATAGTGCAGCAAACAGCGGGCGGCAAACAGAGGGCAGCAAACAGAGAGCCCCAAACCGAGGGCATCAAACAGAGGGCCCCAAACAGTGGGCCCCAAAAAGAGGGCAGTAAACAGAGGACGGCAAACAGAGGGCAGCAAAGAGAGGGCGGCACGACAGGACGGCAAACAGAGGGCCCTAAACAGAGGGCCCCAAATAGAGGGAACCAAACAGAGTGTGACAAACAGAGGGCGGCAAACAGAGGGCGGCAAACAGAAGGCCCCAAACACAGGGCCCCAAGCACAGGGCCCCAAACACAGGGCCCCAAACAGAGTGCGACAAACAGAGGGCGGCAAACAGAGGGCGGCAAACAGAAGGAGGCAAACATAGGACAGCAAACAGAGGCTGGCAAAGAGAGGGCGGCAAACAAAGGGCCCCAAACAGAGGGCGGCGAACAGAGGTTGGCAAACAGAGGGCCCAAACAGAGGGCAGCAAACAGAGGACAGCAAACAGCGGGCCACAAACAGAGGGCGGCATACAGAGGGCGGCAAACAGAGTGCGGCAAACAGAGGGTGGCAAACAGAGGGGCAGAAACAGAGGGCTGCAAACAGAGGCCTGTAAACAGAGGGCGGCAAAGAGAGGGCGGCACACAGAGGGCGGCAAACAGAGGTCCACAAAAAGAGGGCGACACACAGAGGGTGGCAAACCGAGGGCAGCAAACAGAGGGCGGCAAACAGAGGGCCCCAAACAGAGGGCGACAAACAGAGGGCGGCAAACAGGGGAGCAAACAGAGCGGCAACACAGGGCGACAAACAGAGGGGGCAAACAGATCAAACAGAGCCAAACAGAGGGCGGCAAACAGAGGTCGCAAACAGAGGGCCCCAAAAGAGGGCGACACACAGAGGGTGGCAAACCGAGGGCAGCAAACAGAGGGCGGCAAACAAAGGGCCCCAAACAGAGTGCGACAAACAGAGGGCGGCAAACAGAGGGGAGCAAACAGAGGGCGGCAAATAGATGGCACCAAACAGAGTGCGGCAAACAGAGGGCGGCAAACAGAGGGCCCCAAACAGAGGGCGGCAAACAGAGGCCCGCAAACAGAGGGAGGTAAAGAGAGGGTGGCAAACAGAGGGCGGCAAACAGTGTGCCCCAAACATAGGGCAGCAAACAGAGGGAGGCAAACAGGGGGCGGCAATCACAGGGTGAGAAACAGAGGGTGGCAAACAGAGGGGCCCAAACAGTGGGCGGCAAACAGAGGGCAGCCAAAAGAGGGCGGCAAATAGAGGGCAGCAAACAGAGGGCGGGAAACAGAGGGTAAAAAGGAGAGGGCCCCAAACAGAGGGCCCCAAATAGAGTGCAATTAACTGAGGGCAGCAAACATAGTGCAGCAAACAGAGGGCGACAAACAGAGGGCGGTAGTCAGAGGGAGGCAAACAGAGGTACCCAAACAGAAGGTGGCAAACAGAGGGTGGCAAACAGAGGGCGGCAAACAGAGGGCGGCAAACAAAGGCCCCAAACAGAGGGCAGCAAACAGAGGCCATAAGCAGAGCGCGGCAAACAGAGGGCTGCAAACAGAGGGCAGAAAACAGAGGGCGGCAAAAAGAGGACGGCAAACGGAGGGCCAAAACAGAGGGCGCCAAACAGAGGGCGGCAAACATAAGGCGGCAAACAGAGGGCCCCAAACAGAGGGCGGAAACAGAGGGCGGCAAACAGAGGGCGACAAACAGAGGGCGGCAAACAGACAGCAGCAAACAGAGGGCCCAAACAGAGGGCGCAAACAGGAGGCGGCAAACAGGGCAGCAAACAAGGGCCCCAAACATTGGGCGGCAAATGGAGGGCAGCAAACAAGAGTGCCCAAACAGAGGGCGCAAGCAGAGGGTGGCAAACAGAGGGTGGCAAACAGAGGGCGGCAAACAGAGGGAGGCAAACAGAGGACGGCAAACAGAGGGCCCCAAACAGAGGGCGGCAAACAGAGGGCTCCAATCAGAGGGCGGCAAACAGTGGGCGGCAAACAGAGGGCAGCAAAAAGAGGGCGGCAAACACAGGGCCCCAAACAGAGGGCAGCAAACAGAGGGCGGCAAAGAGATGGCTCCAAACAGAGGGTGGTAAACAGAGGGCGGCAAACCGAGGGCGGCAAACAGAGTACCCCAAACAGAGGGTGGCAAGCAGAGAGCGGCAAATAGAGGGTGACAAACAGAGGGTGGCAAACAGTGGGTGGAAAACAGAGGGAGGCAAACAGAGGGAGGCAAACAGAGGACGGCAAACAGAGGACGGCAAACATAGGGCGGCAAACAGAGGGCAGCAAACAGAGGTCCGCAAAGAGAGGGCGGAAACACAGGGCCCCAAAGAGATGCCCCCAAAATGAGGGCAGTAAACAGAGGCTGGCAAACAGAGGGCTGCAAACAGAGGGTGGCAAACAGATGGAGGAAAACAGAGGGCAGCAATCAGAGGGCAGCAAACAGAGGGCAGAAAAGAGAGGGCCCCAAACAGAGGGCGGGAAACAGAGGGCGGCAATCACATGACGCCAAACAGAGGGCGTTAAACAGAGGCAGGCAAACAGAGGGTGGCCAACATAGTGCGGTAAACAGAGAGACCCAAACAGAGGGCCTCAAACAGAAGGCGGCAAACACAGTCCAGCAAAAAGTGGGCTGCAAACTGAAGGCGATGAACAGACGGCAGCAAACAGAGAGCGCCAAACAGAGGGCGCCAAACAGAGAGCCGCAAACAGACGGCGTCAAACAGAGGGCGTCAAACAGAGGGCAGCACACAGAGGGCAGCAAACGGAGGGCGGTAAACAAGGGGGAACCAAACAGAGGGCGGAAAAAAGGGGTCGACAAACAGAGGGCGGCAAACAGAGGGCAGCAAACAGAGGGTGGCAAGCAGAGGAGGCAAACAGAGTGCGGCAAACAGAGGGCGGCAAACAGAGGGCAGCAAATAGCAGGCGACAAACAGAGGGCCCAAAACAGAGGGCGGCAAACAGGTGGTGGCAAACAGAGGGCGACAAACAGGGGGCGATAAACAGAGGTCCGCAAAGAGAGGGACCCAAACAGAGGGCAGTAAACAGAGGGTGGAAAACAGAGGGAGCCAAATAGAAGGCGGCAAACAGAGGGCGGCATACAGAGGGCGGCAAACACAGGTTCCCAAACAGAGTGCCCCAAACAGAGGGCAGCAAACAGAGGGCGGCAAACAGGGCGGCAAACAGAGGGAGGCAAACAGAAGATGGCAAACAGAGGGCCCCAAACAGGGGGCTGCAAACAGAGGGCGGCAAACAGAGGGCTCCAAAGAGGGGGGCAAAGAGAGGGCGGCAAACAGAGCTCGGGAAACAGAGGGTGCCAAACAGTGGGCGGCAAAGAGAGGGCGGCAAACAGAGGGCGGCAAACAGAGGGCCCCAATCAGTGGGCGGCAATAGAGGGCGGCAAACAGAGGGCGGCCAACAGAGGGAGGCAAATAGAGGGCGGAAAACGGAGGGCGGCAAAAAGAGCGCGGCAAACAGAGGGCAGCAAACAGAGGGCGGCAAACAGAGGGTAAAAAAGAGAGGGCCCCAAACAGAGGGCCCCAAATAGAGTGCAATTAACTGAGGGCAGCAAACATAGTGCAGCAAACAGAGGGCGACAAACAGAGGGCGGTAGTCAGAGGGAGGCAAACAGAGGTACCCAAACAGAGGGTGGCAAACAAAGGCCCCAAACAGAGGGCAGCAAACAGAGGCCGTAAGCAGAGCACGGCAAACAGAGGGCTGCAAACAGAGGGTGGCAAAGAGAGGGCGGAAAACAGAGGGCGGCAAAAAGAGGACGGCAAACGGAGGGCCACAAACAGAGGGCGCCAAACAGAGGGCGGCAAACATAAGGCGGCAAACAGTGGGCCCTAAACAGAGGGCGGCAAACAGAGGGTGGCAAACAGATGGTGGCAAACAGATGGTCCCAAACAGAGTTCGGCAAAAGGAGGGCAGCAAACAGAGGGTGGCAAACAGAGGGCACCAAACAGAATGCAGCAAACAGAGGTCTGCAAACAGAAGGCAGCAAACCGAGGGCGGCAAACAGAGGGCAGCAAACATAGTGCGGCAAACAGAGGGCGACAAACAGATGGCGGCAAACACAGGGCAGCAAACAGAGGGCCCCAACTGGAGGGCGACACCAGAGGACGGCAAACAGAAGGCGGCAAACAGAGGGCCCAAAACAGGAGGCGGCAAACAGAGGGCGGTAAACAGAGGGCGGCAAACAGAGGGAGGCAAACTGAGGGCGGCACACATAGGGTGGCAAACTGAGGGAGGCAATCATAGTGCTCCAAACAGAGGGTGGCAAACAGAGGGCGGCAAACAGAGGGCCCCAAACAAAGTGCAGCAAACAGAGGGCGGCAAACAGAGGGCGAGAAACAGAGGGCAGCAAACACAGTGCAGCAAACAGAGGGCACCAAAAAGAAGGCGGCAAACAAAGGGCGTCAAACAGAGGGCAGCAAAGAGAGGGCCATAACAAAGGGCAGCAAACAAAGGGCAGCAATCATATCGTAGTGCCCCAAACAGAGGGCAGCAAGCAGAGGGCAGCAAACAGGCGGCGGCAAACAGAGGGAAGCAAAAAGAGGGAGGCAAACAGAGTGCGGCAAACAGAGGGCCCCAAACAAAGGGCACCAAACAGAGGGCGGCAATCATAGTGCCCCAAACAAAGGGCAGCAAACAGAGGGTGGCAAACAGAGGGCAAGAAACAGAGGGCGGCAAACACACAGCGGCAAACAGAGGGCATCAAACAGAAGGCGGCAAACAGAGGGTGGCAAACAGTGTGCCCCAAACAGAGGGCGGCAAACAGAGGGAGGCAAACACAGGGTGATAAACAGAGGGCCCCAAACTGAGGGCGGCAAACAGAGGACGGCAAACAGAGTGCCCCAAAAAGAGGGCCCCAAACAGAGGGCAGAAAACAGAGTGCGGCAAACAGAGGGCCCCAAACAGACGGCGGAAAACAGTGGGCGGCAAACAGAGGTTGGCAAACAGAGGGCGGCAAACAGAGGGCCCCAAACAGACGGCGGAAAACAGTGGGCGGCAAACAGAGCCAGACAAACACAGGTTGGCAAACAGAGGGCGGCAAACAGAGGGCCCCAAACAGACGGCGGAAAACAGTGGGCGGCAAACAGAGCCAGACAAACAGAGGTTGGCAAACACAGAGCGGCAAACAGAGGGCGGCAAACAGAGGGCCCCAAAAAGAGGGCGGCAAACAGAGGGCGGCAAACAGAGGGCCCCAAACAGAAGGCGGCAAACAGAGGGCGGCAAACAGAGGGCACCAAACAGAGGGCGGCAAACAGAGGGGGCAAACAGAGAGCGGCAAGCAGATGGCAGCAAATAGCGGGCAGCAAACAGAGGCAGGCAAACAGGGGGTGGCAAACAGAGGAAGGGAAACAGAGGGGCCCAAACAGAGGGCGGCAAACAGAGGGCGGCAAACAGAGGCCTCAAACAGAAGGCCCAAAACAGAAGGCGGCAAACAGAGGGCAGACAGAGAGCGGCAATCAGAGAGCGGCAAATAGAGGGCGGCATACAATGGGCGGCAACAGAGTTCTCCAAACAGAGGGTGGCAAACAGAGGGAGGCAAACAGAGAGCGGCAAACAGAGGGCAGCAAATTGTGGGCGGCAAACAGAGTGCGGCAAACAGAGGGCGGCAAACAGAGGGCGGCAAACAGAGGGCGGCAAACAGAGGGCCCCAAACAGAGGGCCCCAAACAGAGGGCGGCAAACAGAGGTCGGCAAACTGAGGACCCCAAAAAGAGGGCGGAAAACAGAGGGCGGAAAACAGAGGGCGGCAAAAAGTGGGCAGCAAACTGAGGGCAGCAAACAAGGGGGGTAAACAGAGTGTGGCAAACAGAGGGCGTCAAACAATGGGAGGCAAACAGAGGGCCCAAACAGAGGGATGCAAACAGGGCGCAGGAAAGAGAGGGCGGGAAACAGAGGGCAGCAAACAGAGGGCCTCGAGCAGATGGCGGCAAGCAGAGGGCGGCAGCGGAAGGCGGCAAACAGAAGGCGGCAAACAGAGGATGGCAAACAGACTGCCCCAAACAGAGGACGGCAAACAGAGAGCGGCAAACAGGGGGCTGCAAACAGATGGCTCCAAACAGAGGGTGGCAAACAGATGGCTCCAAACAGAAGGCGGGAAACAAAGGGCGGCAAACAGAGGGCGGTTAACAGAGGGACCCAAACAGAAGGGGGCAAACAGAGGGCGGCAAACAGAGGTCCCCAAACAGAAGGCGGCAAACAGAGAGCAGAAAACGGAGGGAGGTAAAAAGAGGACTGCAAACAGAGTGCGGCAAACAGAGGGTGGCAAGCAAAGGGCCCCAAAGAGAGAGGCCCAAACAGAGTGCAGTTAACAGAGGACGGCAAACGGAGGGAGGCGAACAGAGGGCCCCAAACAGAAGGCGGCAAACAGAGGGCGGCAAACAGAGGGCGGCAAATAGAGAGCGGCAAACCGAGAGCAGCAAACAGAGGTCGGCAAACAGAGGGCACCAAACAGAGGGCGGCAAACAGAGGGTGGCAAACACAGAGCGGCAAGCAGATGGCAGCAAATAGCGGGCAGCAAACAGAGGCAGGCAAACAGGGGGTGGCAAACAGAGGAAGGGAAACAGAGGGGCCCAAACAGAGGGCGGCAAACAGAGGGCGGCAAACAGAGGGCCTCAAACAGAAGGCCCAAAACAGAAGGCGGCAAACAGAGGGCGGCAAACAGAGAGCGGCAATCAGAGGGCGGCAAATAGAGGGCGGCATACAATGGGCGGCAACAGAGTTCTCCAAACAGAGGGTGGCAAACAGAGGGAGGCAAACAGAGGGCGGCAAACAGAGGGCGGCAAACAGAGAGCGGCAAACAGAGGCGGCAAATTGTGGGCGGCAAACAGAGTGCGGCAAACAGAGGGCGGCAAGCAAAGGGCCCCAAAGAGAGGGGCCCAAACAGAGTGCAGTTAACAGAGGGCGCAAACGGAGGGAGGCGAACAGAGGGCCCCAACAGAGTTCGGCAAAAGGAGGGCGGCAAACAGAGGGCGGCAAACAGAGGGCACCAAACAGAATGCAGCAAACAGAGGTCTGCAAACAGAAGGCAGAAACCGAGGGCGGCAAACAGAGGGCGCAAACATAGTGCGGCAAACAGAGGGCGACAAACAGATGGCGGCAAACACAGGGCAGCAAACAAGGGCCCCAACTGGAGGGCGACACCAGAGGGCGGCAAACAGAAGGCGGCAAACAGAGGGCCCAAAACGGAGGCGGCAAACAGAGGGCGGTAAACAGAGGGCGGCAAACAGAGGGAGGCAAACTGAGGGCGGCACACATAGGGTGGCAAACTGAGGGAGGCAATCATAGTGCTCCAAACAGAGGGTGGCAAACAGAGGGCGGCAAACAGAGGGCCCCAAACAAAGTGCAGCAAACAGAGGGCGGCAAACAGAGGGCGAGAAACAGAGGGCAACAAACACAGTGCAGCAAACAGAGGGCACCAAAAAGAAGGCGGCAAACAAAGGGCGTCAAACAGAGGGCAGCAAAGAGAGGGCCATAACAAAGGGCAGCAAACAAAGGGCAGCAATCATATCGTAGTGCCCCAAACAGAGGGCAGCAAGCAGAGGGCAGCAAACAGGCGGCGGCAAACAGAGGGAAGCAAAAAGAGGGAGGCAAACAGAGTGCGGCAAACAGAGGGAAGCCAGCAGAGGGAGGCAAACAGAGGGAGGCAAACAGAGGATGGCAAAGAGAGAGCCCCAAACAGAGGGTGGCGAACAGAGAGTGGCAAACAGAGGTCGGCAAACACAGGGCGGCAAACACAGGGCCCCAAACAGAGGGCCCCAAACAGAGGGCAGTGAACTTTGGGCGGCAAACAGAGGGCGGCAAACATGGTGCACAAACAGAGGGCCGCAAACAGCGGGCAGCAAAGAGAATTCGGCAAACAGAAGGCCTCAAACAGAGGGCGGCAAACAGAGGGCGGCAATCAGAGAGCGCCAAACAGATGGCGGTAAACAGAGGGCGGCAAACAGAGGGCGGCATTCAGAGGGCGCTAAACAGAGGGACCCAAACTGTTGGCTGCAAACAGAGGGCGGCAAACAGAGGACCCCAAACAGAATGCAGCAAACAGAGCGCAGCAAACAGAGTGCGGCAAATGGAGAGCGGCAAACAGAGGTCTCCAAACAGAGGGCGGTAAACAGACAGCGGCAAAGAGAGGGCGGCCAACGGAGGGTGGCAAACAGAGGTCGGCAAAAAAGGGGCAGCAAACACAGGGCCCCAAACAGAGTGCACCAAACAGAGGGCAGTGAACAGAGGGCGGCAAACAGAGGGCGGCAAACATAGGGCCCAAACAGAGGGCGGCAAACAGAGGGCGGCAAACAGAGTGTGGCAATCAGAATTCGTCAAACCGAGGGTCCCAAACAGAGGGCAGCAAACAGATGGCGGCAAACAGAGAGCACCAAACAGATGGCAGCAAACAGAGGGAGGCAAACAGAGGACGGCAAACAGAGGGCGGTAAACAGAGGGACCCAAACAGAGGGCGGCAAACTCAGGGCGGCAAACAGAGGGCAGTTAACACAGGGACCCAAACACAAGGCGGCAAACAGAGGGCGGCAAAGAGAGGGTCCCAAATAGAGGGACACAAACAGTGGGACACAAACAGATGGCATTAAACAGAGGGCGGCAAACAAAGGGGGGCAAACAGTGGGCGGCAAACTGAGGGCGACAAACTGAGGGCGGCAAACAGAGGGCTGCAAACTGATGGCCCCAAACAGAGGGCGGCAAACAAAGGGCGGCAAACAGAGGGCAGCAAACACAGGGTGGCACACAGAGGGCTCCAAACAAAAGGCGGCAAACAGAGGGCAGAAAACAGACGGAGGCAAAAAGAGAACGGCAAACAGAGTGAGGCAAACACATGGCGGCAATCAAAGGGCACCAAAGAGAGGGCCCCAAAAAGAGGGCAGTTAACAGAGGGCAGCAAACAGAGGGCGGCAAACTGAGGGTAATAAACAGAGGGCGGCAAACAGAGGACCGCAAACAGAGGGACCCATACAGAGGACGGCATAGAGAGGGCGGGAAACAGAGGGCGGCGAACAGAGGGCCACAAATAGAGGGCCCCAAACAGAGGGCTGTAAGCAGAGGGTGGCAGCAGATGGCGACAAACAGAGGGTGGCAAACAGAGGGTTCCAAACAGAGGGCGGCAACCAGTGGGTGGCAAACAGAGGGCCCCAAACAGAAGGCGGCAAATAGAGTGCTGAAAACAGAGGTTGGCAAATAGAGCGCGGCAAAAAGAGAGCGGCAAACAGAGGGCCCCAAACACAGGGCCCCAAACAGATGGTGGCAAACAGAGGGCGGCAAACAGAGGGCTCCAAACAGAGGGCGGTAAACAGAGAGCGGCAAACAAAGGGCGACAAACAGAGTGCCCCAAACAGAGGGAGGCAAGCGCAGGCCGGCAAACAGAGGGCGGCAAACAGAGGGTGGAAAGCAAAGGGAGGAAAACAGCGGGAGGCAAACAGAGGACGGCAAACAGAGGGCCCCAAACAGAGACGCAAAACAGAGGGTGGCCTGCAGAAGGCGGCAAACAAAGGGAGCAAATAGAGAGTGGCAATCAGAAGGCGGCAAATCGAGAGCGGCAAACAGAGGGCCCAAAAAGACGGACCCAAACAAAGGGCAGAGAACAGAGGGCGGCAAACAGACTGCGGCAAACAGAGCGAGGCAAACAGAGGGCGGCAAACAGAGGGCGGCAAACAGAGGGCGGCAAACAGAGGGCGGCAAACAGAGGGCGGCAAACAGAGGGCCCCAAACAGAGGGCGGCAATCAGTGGGTGGCAAACAGAGGGCCCAAACAGAGGTGGCAAACAGAGGGCGGCAAATGGAGAGTGCAAACAAAGGGCTCAAAACAGAGGGCGGTAAAAAGAGGGCGGCAAACAGTGGCGGCAAACTCAGGGCCCCAAACAGATGGCCCCAAACAGAGGGCAGTGTACAGAGGGCGGCAAACAGAGGGCGGCAAAATAGGCCCAACAGAGGGCTGCAATCAGAGGGCGGCAAAAAGAGAGATTCGGCAAACAGAGGGCACCAAACAGAGGGCGGCAAACAGAGGGCGGCAATCTGAGAGCGCCAAACAGATGGCAGCAAACAGAGGGAGGCAAACAGAGCGCAGCAAACAGAGGGCGGTAAAAAGAGGGACCCAAACAGTGGGCTGCTAACAGAGGGAGGCCCCAAACAGAAGGCAGCAAACAGAGGGCGTCAAACAGAGGGCGGCAAATGGAGGGCGGTAAACAGAGGGTGGGAAACAGAGGGCGGCAAACAGAGTGCCCCAAAAAGAGGGCGCCAAGCAGCATGCGGCAAATAGACAGTGGCAAACAGAGGGCGGCCAACAGAGGGAGGCAAACAGAGGGAGGCAAACAGAGGACGGCAAACAGAGGACGGCAAAGAGAGGGCCCCAAACAGAGGGCGGCGAACAGGGGGCGGCAAACAGAGGTCGGCAAAGAGGGTGCGGCAAACACAGGGCCCCAAACAGAGGGCCCCAAACAGAGGGCGGCAAACACAGGGCGGCAAACACAGGGCCCAAACAGAGGGCGGCAAACAGAATGCGGCAAACAGAGGGCGGCAAACAGAGAGCATCAAACAGAGGGACTCAAACAGAAGGCGTCAAACAGGCCGCCAAACAGAGGGCTGCAAACAGAAGGCGACAAACAGAGCGCAGCAAACAGAGGGCGGCAAACAGAGAGCGGCAAACATAGAGTGGCAAACAGAGGGTGGCAAATAGAGGGCGGCAAACCAAGAGGGCGGCAAACAGAGTTCTCCAAACAGAGGGCGCCAAGCAGCATGCGGCAAATAGACAGTGCAAACAGAGGGCGGCCAACAGAGGGCGGCAAACAGAGGTAGGCAAACAGGGTGCGGCAAACACAGGGCCCCAAACAGAGGGCCCCAAACAGAGGGCGGCAAACACAGGGCGGCAAACACAGGGCCCAAACAGAGGGCGGCAAACAGAATGCGGCAAACAGAGGGCGGCAAACAGAGAGCATCAAACAGAGGGACTCAAACAGAAGGCGTCAAACAGGCCGCCAAACAGAGGGCTGCAAACAGAAGGCGACAAACAGAGCGCAGCAAACAGAGGGCGGCAAACAGAGAGCGGCAAACATAGAGTGGCAAACAGAGGGTGGCAAATAGAGGGCGGCAAACAGAGGGCGGCAAACAGAGTTCTCCAAACAGAGGGTGGCAAACAGAGGGAGGCAAACAGAGGGCAGCAAACAGAGGGCGGCAAACAGAGGGCGGCAAACAGAGTGCCGCAAACAGAGGGACTCAAACATTAGGCGGCAAACAGAGGCCGGCAAACAGAGGGCAGCAAACAGAAGGCGGCAAACAGAGGGCGGCAAACAGAGGGCGGCAAACAGAGGGCGGCAAACATACGGCGGCAAACAGAGGGAGGCAAACAGAGGATGGCAAACAGAGACGCCAAACAGACGGCGGCCAGCAGAATGCAGCAAACAGATGGAGAAAATAGAGTGCGGCAATCAGAAGGCGGCAAATAGAGGGCGGCAAACAGAGGGCCCAAAAAGACGGCCCCAAACAAGGCAGAAAAACAGAGGGTGGCAAACAGACTGCGGCAAACAGAGTGAGGCAAACAGAGGGCAGCAACAGAGGGCGTCAAACAGAGGGCGACAAACAGAGGGCGGCAACAGAGAACGGCAAACAGAGGGCCCCAAACAGTGGGCGGCAATCAGTGGGCGGCAAACAGAGGGCCCCAAATAGAAGGCGGCAAACAGGCGCGGCAAATGGAGAGTGGCAAACAGAGGCTCCAAACAGCGGCAGTAACAGGGTCGGCAAACAGAGTGCCCCAAACAGAGGGCGCCAAGCAGAGGGCGGCAAACAGAGAGCGGCAAAGAGAAGGGGGCCAACAGAGGGTGCAAACAGAGGTCGGCAAACAAGGGGCGGCAAACACAGGGCCCCAAACAGAGTACACCAAACAGAGGGCAGTGAACAGAGGGCGGCAAACAGAGGGCGGCAAACATAGGGCCCAAAAAGAGGGCGGCAAGCAGAGGTCGGCAAACAGGTAGCGGCAAACACATGGCCACAAACAGAGGGCCCCAAACAGAGGTCAGTGAACAGAGGGCGGCAAAAAGAGGGCGGCAAACAGTGTGAGGCAAACAGAGGGCCCAAACAGAAGGACCCAAACAGAGTGCAGTAAAGAGAAGGCGGCAAAGAGAGGGCAGCAAGCAGAGAGCCACAAACAGAAGGCGGCAAACAGAGGGCGGAAGCGGAGGGCGGCAAACAGAGGGCGGCAAACAGAGGGGCCCAAACACAGGCCGGAAAATGGAGGGCGGCTAAAAGAGGGCGGCAAACAGAGGGGGTCAAACAATGGACCCAAACAGAGGACAGCAGAGGGCGGCAAACAGAGAGCGGCAAAAAGAGTGCGGCAAACAGAGGGCGGCAAACAGAGGGCGCTAAACAGAGTGCCCCGAAAAGAGGGCCCCAAACAGAGGGCAGTAAACAGAGGGAGGCAAAAAGAGCGCAGTAAAGAGAGGGCGGCAAACAGAAGGGCGGCAACAAAGGGCGGCAAACAGACTGTGGCAAACAGAGTGCGGCACTTCAGAGGGCGACAAACAAAGCCGCAAACACAGGGCAGCAAACAGAGGGCGGCAAAAAGAGGGCGGCAAACAGAGGGCCCCAAACACAGGGCCCCAAACAGAGGGCGGCAAACAGAGGGCGGCAAACAGAGGGCAGCAAACAGGGGGCGGCAAACATAGGGTCCCAAACAGAGCGGGGCAAACAGAGGACAGCAAACAGTGGGCGGGAAACAGTTGGCCCAACACAGAAGGCGGCAAACAGCGGGCGGAAAACAGAGGGAGGCAAATCGAGGGCCGAAAACAGAGGGCGGCAAGCTGAGGGTGGCAAACAGAGGGCCCGAAACAGATGGCGGCAAACAGAGGGCAGCAAACAGAGGGCGGCAAAAAGAGGGCTCCAATCAGAGGGTGGTAAACAGAGGCCGGAAAACAGAGGGCGGCAAACAGAGTGACCCTAAAAGAGGGCGGCAAGCAGAGGGCGGCAAACAGAGGGCGGCAAACAGAGGGCGGGATACCGAGGGTCCCAAACAGAGAACAGCAAACAGAGGGCGGCAATTAGAGGGCGGCAAACAAAGGGTGGCAAACAGTGGTCTCCAAACAGAGTGCGGTAAACAGAAGGTGGCAAACAGAGGGCGGCATACAGAGGGCAGCAAACAGAGGGTGTCTATCAGAGGGCCCCAATCAGAGGGCGGCAAACAGAGGGCCTCAAATAGAAAGCAGCAAACAAAAGACGGCAAACAGAGGGCGGCAAACAGACCTAGGGAAATATAGGGCGGCAAACAGAGGACCCCAAACAGAGGGTAGTAACAGAGGGTAACAAAACACAGTGCGCCAAACAGAGCGCCACAAGCAGAAGGCGGGAAACAGATGGCGGCAAACAGAGTGCGTCAAACAGAGGACGGCAAACATAGGGTCCAAAAAAGAGGGCGGCAAACATAGGGCCCCAAACAGAGGGCGGCAAACATGGGCGGCAATCAGAGGGCCCCAAACAGAAGGCGGCAAACAGAGGGCGGGAAACAAAGGACCCAAACAGTGGGCAGCAGAGAGTGGGAAACAGAGCGCGGCAAACAGAGTGCGGAAAACAGAGAGCCCCAAACAGAGGGCGGCAAACAGAGGGCACAAACAAAGGGCAACAAACAGAGACGCTAAACAGAGTGCCCCAAACAGAGGGCAGCAAACAAAGGGCAACAAACAGAGAGCGCTAAACAGAGTGCCCCAAACAGAGGGCAGCAAACAAAAGCAGGCAAACAGAAGGAGGCAAACTTAGGGCGGCAAACAGAGCGCAGCAAACAGAGCGCAGCAAACAGAGGGCTGCAAACAGGGGGCGGCACCAGAGGGCGGCAAACAGAGGGCGGAAAACGGAGGACGGCAGATTGCCCCAAACAGAGTGCGGCAAACATACGGCTCCAAACAGAAGGCGGGAAACAGAGGGCGGCAAACAGAGGGCGGCAAACAGAGGGCGGCCAACAGAGGGCGGCAAACAGAGGGCTGCAAACAGAGGGACCAATCGGAGGGCGGAAAACAGAGGGCGTGAAACAGAGTGCCCCAAACCGAGCGCAGCAAACTGAGGGCAGAGGGCAGCAAGCTGAGGGCGGCAAACAGAGGGTGGCAAAGAGAGGGCCCAGAACAGAAGGCGGCAAACAGCGGGCAGCAAACAGAGTGCGGCAAAAAGAGAGAGACAAACGGAGGGTGGCATACAGAGGGCCCCAAACAGAAGGCGGCAAACAGAGGACCCAAACAGAGGGCAACAAGCAGAGGGCGGCAAACAGAGTGCAGCAATCAGAGGGCTGCAAACAGGGGGCGGCAAACAGAGGGCGGCAAACAAAGGGCGGCAAACAGACGACAGCAAACAGAGGGCCCCAAAACAGAGGGCACCAAACAGAGGGCGAAAAACAGTGGGCGGCAAACAGAGGGCAGCAAACAGAGGGCGGGAAACAGAGGGCGGCAATCAGAGGATGGCAAACACAAGGAGGCAAACATAGGGCCCCAATCAGATGGCGGCCAACAGAGGGCGCCAGCAGACGGCGCCAAACAGAGGGCAGCAAACAGAGGGCGGCTTTCAGATGGACCCAAACAGAGGGCGGCAGACAGAGAGCAGTAAACCGAGGGCGGCAAACACAGGGCAGCAAAGAGAGGGCGGCAAACAGAGGGCAGTAAACAGAGGGCGGCAAACAGAGTGTGTCAAACAGTGCGCGGCAACACAGGGCCCAAACAGAGGGACCGAAACAGAGCGCAGTAAAGAGAGGGCGGCAAACAGAGTGCCCCAAACAGATGGCCGAAAACAGAGGGTGGCAAACAGAGGGTGGCAAGCAGCGCGCGGCAAACAGAGGGCTGCAAACAGAGGATGGCAAAGAGAGGGCGGCAAACAGTGGGCGGCAAAAAGAGGACGGCAAACGGATGGCCACAAACAGAGGGTGCCAAACAGAGGGCAGCAAACATAAGGCGGCAAACAGTCGGCCCCAAACAGAGGGCGGCAAACAGAGGGCGGCAAACAGAAGACGCCAAACAGAGTACCCCAAACAGAGGGCAGCAAACAGAGGACGGCAAACAGAGGGCAGCAAACAGAAGGAGCAAACATAGGATGGCAAACAGAGGCTGGCAAAGAGAGGGCGGCAAACAGAGGGCGGCAAACAGAGGGCGGCAAACAGAGGGCGGCAAACAGAGGGCGGCAAACAGAGGGTGGCAAACAGAGGGCCGAAACAGTGGGCTGCAAACAGAGGGCTGCAAACAGAGGGCGGCAAACAGAGGGCGGCAAAGAGAGGGCGGCAAACAGAGGGCTGCAAACAGAGGGCCCCAAACAGAGGGTGGCAAAGAGATGGCGGCAAACAGAGGTCCCCAAAATTGAGGGCGACACACAGAAGGTGGCAAACAGAGGGCAGCAAACAGAGGGCGGCAAACAGAGGGCGGCAAACAGAGGGGGCAAACAGAGGGACCCAAACAGAAGGCGGCAAACAGAGGGTGGCAAACAGAAGGCAGCAAACAGAGGGGGACAAACAGATAGCCCCAAACAGAGGGCAGTAAACAGAGGGCGACAAACAGAGGGCACCAAACAGATGGCCCTAAGCAGAGGGCAGTAAACAGAGGGCGACAAACAGGGCGGCAAACAGAGGGCGCCAGCAGAGAGTGGCAAACAGAGGACGGGAAACAGAGGGCCCCAAACAGAAGGCGGCAAAAAGAGGAAAACAAAAAGGTGGAAAACATAGGGAGGCAAAATGAGGACAGCAAACAGAGGGCCAAAAACAGAGGGCGCCAAACAGAGGGCGCCAAACATAAGGCGGCAAACAGAGGGCCCCAAACAGAGGGCGGCAAACAGAGGGCGGCAAACAGGGGGCCCCAAACTGAGGCAGTATCAGTGGGCGGCAAACAGGGGGGCGAACAGAGGGCGGCAAACAGAGGCCAAACAGAGGGCGGCAATCAGAGGTCGGCAAACAGAGGCGGCAACAGGTGTGGCAAACAGAGGGCAGCAAACAGAGGCCCCAAACAGAAGGCGGAAAACAGAGGGCAACAAACTGAGGGCGGCAAACCGAGCGCAGCAAACAGAGGAAAGCAAACAGAGGGCGGCTTTCTGAGGGCGGCAAACTGAGGGTGGCAAGCAGAGGGCCCCAAATAGAGGGTGGCAAACAGAGTGCGGCAAGCAGATGGCGGCAAACAGAGGACGGCAAACAGAGTGCCCCAATCAGAGGTCAGCAAACAGACGGCCCCAAACAGAGGGAGGCAAACATCAGGCGGCAAACAGAAGGCGGCAAACCGAGGGCAGCAAACAGAGGGCGGCAAACAGGGGGCCACAAACAGAGGACACCAAACAGAGGGCAGTAAACAGAGGGCGGCAAATAGAGAATGGCAGACAGAGGGCCACAAACAGGGGGCGGCAAACAGAAGGCGGAAACAGAGGTTGGCAACCAGAGGGCAGCAAACTGAGGGCTGCAAACAGAGTGCCCCAATCAGAGTTCAGCAAACAGACAGCGCCAAACAGAGGGAGGCAAACATAGGGCGGAAAACTGAAGGCGGAAAACCGAGGGCGGCAAACAGAGGGCGGCAAACAGAGGGCCCCAAACAGAGGGCAGTAAACAGAGGGCGGCAAACAGGGAATGGCAAACATAGGGCCCCAAAAAGAGGGTGGCAAACAGATGGCGGCAAACAGACGGCGGCAAACAGAGTGCCCCAAACAGAGTGCGGCAAACCGAGGGCGGCAAACAGAGGGAGGCAAAAAGAGGACAGCAAACTGAGGGCGGCAAACAGAGGGCGGCAAACAGAGGGGGGCAAACAGACGGCGGCAAACAGATGGCCACAAACAGAGTGCGGCAAACAGAGGGCGGAAAAACAAGGGGGCAAACAGAGGGGGCAAACAGAGGGTGGCAAACACAGCGGCAAACAGAGGGCGGCAAACAGAGGGCCCAAATAGAGTGCGGAAAACAGAGGCGGCAAACAGAGGCCACAAACAGAGGGCGGCAAACAGAGGGACCCAAATAGAGTTCGACAAACAGATGGCGGCAAACAGGGGGGGCCAAACAGTGGGTGGCAAACACAGGGCGGCAAACAGAGGGCGGCAAACAGAGGGACCCAAATAGAGTGCGACCAACAGATGGCGGCAAACAGAGGGGGACAAACAGTGGGTGGCAAACAGAGGGCCGCAAATGGAGTGCGGCAAACAGAGGGCCTCAAACAGAAGGCGGCAAAAAGAGGGCAGAAAACAGAGGGAGGCAAAAAGAGAACGGCAAACACAGGGCGGCAAACAGAGGTAGGCAAACAGAGGGCCCCAATCAGAGGGCGGCAATCAGAAGGAGGCAAACGTAGGGTAGCAAAGAGAGGGCGGCAAAGAGAGGGCACAAAACAGAGGGCCCCAAAAAGAGGGCTCCAAATGGAGTGCTCCAGCAGAGCGCGGCAAACATTCGGCAGCAAACAGAGGGCGGCAAAAAGAGGGCCACATACAGAGGGCGACAAACAAAGGGCCCCAAACAGAAGATGGAAAACAGAGGGCGGCAAAAAGAGGGCGGCAAACTGAGGGCGGCAAACAGAGGGCAGCAAACAGAGGGCGGTAAACAGAGGGCGGCAAACAGAGGGCAGAAAACAGAGGGCGGCAAACAGAGGGCCCCAAAGAGAAGGCAGCAAACAGAGGGCAGAAAACAGAGGGAGGCAAAAAGAGGACGGCAAACAGAGGGCGGCAAACAGAGGGCCCCAAACAGAGGGCGGCAAACAGAAGGAGGCAAATATAGGGCGGCAAACAGAGGGCGGCAAACAGAGGGTGGCAATCAGAGGGCCCCAAACACAGGGCGGCAAACAGAGGGCCCCAAAAAGAGGGCAGTAAACAGAGGGCGGCAAACAGAGGGCGTCAAACAGAGGGTGGCAAACAGATGGCGGCAAACAGAGGGCAGCAAACAGAGGGAGAGAAACAGAGGGTGTCAAACTGAGGGGCCCAACCAGAGGGCAGTAAACAGAGGGCGGCAGCAGAGGGCGGCAAACAGAGGGCGGAAAACAGAGGGCGGCAAACAGACGGCCCCAAAAAGGAGGCAGCAAACAGAGGGCAGAAAACAGAGGGAGGCAAAAAGAGGATGGCAAACAGATGGCGGCAAACAGAGGGCGGCAAGCAGAGGGCGGCAAACAGAGGGCTGCAAACAGAGGGCGGCAAAAACAGGGCCCCAAACAGAGGGCCCCAAACAGAGGGCAGCAAACAGAGGGTGCCAAACAGAGGGTGGCAAACAAAGGGAGGCAAACAGCGGGCGGCAAACATAGGGCCCCAATCAGAGGACAGCAAAGAGAGGGCGGCAAACAGAGGGAGCATACAGAGGGCAGCAATCAGAGGGCGCCAAACAGAGGGCAGCAAACAGAGGGAGGCAAACAGAGGGTGGCAAACAGACAGCGGTATAAGAGGGACCCAAACAGAGGGCGGCAAACAGAGGGCGGCAAACAGAGAGAGGAAACAGGTTGCCTCAAACAGAAGGCAGCAAACAGAGACCGGCAAAAAGAGGGCTGCAAACAAAAGGCGACAAACAGAGGGCCCCAAACAGAGGGCCCCAATCAGAGTGCAGTTAACAGAGGGTGACAAACAGAGGGTGGCAAACAGAGGGTGGCAAACGGAGGGACCTAAACAGAAGGCGGCAAACAAAGGGCAGCAAACAGAGGGCGGCAAACAACGGCACCAAAAAGAGGGCAGAAACAGAGGGTGGCAAACAACGGCCCAAACAGAGGGCAGCAAACAGAGGGTGCAAACAGAGCGCGGCAAAAAAAGAGCTGCAAACAGAGGGTGGCAAAGAGAGGGCGGTAAACAGAGGGCGCCAAACAGAGGGCGGAAAACAGAGGGTGGCAAACAGAGTGCCCCAGACAGAGGGCGGCAAACAGAAGGAGGCAAACATATGGCGGCAAACATAGGGCGGCAAACAGAGGGCGGCAAACAGAGGTCCCCAAACAGATAGAGGCAGCAGAGGGCCCCAAACAGAGGGCCCCAATCAGAGGGAAGTAAACAGAGGGCGGAAAAAAGAGGGCAGAAAAAAGAGGGCAGCAAACAGAGGGTGTCAAACAGAGGGCAGCAAACAGAGGACTGCAAACAGAGGGCGGCGAACAGAAGGCGGCAAACAGAGGGCGGCAAACAGAGGTCGGCAAACAGAGGGCGCCAAAAAGAGGGCGGAAAACAGAAGGAGGGAAACAGAGGGTGGCAAACAGAGGGTGGCAAAAAGAGGGAGGGAAACAGAGGGTGGCAAACAGAGGGTGGCAATCAGAGGGCGGAAAACAGAGGGAGAGAAGCAGAGGGTGGCAAACAGAGGGCCACAAACCGAGGGCGGCATACAGAGGGCAGCAATCAGAAGGTGGCAAACAGAGTGTGGCCAACAGATGGCACCAAACAGAGGGCGGCGAATAGTGGGTGGCAAACAGAGGGCGGCAAACACACGGCCCCAAACAGAGGACGGCAAAGTGAAGGCGGCTAACAGAGGGCAGTAAACAGAGGGCCACAAACAGAGGGTGGCATACAGAGGGCAGCAATCAGAAGGCGCCATACAGAGGGCGGAAAACAGAGTGCGGCAAAGAGATGGCACCAAACAGAGGGTGGCGAACAGAGGGTGGCATACAGAGTGGCCCAAACAGAGGGCAGCAAACAGAGGACGGCAAACAGAGCTGCCCAAACTGAGGGCGGAAAAGAGAAGGAGGCAAACAGAGGGCGGCAAACAGATGTCGGCCAACAGTTGTCCCCAAAAAGAGGGCAGAAAACAGAGGGCAGCAAACAGAGGACGGCAAACAGAGGTAAGCAAACAGAGGGCGGCAAACATAGGGTGGCAAAGGGAGGGCGGCAAACAGAGAGCGGCAAACAGAGGGCAGCATACAGAGGGCGGCAAACAAAGGCCCCAAACAGAGGGCAGCAAACAGAGGGCAGCAAACAGAGCTCGCAAACAGAGGGCGGCAAACAGAAAGCGCAAACGTAAGGTGGGAAACAGTGGGCGGCAAACAGATTGCGGCAAACAAAGGGCGGCAAACAGAGGGACCCAAACAGAAGGCGGCAAACAGAGGGCGCAAAAAAGATGGCAGCAAACAGAGGGATGCAAACAGAGGGGTGCAAACAGAGGGCGGCAAACAGAGGGCACCAAACAGAGTGCCCAAACAGAGGGCCTGAAACAGAGGGCAGTAAACAGAGGGCGGCAAACAGAGCGCAGCAAGCAGAGGATGCAAACGAGGGCTCCAAAACAGAGGGCGGAAACATTGGGCCCCAAACAGAGGGCGGCAAACAGCGGGCGGCTAACAGAGTTCGGGAAACAGAGGGCCCCAAACAGAGAGCGGGAAACAGAGGGCGGGAAACAGAGGGCGGCAAACAGAGTGCCCCAATCAGAGGTCAGCAAACAGACTGCGCCAAACAGACGGTGGCAAACATAGAGCAGAAAACAGAGGGTGGTAAACAGACGGCGGCAAACAGAGGGCCCCAAACAGAGGGCAGCAAACAGAGGGCGGCAAACAGATGTTGGCAATAAGAGGACGGCAAACAGACGGTGGCAAACAGAGGGTGGCAATAGGAGGACGGAAAACAGAGGGCGGCAAACAGAGGGCAGCAAACAGAGGGCGGCAAACAGTGGACGGCAAACAGAGGGCTCCAAACAGAGGGCCCCAAATAGAGGGCAGTGAACAGAGGGCGGCAAACAGAGTGCGGCAAACTGAGGCGGCAAACAGATGTTGGCAAACAGAGGGACCGAAACAAAGGGCGGCAAACAGAGGGATAAAACAGAGGGTGTCAAACAGATGGCAGGAAACAGAGGGCGGCAAACAGAGCTCGGTGAACAGAGGGCGGCAAACAGAAAGCCGCAAACAGAAGGCAGCAAACAGAGGGCGCCAAAAAGACGGCAGTAAACAGAGGGCGGCAAACAGAGGGCGACATACAGAGGGCGGCAAACAGAGTGCCCAAAACTGATGTTACCAAACAGACCGCGCCAAACAGACAGAGGCAAACATATGGCAGCATACAGAGCGCGGCAAACTGAGGGCCCAAAACAGAGGGCAGCAAACAGAGGGCGGCAAACAAAGGGCCGCAAATAGAGTGCGGAAAACAGAGGGCGCCAAACAGAGTGCCCCAAACAGAAGGCGGCAAACAGAGGGCAACAAACTGAGGGCAGCAAACTGAGTGCAGCAAACAGAGGGATGCAAACAGAGGGCGGCAAACAGAGGGCGGCAGAGGGAGGGAAAAAGAGGGCGGCAAACAGAGGGCGGCAAACAGGGGGCGGCAAACAAACGCCCCAAACAGAGGGCAACAAACAGAGGGAGGCAATCAGACCACGGCAAACAGAGGGCTGCAAACACAAGGCGGCAAACAGAGGGCAGCAAACAGAGGGCCCCAAACAGAGGGCCCCAAACAGAGGGCGGCAAACAGAAGGTGGCAAGCACAGGGCCCCAAACAGTGGGCGGCAAACAAAGTGCTGCAAACAGAGGGCCCCAAACAGAGGGCCCCAAACAGAGGGCGGCAAAAACAAAACAAAAAACAAACAGAGGGCGACAAACAGAGGGAGGCAAACAGAGGGCTGCAAGCAGATCGCCCCAAACAGAGGGTGGCAAACGGAGGGCGGCAAACAGAGGGCGGGAAACAGAGGGCCCAAAAAAGAGGGTGGCAAACAGAGGGTGGCAAACAGAGCGCCCCAAACAGAGTGCGGCAAACAGAGGGCCCCAAACAGAGGGGCAAACAGAGAGCAGCAAACAGAGGGCACAAACAGAGGCGCAAACAGAGGGCACAAACAGAAGCGGCAAACAGAGGGCGGAAAACAGAGGGAGGCAAAAAGAGGACGGCAAACTGAGGACGGCAAACAGAGGGCGGCAAACAGAGGGCGGCAAACAGAGGGCAGCAAACAGAGGGCGGCAAACAGGGGCGGCAAACAAAGGGCAAACAAACAGAGGGCGCAAACAGAGGGCGGCAAACAGAGGGCGGCAAACAGAGGCGGCAAACAGAGGGATGCAAACAGAGGGCGGCAAACAGAGGGCAGCAAACAGAGGGCGGCAAACAGAGGGCGGCAAACAGAGGGCGGCAAACAGAGGGCGGCAAACAGAGGGCGGCAAACAGAGGGCGGCAAACAGAGGGCGGCAAACAGAGGGCGGCAAACAGAATGGCCCAAACAGAGGGCGGCAACAGAGAGTGGCAAAGAGAGGGCGGTAAACAGAGAGCGGCAAACAGAGGCCCCAAAGTGAGGGCGCAACCAGAGGGCCCCAAACAGAGGGCGGCAAACAGAGTGCTGCAAACAGAGGGCGGCAAACAGATGGCAGCAAACAGAAGGCGCCAGAGCAAACAGCAAAACAGAGGGGGCAAACAGAGGGCAAAAAGGGCAAACAAGTCACAAACAGAGGGCGGCAAACAGAGGGTGGCAAAAAAGGGCCCCAAACAGAACGCAGCAAACAGAGGGCTGCAAACAGAGGGGGGCAAACAGAGGCCCCAACAGAGGCGGCAACAGAGGGGAAAAGAGGGTGGCAAACAGAGGGCCGTAAACAGAGGGCGGCAAACAGAGGGCACCAAACAGAAGGCGGCAAACAGAGGCGGAAAACAGAGGCGGCAAACAGAGGGCCCCAAACAGAGGGCGGCAAAGAGAGAAGCAAAAAGAGGATGGCAAACAGAGGGCGGCAAACAGAGGGCAGCAAACAAGGGCCCCAAACAGAAGGCAGCAAACAGAGGCGGCAAACAGAGGGCACCAAACAGGGGGGAAACAAGCAAACAGAGGGCGGCAAAACAGGGAGGGAAACAGAGGCGGCAAAAAGAGGGGGCAACAGAGGGTGGCAAACAGAGGGCGGGAAACAGAGGGCGGCAAACAGAGGGCGGCAAACAGAGGGCGGCAAACAGAGGGCGGCAAACAGAGGGCGGCAAACAGAGGGCGGCAAACAGAGGGCGGCAAACAGAGGGCGGCAAACAGAGGGCTGCAAACAGAGGGCTGCTAACAGAGGGCTGCAAACAGAGGGCTGCAAACAGATGGCGGAAAACAGAGGGCGGCATACAGAGGGCGGCAAACAGAGGGCGGCAAACAGAGGGCGGCAAACAGAGGGCGGCAAACAGAGGGCGGCAAACAGAGGGCAGAAAACAGAGGACGGCAAACAGAGGGACCCAAACAGAGGGCTTTAAACAGAGGGCGGCAAACAGAGGGCGGCAAACAGAGGGCGGCAAACAGAGGGCGGCAAACAGAGGGCCCAAAACAGAGGGTGGCAAACAGAGGGCGGCAAACAGAGTGCGGCAAACAGGGGGCGGCAAACTGAAAGCAGCAAACAGAACTGTGACAAACCGAGGGCAGCAAACAGAGTGCCCCAAACAGGGGGCCCCAAACAGAGGGCAGAAAACAGCGGGCGGCAAACAGAGTGCAGCAAACAGAGGGATGCAAACAGATGGCGGCAAACAGAGGTCACCAAACAGAGGGAGACAAACAGAGGGCACCAAACAGAGGGCAGCAAACATAGTGTCCCAATCAGAGGTCAGCAAACAGACGGCGCAAAACAGACGGAGGCAAACATAGGGTGGCAAACAGAGGTCGGTAAACAGAAGGCGGCAAAGAGAAGGCGGCAAACAGAGGGCACCAAACAGAGGGGGGAAAACAGAGGACGGCAAACAGAGGGCGGCAAAAAGAGGGTGGCAAACAGAGGGACCAAACAGAGGGCAGCAAACAGAGGGCGGGCAAAAGAGGGCAGCAAACAGATTGCAGCAAACAGGGGGCGGCAAACAGAGGGCGGCAAACAGAGGGCCCCAAACAGAGAGCCCCAAACAGAGGGCGGAAAACAGAGGGCGGCAAACAGAGCGCAGCAAACAGAGGGATGCAAACAGAAGGCGGCAAACTGAGGGCACCAAACAGAGGGAGACAACCAGAGGGCAGCAAACAGAGGGCGGCAAAGAGAGTGTCCCAATCAGAGGACAGCAAACAGACGGCGCCAAACAGATGGAGGCAAGCATAGGGTGACAAACAGAGGTCGGCAATCAGAAGGCGGCAATGAGAAGGTGGCAAACAGAGGGCCCCAAACAGAGGGGGGAAAACAGACTGCGGCAAACAGAGGGCTGCAAACAGACTGCGGCAAACAGAAGGCGGAAAACAGGGGTCGTCAAACAGAGGGCGGCAGACAGAGGGCAGCAAAGAGAGAGCGGCAAACAGAGGACGGCAAACAGAGGGCGGATAAACAGAGGGCCCCAAACAGAGGGCTTTAAACACAGGGTGGCAAACAGAGGGTGGCAAACAGAGGGCGGCAAACAGAAGGTGGCAAACAGAGGGCCCAAAAAGAGGGCGGCAAACAGAGTGCGGCAAACAGAGGGCCCCAAACAGAGGGCGGCAAACAGAGGGTGCAAACAGAGGGCAGAAAACTGACGGCGGCAAACAGAGGGGGTGAAACAGAGGGTGGCAAACAGACAGCGGCAAACATACTGCCCCAATCAGAGGTCAGCAAACAGACTGCACCAAACACAGGTAGGCAAACATAGGGCGGCAAACAGAGGGCGGAAAACAGATGGCGGCAAACAGAGGGCCCCACACAGAAGGCGGCAGACAGAGGGCATCAAACTGAGGGCGGCAAACAGAGCACAGCAAACAGAGGGATGCAAACAGAGGCGGATGCAGAGGGTGGCAAACAGAGGGCAGAAAACAGAGGGAGAGAAACAGAGGGCGGCAAACAGAGGCGGCAAACAGGGGGCGGCAAACAGAGCGAAGCAAACAGAGGAATACAAACAGAGGGCGGCAAACAGAGGGCGGCAAACAGAGGGCGGCAAACAGAGGGCGGCAAACAGAGTGCCCCAACCAGAGGACGGAAAACAGAGGGAGGCAAATGGAAGGTACCAAACAGAGTGCGGCAAACAGAGGGCAGCAAACAGGGGGTGGCAAACATAGGGTCCCAAACTGAGGGCGGCAATCTGAGCGCGGCAAACAGAGCGCAGCAAACAGAGGGATGCAAACTGATGGCTGCAAAGAGAGGGCCCAAAACATTGGGCGGCAAACCGAGGGCAGGAAACGGAGGGCGGAAAACAGAGGGCCCCAAACAGAGGGCGGAAAACAGAGGGTGGCAAACAGAGTGCGGCAAACAGAGGGCGGCAGACAGAGTACCCCAATCAGAGGTCAGCAAACAGATGGCGCCAAGCAGAGCTAGGCAAACATAGGGCAGCAAACAGAAGGCTGCAAACAGTGGGTGGCAAACAGAGTGTGGCAAACAGAGGGCGGCAAATGAAGGGCAGCAAACAGAGGGCCGCAAACAGAAGGCGGCAAACAGAGGGCGACATACAGAGGGCGGCAAACAGAGAGCAGCAAACACAATGCCCCAAACAGAGGGCGGCAAACAGAGGGCGGCAAACAGAGGGCGGCAAACAGAGGGTGGCAAACAGAGGGCGATGAACAGAAGGCGGCAAACAGAGTGTTGCAAACAGAGGGACCAACAGATGACGTCAAACAGAGGGCAGCAAACAGAGGACGGCAAACAGAGGGCGGCAAACAGAGGGTGGCAAACAGAGGGCCCCAAACAGCTGGCAGTAAACAGAGGGTGGCAAACAGAGGGCGGCAAACAGACTGCGGCAAAGAGAGGGTGACAAACAGATTACGGCAAACAGAGGGTGGCAAACAGATGTCACCAATCAGAGTTTGGCATACAGAGGGTGGCAAACAAAGGGCCCCAAACAGAACGCAGCAAACAGAGGACGGCAAACAGAGCACCCCAAACATAGGGCGGCAATCAGAAGGAGGCAAACATAGGGAGGCAAACAGAGCGTGGGAAACAGTGGGCGGCAAAAAGAGGGCGGCAAATAGATGGCCCCGACCAGGGGGTGGCAAACAGAGGTCGACAAACAGAGGGCACCAAAAAGAGGTTGGAAAACAGAGGGTGGCAAACTGAGGGCGGCAAACAGAGGGCAGCAAACAGAGGGCGGTGAACAGAGGGGGGCAAACAGGGTGCAGCAAACAGAGGGTGGCAAACAGAGGCGGAAAACAGTGGGCGGCAAACAAAGGGCCCATAAAGAGGGATCGAAACAGAGCGCAGTAAAGAGAGGGCGGCAAACAGAGGACGGCAAACAGAGGGAGGCAAAAAGAGGACGGCAAACAGAGGGCGGCAAACAGAGGGCGGCAAAAAGAGGGCCCCAAATAGAGGGCAGTAAACAGAGGGCCCCAAACAGAGGGCAGCAAACAGTGGGTGGCAAACAGTGGTCCCCAACCAGAAGGCGGCAAACAGAGGGCAGCAAACAGATGGCGGCAAATGGAGGGCGGCAAACAGAGGGCCCTAAACAAAGGGCGGCAAACAGAGGGCAGCAAAGAGAGGGCGGCAAACAGATGGCTCCAAACAGAGGGCTGTAAACAGAGGGTGGCAAACAGAGGGCAGCAAACAGAGGGCGGCAAACAGAGTGCGGCAAACAGAGGGCG
>JAGIQG010000759.1:0-16091 GCA_024679065.1 Sphyrna mokarran | reverse complement strand
GAGGGTCGGTGCTGAGGGAGCGACACACTGTGCAGAGAGTTGGTGCTGAGGGAGCGCTGCACTGTGGGGATGGTCGGTGCTGAGGGAGCACTGCACTGTGGGGAGGGTCGGTGCTGAGGGAGCGCCGCACTGTGGAGAGGGAGCTGAAGGAGTAAATGCATTACTGATCTGTGCCTCGCTGACCTCCCTCTCTCCCTCTCTCTCCCATCCTGTTGTAGTACACTGCGGCGTTCCTGCGAACATCTCTCACGGACATTATGAATATCTCTCACACCATGATGAGGACACCTACCTTTCCGTGATCAAATATGTTTGTGACAGCCCTGTCTACTTCCTCGAGGATCCCGAGGAGGGTGGGTAACGCTAGCGTCCGGGGAGAACCATCAAAGTGCATTCGAGTTACAAAGCCGCCCCCAAAAAAATCATGTAGTCCCCCTCTACAGATTGGGCTGAAATACCCTAGGGCAGCCTGTAACCTGATGTTGCTGGAGGTCAGTGATGCGAGCAGTGTTGCAATAACCAGTAAAATCCACCCAACGCTCACCGAACTTTCGATGTCGCGCTGTTCTTATCTTTCTCTGAATGAGCTGTGTCGATTGTACACCCCCCTCCCCCCGCCCAAATCTGTCCATTCCGATTATGGTTACAAGGTGACCAGGTTTGTGTTCGCTGGGTTAACTGAGGGAATCGCGAGCGGGGCTGAGGGCCCCCAAGCGATCGGGTTTTTGTTTTGAGAGAGTGATGGCAAGAGGGGAGGAACGCCAGGCAGGAAAGGGTGAGCATGTCGGAGAAACAGCAAAACCTGCGCGAGAAGGAACGCTGTGAGGAGTGCCCCCGGTAAATTTGACCGACCGGTTTCCAGGTCAAGTGAGGCAGCTTCAGGGCGGGGTAAACTTCTGCTCCATTTTACCGAGGACGCGACCAGGAGGAGAATATTTCTCACCCAGTGCTGTTGGCTGAAATTGAGATGGTTAGTGACCTTGCCAAGTTGGGGGATGCAGGAAAGAGTGATCATAATATTCGGCAGTTTTAGACCAGGTTTGAGAGGAATTTGAGGACATCCAAAATCAGTTGTTGTAAATCCCACACTCTGTGGCCCATCCTTCATCCCCCCTATCCTCTTCCCCTCTCCCTCATTCCCCCCACCCTCTTCCCCTCCCCCTCGTTCCCCCCATCCTCTTCCCCTCTCCCTCGTTCCCCCACCCTGTTGCCCTCATCTTCATTCTTCACCCTCTCCCTGTATCCCTCGCTCTACCCGCCCCCTCTCAGCATCTCCCTCACACACCCTGCCCTCTCCCCATCTCCGTCTCTCCCCCCGCCCTCTCCCCATCTCCCTCACTTCCCCCGCCCTCTCCCCGTCACCCTCACTCCTCCCTCTCCCTCTCCCTATCTCCCTCGCGACGCCCCGCTCCGTCCCCGTCTCCTTCACTCCCCCCGCCCTCTCCCCATTTCCCTCACACTCCCCTTGCCCTCTCCCCATCTCCCTCGCTCCCCCTGCTGTCTGCCCAACTCCCTCACTCCCCCCTGCCCTCTCCCCGTCTCCCTCGCTACTCCCACCCTCTCCCCATCTCCCTCGTTCCCCCCCCCACATCCCCATCTCCCTCACTACCCCCCTCGCCCTCTCTCCCACTCCCTCGCTCCGCCCGCTGTCTACCCAACTCCTCAATCCCCGCCGCCCCTCTCTCCTCGCTCCACCCCCTGCCCCCTCCCCATCTCCCTCACTCTCCCCTTGCCCTCTCCCCATCTCCCTCGCTCTGCCCGCTGTCTACCCAACTCACTCAATCCACGCCGCCCCTCTCCCTCGCTCACCTCCGCCCCCTCCTCATCTCCTTCACTCTCCCCTCGCCCTCTCCCCATCACCCTCGCTCCCGCCGATGTCTACCCAACTCTCTCACTCTCCCCGTCTCCCTCGCTCCCCCTGCCCCTCTCCCCCTCTCCCTCACTCTCCCCATCTCCCTCACTCTCCCCGTCTCCCTCACTCACCCCTCGCCCTCTCCCCCTATTCCCCGCTCTCCCTGCCCCTCTCCCCCATCACCCTCGTTGCTCTCCCAGCCCCGGGTGGGGTGGGGTGGGGTGGGTGAAGGGGTTAGAACGATGAAGTAGAGTCGGAGGGGTAGACGGGGAGTGGGGGTGTGACACTGCGATGCTCTGGGGAAATGCGGCTAATGATCCGGGATTTGTTCTAACTCTGTCTCTGTCTCTCTCCCTCTCTCTGTCTCCCCCGATTCCCTCCAGCCGTGTACGTTTGCACGGAAAACAACAAGTGGAAGAACGCAAAATTGAAGTACCATTTACCAGAATGTCACAAAGGTAAAACGGACACAGAAATTTCAGGAACACACAGTCTCCCGATCGCCCTCGGTTAGAGCCACACTCGGAGCTCAGTTCGCGTCTCCCCATCCCCCTCGGTTAGACCCACACTCGGAGCACAGTTACCGTCTCCCTATCCCCCTCGGTTAGACCCACACTCGGAGCACAGTTCCCATCCCCCTATCCCCCTCGGTTAGACCCACACTCGGAGCTCAGTTCCCGTCTCCCTATCCCCGTCGGTTAGACCCACACTCGGAGCACAGTTCCCCTCTCCCTATCCCCCTCGGTTAGACCCACACTCGGAGCACAGTTCCCATCTCCCTATCCCCCTCGGTTGGACCCACACTCGGAGCACAGTTCCCGTCTCCCTATCCCCCTCGGTTAGACCCACACTCGGAGCACAGTTCCCGTCTCTCTATCCCCCTCGGTTAGACCCACACTCGGAGCACAGTTCCCATCTCCCTATCCCCCTTGGTTAGACCCACACTCGGAGCACAGTTCCCGTCTCCCTATCCCCCTCGGTTAGACCCACACTCGGAGCACAGTTACCGTCTCCCTTCCCGACTGACAACAAACATTGAAACATTACATGGGGAGCGGCGAGATTGTGGGGCTGGGATTAAAATCTCTGAAGCAACGTCCACTTGAAGGGGAGAGCAGGAATTGGAAGGGCAGAAGGGTCTGTTTGAATCCTACGTTGGTTCGATATCAGTTCCCCAGACTGAGGAATTCTTTTTCCCTGACTTTCTGTCTCTTAGTCTCGTGTGGAGTTCCGGCGGATATCGAACACGGGCATTTTGAATATGTGACCACACACGGAGTGACTTCCTACCTGTCTGCGATCAAATATACCTGTGACGCAAACTATCACGAGAGAGACTTCAGCGATGAGGGTGGGTTCTGTAAATCTGTCCACAGACAGTGCTGAGTGAGCGCCGCACTGTGGGGAGGGTCGGTGCTGAGGGAGCACCGCACTGTGGAGGGTCAGTGCTGAGGGAGCGCCGCACTGTGGGAGGGTCGGTGCTGAGGGAGTGCCGCACTGTGGGGAGTGTCGGTGCTAGGTGAGCGCCGCACTGTAGGGAGCGTCGGTGCTGAGGGAGTGCCGCACTGTGGGGAGGGTCGGTGCTGAGGGAGTGCCGCACTGTGGGGAGTGTCGGTGCTGAGTGAGCGCCGCACTGTGGGGAGGGTCAGTGCGGAGGGAGTGCCGCACTGTGGGGAGGGTCGGTGCTGAGGGTGCGCCGCACTGTGGGAAGGTCAGTGCTGAGGGAGCGCCACACTGTGGGAGGGTCAGTGCTGAGGGAGCGCCGCACTGTGGGAGGGTCGGTGCTGAGGGAGCGCCGCACTGTGGGAGGGTCAGTGCTGAGGGTGCGCCGCACTGTGGAGGGTCAGTGCTGAGGGTGCGCCGCACTGTGGGAGTGTGCTGAGGGAGCGCCACACTGTGGGAGGGTGTGCTAGGGAGCGCCGCACTGTGGAGGTCGTGCGAGGGAGCCCGCACTGTGGGCGCACTGTGGGAGGGTTGGTGCTGAGGGAGCGCCACACTGTGGGAGGGTTGGTGCTTAGGGAGCGCCGCACTGTGGGGAGGGTCAGTGCTGAGGGAGCACCGCACTGTGGGGACGGTGAGTGTTGATTGGGTGATGGTCTCTGGGGGCAGTGTGGGTGTTTCTGGGGGCTGATTTAAGTTCCCGTGCTGCGTTCTAACCCATGTTGTGCTGTTTAGGTGTTTATGTGTGTACTATCGAGGGTAAATGGAGAAATACTGATTTGGATTACCACGTTCCCACATGTGAACCAGGTACAGAATCATGTTCACTCCGTCTGCTTTCCATCAGAGAGCCCTGTTAAACACAGTCTCTCTCTCGCTCGCTCGCTCTCTCTGTCTGTCTCTCTCTCTCTGTCTCTCTCTCTGTCTCTCTCTCTCTCTCTGTCTCTCTCTGTCTGTCTCTCTCTTTCTCTCTGTCTCTCTCTCTCTCTGTCTCTCTCCCCCACTCTCTCTCTCTCTCTCTCTGCCCCTCTAACTGTCTCTCCCTGTCTCCATCTCTCTCTGTCTCTCTCTCTCTCTCTCTCTCTGTCTCTCTCCCCCACTCTCTCTCTCTCTCTCTCTGCCCCTCTAACTGTCTCTCCCTGTCTCCATCTCTCTCTCTCTCTCTCTCTCTCGGTGAGGGATCAGTCTGATGTTCTCTCTCTCTCTCTCTCTCTGTTGAGTGCGGACGTCCCGTGGTTCACTTGGAAACTCACCAGCGGGTGGTGGGTGGCCAGATGGTGATCAACGGTGCCTCCCCCTGGAGCATGCTGCTGCGCGGGACCGATGGCGAGATTATCGACGGTGCCCTGATTGACCACCAGTGGATGCTGACCAGTGCCCACGCCCTGCAGGGCGAGGGGCGCCAGGAGGCCGACATCAAGGCCAACTTCCACGCCTACGTGGGCATCGAGGATGCGCGGGAGATGGACAGTGCCCACGAGGTGCACATCGAAAGCATCTTCTACCACTCGCGCCCCAAGGATGCCGCGGTCTACCGCAGCGACCTGGCGCTGGTCAAGCTCCAGGAGAACATCACTTTCTCCAACCACATCATGCCCATCTGCCTGCCCGCCCGCCAGCTGGTCTCCCAGGGCAAGGTGGGCCACCTGGCGGGCTGGGGGGTGGGCGCCGATCTGGTGCCCGCCACCCACCTGCTGTACGTGGAGCTGGGGGGGAGCAACACCAGCGAGTGCCTTCACCAGCTGCTGGCCGGGCACCCGGGGCTCTTCGCCGAGGGGGCGCCGGACCTCTTCTGCACGGAGCGCACTGCGCTGGGCGAGAACGTGTGCCGGGGGGACCGGGGCGCCCCCTTCGTGCTGGAGGAGGCGGGCGTGGAGTACGCGGCCGGAGTCCTCTCCTACGACGAGGCCTGCCGTGCCCAGACCTACGCCGTCTACACCAACGTCTTTGACTACGTGGATTGGATCAAGGAGGTCATCGCCAACCATTGAGATTGTGGTGGACGTGAGGGCCCCGTGAGAGGGAGAGAGGGAGGGAGGGAGGGTGGGGATGTGTGTCGGGGAGGGTGCTTCCGGCACTTCCCTAGCCCCCCTACGCACCCCACCCTGGTTTCCGCACCCCCCCCCCAATCCTTCCATTCCCAAGAAACCCCCCCACAACCTTCATCCAAACCCCAATCTTTGGCCCATCTTGTTACAGGCGTGGCTAACTCTCAGTTGCTCCCTCCCCCAAAACCGCCTCCACATCCTTGTTGTCTCCCCCTCCACTTACCCCAAAGACACCCCCCCACGCGATCGTGGGATCCCCTTCGCCCTCCCCTGTACGCCAACCCAACCACCGCCCTCCCCCCCACCCAACTCTCCAATCCCTCACACGCAAGAGAGTTCTTTGGCCCATTCCCGCGTGGGTGGGATTCATTCCACACGCTCCTTCCCCCCACCCCCCAACCTTTCGCACAACCGTGGGACCCATCCAACCGAAACCGCGCCCCCTACCACTCCCCTCTCCAAGCGTCCCAAAAACTGTGGGAATCCCTTCCCCACCCCATCCGGCTTCCCGACGCCGTTCATTGATCCATCAACGTATCCCTACCCTGGTGAACTATCTCACCCGCAAGCGCACCCACACACTCTGTGGGGGTTTGATAGCTGCTGGACCTCCTCGTGTGCACCACACCCCCCCCACACTCCCTCCAACAGCGGGGGTTGGGGGGGTATCCACCCCTCTCACCCAACACCAATCTCCACCAAACTCTTCTTCCTGCCTCCCTCTCAACAAACTTTGGGACCCCCCTCCCCCACCCACTTCCTACTCCCCTCTCCCTCCCAAGAAAGAGTGGGGACCCTCCCCCCTCCCCACCCACTTCCAACTCCCGTCTCCCTCCCAAGAAAGAGTGGGGACCTTTCCCACTTCCTACACCCATCTCCCTCCCAAGAAAGAGTGGGGACCCCCCCGCTCCCTACCCACTTCCTTCTCCCGTCTCCCTCCCAAGAAAGAGTGGGGACCTTCCCCACTCTCCACCCACTTCCTTCTCCCGTCTCCCTCCCAAGAAAGTGTGGGGACCTTCCCCCCTCCCCACCCACTTCCAACACCCATCTCCCTCCCAAGAAAGAGTGAGGACCCCCCCCCTCCCTCCCTACCCACTTCCTTCTCCCGTCTCCCTCTCAACAGAGAGTGGGGACCCACTCCCTACCCACTTCATAACCCTCTCTCCCTCCCGAAAAGAACCTGTGGTGGCGGGGGGTGGGGGGGAAGAGTGGAGACATTACGGTTGCGAGGGGCTGTGGTGGGGGGGAGGGGAGGGGGACAAAGATTTGACAAGCGGACGGGCAGAGAGTTGTACGTGGGGGTGGGGGGTGCTGACCCCATCATGCGGCAAATGTTTTAATAAAAGTCCTCAGTGCAAAGCATGCCGTCTCTCTCTCTCTCTCTCGCTTCCTTCCTCCGGCGACGGCGAGGTGGGTGGTGGGGGGTGGTGGGTTTAGAAAATAGAACATAGAACATTACAGCGCAGTACAGGCCCTTTGGCCCTCGATGTTGCCCCGGCCAGTGGACCCTCTAACCTAAACTATTCCAATATCATCCATATGCCTATCCACCGAACATTTGAATGCCCCCAAAGTAGGCGAGTCGACAACTGCTGCAGGCAGGGCATTCCACGCCCTCACCACCCTCTGTGTAAAGAACCTGCCTCTGACATCCGTCCTATAACTACCACCTCTTAATTTAAAGTTATGTCCCCTCGTGTTGGTCATCACCATCCGAGGCAAAAGGCTCTCACTATCCACCCTATCCAATCCCTTGATCATCTGATACGCCTCAATCAGGTCACCGCGTAACCTTCTTCTCTCTAATGAAAATAATTTGAAGTCCCTCAGCCTTTCCTCATAAGGCCTTCCCACCATACCAGGCAACATCCTGGTAAACCTCCTCTGCACCTTTTCCAATGCTTCCACATCTTTCTTATAATGCGGCGACCAGAACTGTACGCAATACTCCAAGAGCGGCCGCCCCAGAGTTTTGTACAGTTGTAACATAACCTCACGGCTTCTAAATTCAATCCCTCTACCAATAAAAGCTAACACACCGTACGCCTTCTTAACAACTTTATCAACCTGGGTGCCAACTTTCAAAGAGCTTTGTACTTTTACCCCAAGATCCCTCTGCTCGACAACACTATTAAGGTTCCTTCCATTAACCCTATATTTCATATACCTGTTATTCCTACATGGGATTCGGAGTTACATATAGTTCTACGGCCTGGTAGGTAGGGATAGGATCGGCGCAAGCCGTGGGCCAAAGGGCCTGTTTGTGCTGTGGTGTTCTGTGTTCTCGGCGTTGGACAATGAATGAAATGATAAACAGGGAGAGAAGGGGGTGGCGGGGGTGTACAGCGACAGTATTGACAGTGAATTAAAGTTGTGTGAGTGGGGAGAGGGGAATGGTTCCATTCCCGAGCTCGCTGGCCACGGTTCCGGGGTCAGGGGCGGACGCTGGTCGGTTGATAAGAAGTAACCTCGGTGTGTCTGTGTGTGTGTGTTGGGGGGACGGGGGGGTGTGGGCACGGGGGGGGTGTGGAACTGACGGGAAAGAAGGCGGAGTCAGGGGTGAGTGGCGGGGGGGGGGTGGGGGAGTGTGTGCTCGGGGGGGGGGGTGGAGACTGACGGGAAGAAGCGGAGCAAAGGGGGGGGTGTGGGCGGGGTGGAGACTGACGGGAAAGAGAGCGGAGCAGGGGGGGTGGTGGGGGGGTGGAGAGTGACGGGATCGCTGACACTGCAAATACCAACGGGATGGAAAGTTACAGACGCAGGCGCCGGGGTGGGTATATAAAGGAGAGGGGGGTGTGAAGAGAGGGTGAGGCGCGACGGTGTCAGCACACGGTTACGAAGCTCTGAGCCCAGCGCACGGCCATCTCCGCCAGGGACAACTGCGATCACCCACGGACAGACAAACACAAGCGTCAACATGGGGAGAGAGTAAGCAACGGGGAGCTTTACTCTGTACTAACTCCGTGCTGAACCTGTCCTGGGAGTGTTTGATGGGGGGACTGTGTAGAGGGAGCTTTACTCTGTATCTAACTCCGTGCTGTACCTGTCCTGGGAGTGTTTGATGGGGGGACAGTGTAGAGGGAACTTTACTCTGTATCTAACCCCGTGCTGTACCTGTCCTGGGAGTGTTTGATGGGGGGACAGTGTAGAGGGGTATAAAACTGCGAAGGCTACAGATCGGGTGGACAGTGGGAAGCCTTTTTCCAGGTCAGAGATGGCGAACGCGAGGGGGTCACGGGTTCAAGGGGAGGGGGCCAGGTTTAACTCCGATATCAGGGGGGGTGTATTTTACACAGAGGGTGGTGGGGGGAGGGTGGGAATGCGCTGCCAAGTCGGGACACACGGGGATAATTTCAGACTTACCCAGAGAGTCACGTGAGCGGATTGGGAATGGGGGGGATGTGGATGCAAACGGATGGTCTCGTTGGACCACTGAGCAGCACAGGCTTGTAGGGCTGAAGGGCCTCTTCTCTCTGCGATACTGTTCTCTGTTCTGAGTCCACTAAGACATCGCTTCATTCCGAATGATAGATCCGTTCCGTTTTTCATCCCGGCAGGATTTTCCTCGTCCGATTGATGTTGCTCTGTCTGGTCCTCATATTAAAACACAACGGACTTGTGGGTGAGTCAAAACACAATTCTGTCTCTGCCGAGGGAGCTCTGCACTGTGGGGAGGGTCGGTGCTGAGGGAGTGCCGCACTGTGGGAGGGTCGGTGCTGAGGGAGCGCCGCACTGTGGGGAGGGTCGGTGCTGAGGGAGCGCCGCACTGTGGGGAGGGTCAGTGCTGAGGGAGCGCCGCACTGTGGGGAGGGTCGGTGCTGAGGGAGCGCCGCACTGTGGGGAGGGTCAGTGCTGAGGGAGCGCCGCACTGTGGGGAGGGTCGGTGCTGAGGGAGCGCCGCACTGTGGGGAGGGTCAGTGCTGAGGGAGTGCCGCACTGTGGGGAGGGTCGGTGCTGAGGGAGTGCCGCACTGTGGGGAGGGTCAGTGCTGAGGGAGTGCCGCACTGTGGGGGGGTCGGTGCTGAGGGAGGGCTCACTGTATTGTTTGTGGGATATGCATTCCTGGAACAGTTTCTCAGAAGTTTTATTTTGTTTTTGTGGAGGGGCTTTTGGTGCTGAGGGATCATTCCCGTGAGTGTTGGAATGTTTTTTTTTGGGCTCTGTGGAGATCCTGATGTGTATGGGATAAGTTTGGATTATGTTGGTTTAGAGTCCTGGTGGGCCGCACTTTGGGAGGGTCGGCTGAGGGAGCAGCACTGTGGGGAGGGTCGGTGCTGAGGGAGGCCGCACTGTGGGGAGGGTCGGTCTGAGGGGTGCCGCACTGTGTGGAGGGCGGCTGAGGGAGCGCCGCACTTTGGGAGGGTCGGTGCTGAGGGAGCGCCGCACTGTGGGGAGGGTCGGTGCTGAGGGAGCGCCGCACTGTGGGGAGGGTCGGTGCTGAGGGAGCGCCGCACTGTGGGGAGGGTCGGTGCTGAGGGAGCGCCGCACTGTGGGAGGGTCGGTGCTGAGGGAGCGCCGCACTGTGGGGAGGGTCGGTGCTGAGGGAGCGCCGCACTGTGGGAGGGTCGGTGCTGAGGGAGCGCCGCACTGTGGGAGGGTCGGTGCTGAGGGAGCGCCGCACTGTGGGGAGGGTCGGTGCCGTGGGAGCGCCGCACTGTGGATGATACCTACCAGTCAATGTTGGATTTTGGATCTGATTCTCACAGGGTTTTATTTCATTCTGTTTTTAACCAGCTGATGAGGTGATTGAGGATCTCATGCACAAGGACGGTGAGTGTGTTTGCAATGTGTTGTATTCTGGCCTCTCTGGACTCTCGGTATTTGGGGAATGAACGTGGACAAGTGTCGGATCTCTCTGGCTTGGGTGGTGGTGGGGGGAGCATTTTGGGGATAGCGATCATAACTCTGCCTCCCTCACACTGGCGTTCGATAGAAATCGGAGCGAGCTTGGGAAGTTTGTAGCTGGGGTAATACGAAGGCAGGAAATTCGAGGTGTGAATTGGGAGGAGGTTTTCTCAGGGAGACGTGCGGAAGAAATGCGGCGGATTTTCAAGGAATGTTTGTCTGGCGCTCGGAGGAACAACCGTCCGTTTAGATTCGGGGTGGGGGTTTGGTAGGTTACGGGAACTGCGGTGCACGAGAGGGAAAGCTTCCAAAAGATTCCGGGAGCTCAGAGGCGTTAGTGATCTGGGAGAGTGCGCGACTAGCGGGAAGGAACTTCAGTGGGGGAAGTGAGGAGGGCCGGAAGGGATCACGAGAAGATCTTGGCGGGTAAGGTTAAGGAGAACCCCCAGGCGTTCCACAGAGACACGAAGAGCGGAAGGATGAGGCGTGAAGGGGTCGGACCTACAAAACGTGAAGGGGCAGGAGTACGGGCGGAATCAGCAGACGTGCTGAACGAATACTTTGCCTCGGTAATCACGGTGGGGAAAGAGATCTGGGAGGTTGTGATGCAGCTTTGCGGCCGAGTGCAAAGATCGAGCGTGCGGGCGTTACGGAAGAGCACGTGTTGGAGCCGTTGAGGAGCATCAGGTTGGATAAGTCGCAGGGACCAGATGGGATGTACCTCTGGTTTGTGTGCGAGGCGAGGGAAGGGATTGCAGGGCACCCCCAGCGATGATCTTTGCGTCGCCGAAGGAGACGGGAAAGGTTTTCGAGGATTTGTGGATCTTGTTCCTTTATTCAAGAGAGGGAATCTTAGAGATAGTGCTGGAAATTGTAGAGCGGTGGGTCTTACCTCAGTAGGTTGATGGAGAAGATCCTTAGAGGTAGGATTTGGAGAGGTCGAGGGTGATCAAAAATAGCACGGCTGTTTCAAATCTTGCCTTCCGCCCCTGGTCGAGTCCTCTGAAGATGTGGCTAAACACATTGATGAAGGAAGAGCGGTGGATGTGGTTTATATGGACTTCATTATTTCGATAAGGTCCCCCATTGCCAGGCTTCTGGAGAAGGTGAGAGGGCATGTGATCCAAGGGGCTTTGACCTTGTGGATCTGGAACCGGCTTGCCCGCAGAAGGCAGAGAGTGGTTGCGGATGGGTCTTGTTCTGCGTGGAGGTCGGTAATCAGTGGAGTGTCCCGGGATCTGTTCCGGGACCCCTGCTTTTCGTAAGTGACCTGGATGAAGAAGGGGAGGGATGGATTAGTAAGTTCGCCGAAGGTCGGGGGTGTCGTGGATGGTCTGGAGGGATGTCGGAAGTTGCAGCGGGACATAGACAGGATGCAAGACTGGGCGGAGAAGTGGCAGATGGACTTCGACGCGGATAAATGTGCGGTGGTCTATTTTGGCAGGACCAATGGGACGAAGGAGTACAATATCGAGGGTAGGACTCTTGGCAGTGTCGAGGAGCAGAAGGATCTTGGGGTCTGGGTCCGTAGGACTCTTAAATCGGCCCCGCAGGTGGAGGATGTGGTCAAGAAAGCGTTCTGGCCTTCATTAATCGAGGGATTAAGTTTAGGAGTCGGGAGGTAATGCTGCAGCTTTATAAGACCCTTGTCAGACCCCACTGTGCGCAGTTCTGGTCTCCTCACTATAGGAAGGATGTAGAGGGTATTGAGAGAGTTCAGAGGATATTTACAAGGATGTTGCCTGGATTGGGGGGCCATACCTTATGAGGATAGGTTGAGGGGAGCTGGGTCTCTTCTCACTGGAGAGACGAAGGTTGAGAGGTGACCTGATAGAGGTTTATAAGATGTTGAGAGGAATAGATAGGGCAGAGGCTATTTCCCAGGGCTGTAATTGTCGCTACGAGAGGACACAGGGTTTAAGGTGCTGGGGACAAGTACAGAGGAGATGTTAGGGGTAAGTTTTTCACTCAGAGGGTGGTGAGTGAGCGGAATCGACGGTGGTGGTAGAGGCGAACTTGCCGGGGTCTTTTAAGAGACTTCTGGATGAGTACATGGGATTTAATGGGATTGAGAATTGTAGACAGGCGGTGGTGGGTGGTGGGTGTGGGGGGGTGTTTGTGTGTAGTTTTTCTATGTTATATTCTGCTGCGTATTTGAGTAAGGGTGGATTCTGTTGGTGTGTGAGTGCTGAGGGAGAGCCGCACTGTGAGAGGGTCAGTGCTGAGGGAGCGCCGCACTGTGAGAGGGTCAGTGCTGAGGGAGCGCCGCACTGTGGGAGGGTCAGTGCTGAGGGAGCGCCGCACTGTGGGAGGGTCAGTGCTGAGGGAGCACCGCACTGTGGGAGGGTCAGTGCTGAGGGAGCGCCGCACTGTGGGAGGGTCAGTGCTGAGGGAGCGCCGCACTGTGAGAGGGTCAGTGCTGAGGGAGCGCCGCACTGTGAGAGGGTCAGTGCTGAGGGAGCACCGCACTGTGAGAGGGTCAGTGCTGAGGGAGCGCCGCACTGTGGGGAGGGTCGGTGCTGAGGGAGCGCCGCACTGTGGGGAGGGTCGGTGCTGAGGGAGCGCCGCACTGTGGGAGGGTCGGTGCTGAGGGAGCGCCGCACTGTGGGGAGGGTCGGTGCTGAGGGAGCACCGCACTGTGGGGAGGGTTGGTGCTGAGGGAGCGCCGCACTGTGAGAGGGTCAGTGCTGAGGGAGCGCCGCACTGTGAGAGGGTCGGTGCTGAGGGAGCGCCGCACTGTGGGGAGGGTCGGTGCTGAGGGAGCGCCGCACTGTGGGAGGGTCGGTGCTGAGGGAGCACCGCACTGTGGGGAGGGTTGGTGCTGAGGGAGCGCCGCACTGTGGAGAGGGAGCTGAAGGACTAAATGCATTACTGATCTGTGCCTCGCTGACCTCCCTCTCTCCCTCTCTCTCCCATCCTGTTGTAGTACACTGCAGCGTTCCTGCGAACATCTCTCACGGACATTATGAATATCTCTCACACCACGATGAGGACACCTACCTTTCTGTGATCAAATATGTTTGCGACGGCCCTGTCTACTTCCTCGAGGATCCCGAGGAGGGTGGGTAACGCTGGCGTCCGGGGAGAACCATCAAAGTGCAATCGAGTTACAAAGCCGCCCCAAAAAAATCATGTAGTCCCCCTCTACAGATTGGGCTGAAATACCCTAGGGCAGCCTGTAACCTGATGTTGCTGGAGGTCGGTGATGCGGGCAGTGTTGCAATAACCAGTAAAATCCACCCAACGCTCACCGAAGTTTCGATGTCGCGCTGTTCTTATCTTTCTCTGAATGAGCTGTGTCGATTGTACACCCCCCTCCCCTCACAAATCTGTCCATCCCGATTATGGTTACAAGGTGACCAGGTTTGTGTTCGCTGGGTTAACTGAGGGAATCGCGAGCGGGGCTGAGGGCCCCCAAGCGATCGGGTTTTTGTTTTGAGAGAGTGATGGCAAGAGGGGAGGAACGCCAGCCAGGAAAGGGTGGGCATGTCGGAGAAACAGCAAAACCTGCGCGAGAAGGAACGCTGTGAGGAGTGCCCCCGGTAAATTTGACCGACCGGTTTCCAGGTCAAGTGAGGCAGCTTCAGGGCGGGGTAAACTTCTGCTCCATTTTACCGAGGACGCGACCAGGAGGAGAATATTTCTCACCCAGTGCTCTTGGCTGAAATTGAGATGGTTAGTGACCTTGCCAAGTTGGGGGACGCAGGAAAGAGTGATCATAATATTCGGCAATTTTAGACCAGGTTTGAGAGGAATTTGAGGAGATCCAAAATCAGTTGTTGTAAATCCCACACTCTGTGGCCCATCCTTCATCCCCCCACCCTCTTCCCCTCTCCCTCGTTCCACCCACCCTCTTTCCCTCTCCCTCGTTCCCCCCACCCTCTTCCCCTCTCCCTCGTTCCCCCCATCGTCTTCCCCTCTCCCTCGTTCCCCCCACCCTCTTTCATCTTCATCTTCACCCTCTCCCTGTATCCCTCGCTCCACCCGCCCCCTCTAGCTCTTCTCACACACCCCGCCCTCTCCCCGTCTCCGCTCACTCCCCCTGCCCTCTCTCCGTCTCCCTCACTCCCCCCGCCTTCTCCCCATCTCCCTCACTCCTCCCTCGCCCTCTCCCATCTCCCTCGCTTCCCCCCTGATCCGTCCCCATCTTTGGGTTGTTTCCCTCACTCTCCCCTTGCCCTCTCCCTGTCTCCGTCGCTTCCCCTGCTGTTGCCCATCTCCCTCACTCCTCCCTGCCCTCTCCCCGTCTCCCTCGCTGCTCCCACCCTCTCCCCATTTCCCTCGCGACCCCCACCATCTCCCCATCTCCCTCGCTCCCCCGCTCCCTCCCCATCTCCTTCACTCTCCCCTCGCCCTCTCCCTGTCTCCCTCGCTCCCCCTGCCCCTCTCTCCCATCTCCCTCGTTGCTCTCCCAGCCCCGGGTGGGGTGGGGTGGGGTGGGTGAAGGGGTTAGAACGATGAAGTAGAGTCGGAGGGGTAGACGGGGAGTGGGGGTGTGACACTGCGATGCTCTGGGGAAATGCGGCTAATGATCCGGGATTTGTTCTAACTCTGTCTCTGTCTCTCTCCCTCTCTCTGTCTCCCCCGATTCCCTCCAGCCGTGTACGTTTGCACGGAAAACAACAAGTGGAAGAACGCAAAATTGAAGTACCATTTACCAGAATGTCACAAAGGTAAAACGGACACAGAAATTTCAGGAACACACAGTCTCCCGATCGCCCTCGGTTAGACCCACACTCGGAGCACAGTTCCCGTCTCCCTATCGCCCTCGGTTAGACCCACACTCGGAGCACAGTTCCCGTCTCCCTGTCGCCCTCGGTTAGACCCACAATCGGAGCACAGTTCCCATCTCCCTATCGCCCTCGGTTAGACCCACACTCGGAGCACAGTTCCCGTCTCCCTATCCCCCTCGGTTAGACCCACACTCGGAGCACAGTTCCCGTCTCCCTATCGCACTCGGTTAGACCCACAATCGGAGCACAGTTCCCATCTCCCTATCCACGCGCTCCCCTCCCTCGTCCTGTCTCTCCCATCCCTATCCTGCTCATCATCATCCCCAATCCCCCTCGCCATACTCGCACCCGTCCGGTTAGACTCCACTGAGCACAGTTCCCGTCTTCCTGTCCCCGTCGTTTAGACTCACATCGAGCACAGTTCCGTCTCCCTATCCACCTTGGTTAGACCCACACTCGGAGCACAGTTCCCCTCTCCCTATCCCCCTCGGTTAGACCCACACTCGGAGCACAGTTCCCGTCTCCCTATCCCCCTCTGTTAGACCCACACTCGGAGCACAGTTCCCGTCTCCCTATCCGCCTCTGTTAGACCCACACTCGGAGCACAGTTCCCGTCTCCCTATCCGCCTCGGTTAGACCCACACTCGGAGCACAGTTCCCGTCTCCCTATCCCCCTCGGTTAGACCCACACTTGGAGCACAGTTCCAGTCTCACTATCCCCCTCTGTTAGACTCACACTCGGAGCACAGTTCCCTTCTCCCTGTCGCCCTCTGTTAGAATCACACTCGGAGCACAGTTCCCGTCTCCCTGTCCCCCTCGGTTAGACCCACACTCGGAGCACAGTTCCCGTCTCCCTATCCCCCTCGGTTAGACCCACACTCGGAGCACAGTTCCCGTCTCCCTATCCCCCTCGTTAGCCCACACTCGAGCACAGTTCCCGTCTCCCTCTCCCCCTCTCGTTAGACCCACACTCGGAGCACAGTTCCCGTCTCCCTATTGCCCTCGGTTAGACCCACACTCGGAGCACAGTTCCCCTCTCCCTATCCCCCTCGTTTAGACCCACACTCGGAGCACAGTTCCCGTCTCCCTATCCCCCTCGGTTAGACCCACACTCGGAGCACAGTTCCCCTCTCCCTATCCCCCTCGTTTAGACCCACACTCGGAGCACAGTTC
>JAGIQG010000758.1:0-16153 GCA_024679065.1 Sphyrna mokarran | reverse complement strand
CTGAATAAATATTTCTCTTCGGTATTCACGCAGAGTGCTGGAAATGTAGCTGTGGAGAGCACTGAGGTACAGGGTTGCAAATTGGGGAATATTGTAGTAGATAGGGAGGATGTGTTAGAAATTCTCGAGGGTTTGAAGTTGGATAAGTCCCCTGGGCCGGACGGGATTTACCCTAGGATTCTCTGGGAGGCATGAGAGGAGATTGCAGAGCCTCTGGCTCTGATCTTCAGGTCCTCGTTGGTTACGGGTGTGGTTCCGGAGGACTGGAGGATAGCGAATGTGGTCCCATTGTTTAAGAAGGGGAAGAGAGACCTTCCAGGGAATTATAGGCCATGAGTCTTACTTCTGTTGTGGGCAAGGTATTGGAGAGAATTATTAGGGATAGGATTTATAGTTATTTAGAGAGAAATGAATTGATTGGGGAGAGTCAGCATGGTTTCGTGAAGGGTAGGTCATGCCTTACTAACCTCATTGAGTTTTTTGAGAAAGTGACCAGAGAGGTGGATGGGGGTAAGGCGGTTGATGTAGTATATATGGACGTTAGTAAGGCTTGTGATAAGGTGGCCCATGGAAGACTTCTACAGAAAATGCAGATGTGTGGAATAGAGGGTGATTTAGCTAATTGGATTAGAAATTGGCTGGCAGATAGAAGACAGAGGGTGGTGGTTGATGGGAGATATTCATCGTGGAGTTCGGTGACGAGTGGTGTGCCTCAGGGGTCTGTTTTGGGGCCCCTGCTGTTTGTAATTTTTATAACTGATCTGGATGAGGGTATTGAGGGATGGATCAGTAAATTTGCAGATGATACTAAAGTTGGTGGTGTGGTAGATAGTGAAGATGGGTGTTTTAGTTTACAGAGTGACTTGGACAAGTTGCAGAGCTGGGCCGAGAGGTGGCAAATGGAGTTTAATGTGGAAAAGTGTGAGGTAATGCACTTTGGCAGGAACAATAAAGGTGTAGAGTATAGGGCTAATGGTAGGGCTCTTAATAGTGGTGAGGAACAGAAGGATCTTGGTGTATGTGTCAATAGATCCCTGAAAGTAGGCAGTCAAGTGGATAAAGTTGTTAAGAAGGCATATGGAGCCTTAGCTTTTATTGGGAGGGGGATTGAATTTAGGAGCCGCAGCATCATGTTGCAACTGTACAAAACTCTAGTGCGGCCGCACTTGGAGTATTGTGTGCAGGTCTGGTCGCCACATTATAAGAAAGATGTGGAGGCATTGGAGAGGGTACAGAGGAGGTTTACCAGGATGTTGCCTGGTAGGGAGGGCAGGTCCTATGAAGAGAGGTTGAAGGATTTGAGGTTGTTTTCGTTAGAAAGGAGGCGGCTAAGGGGGATCTTATTGAAGCATATAAGATAATTAGAGGTTTGGATAGGGTGGACAGTGATAGCCTTTTTCCTAGGATGGAGAAAGCTAGCACGAGGGGACACAGCTTTAAATAAGGGGTATGAGTTATAGGACGGATATCAGAGGTAGGTTCTTTACTCAAAGAGTGATTAGGGAGTGGAATGCCCTGCCTGCAGCTGTTGTAGATGCGCAAAGGTTGGTGGCGTTTAAGAGGTTAGTTGATAAGTATATGGATGAGAAGGGAATGGTTTAGTTAGGAGGGGCATTGCTTTTTATTTTGGTCGGCACAACATCGAAGGCCGAAGGGCCTGTTCTGTGCTGTATTGTTCTATGTTCTATCCCCACTTCTGACCTTGTGACAGAGCGAACGATGAAGCAGCCAATAATGGGAGGAGCGGAGTGGGGAGGGGGGTGGTGGAGGGGGTGAGTTACCATCCAGGATAGCAGCGATTAAACCCTTTAATAACACTCACAGTCAAGCTGATGTTTGTTCCATTGATGAGGTAGATGTTATTTGGATCTGCGGTGATCCCTCCATCCCGTTTCTCTAGGTATCTGGCTACGTGATTCCAAACACAGCTTATTCCTCCTGATTTAGTGTAGGAGCCTGAAACACAGAGACATTCCAGTAGTGATTTCCTGCTGTTTTTCTTGGATACTCGGATAGTAAAGTCAATCTCATAATTCACAGATAAAAACACTGTAGTTATGCAGCCAGGAGACACATCAGTAATGAGATCATAGAATCCCTACAGTGCAGAGAGAGGCCATTTGACCCATCAAATCTACACCAATTCTGAGAGAGTGTCTTACCCAGGTCCTATCCCTTTACCCCACACATTTACCATGGCCAATCAACCTAACCCACACATCTTTGGACCAAGAGAGGAAACTGGAGCATCCGGAGGAAACCCACGCAGTCACAGGGAGAATGTGCAAACTCCACACAGACTGTGACCCAAGGCTGGAACTGAACTTGGGTCCCTGGCGCTGTGAGGCAGCAGTGCCAGCTAAAGGAAGTCTCTAATCTTCACTGGACTGCACGAATGGAAATCTGGTCAGATTCAAGAAGAGTTAGTGATGAGGGTCAGATGGGCAATATTTTGCAAAAAGATTTAGATGAAATAGTGGGATTGGAAGATAGTTGATTGGAAGATAACCAATCAATGTACGTGGCAGCAACACAGAATATGTTTCACTTTTACAAGGAATAAGGGAAGATTTGAGTATTGTATTCTACCGAGCTCTGTATGGCCATTATAATAAGTGTGAACAGAGATTGGGTTGGATCAATGTGCTCGGTGTGAATTTAAACAGAGCATTGTGTTGAATCATGTTGGTCATTCAGTATTCTCTCTACAGAATAATAAAAATAAAATTCTGCAGAAATAACAACTGGCAGTGCTGAGGAAACTGAGCAGGTCTGACAGAGTCTGTGGAGAGAGAATCGAGCCCATATTTCAAAGAGAAATCATCCAGATTCAATTCTCTGTCTGCAGATGCTACCAGGCCTGCTGAGTGTTTCCAGCACTTTCTGTTTCTGTCCGTGGGAAGCTCTGCTCTCAGCAGCTAGGTGACCTTTGCAAAGGACCCAGGGGAACAGTTAAAAGAATGATTGAGGGTGTGAGCTAGTCAGAGCCAGTGCCTGCAGCCTGTTTATTGTGCAGCAACACAAGATGATCTAACAGAGAGTTTGCAAAGTTAGGAGAGAACTGACTAGAATCTCCATCCAGAGATTGCTGCACATTCAAGCAGGAACACCAGCTTACTTCCACATTTTATTCATAAATGGCACGTGGCTATCTCTGGAGCTGCCTGCACTGCCCATCCCTAATTGCCCCTTCAGAAGGTGTTGGTGAGCTGCCTTCTTGAGCCGCTGCAGTCCCTGAGATGTAGGTACACCCACAGTGCTGTTAGAGAAGGAATTCCAGGATTCTGACCCAGCGACAGTGAAGGAGCGGCCGATATATTTCCAAGTCAGGATAGTGAGTGACTCGGAGGGGAATCTCCAGGTGGGGATATTCCCAGGTATCTGCTGTCCGTGTCCTTCTAGATGGAAGTGGTGGTGGGTTTGGAAGGTGCTGTCTAAGGAGCCTTGGTGAGTTGCTGCAGTGCATCTTGTAGATGGTACACACGCCTGTCACTGTGTGTTGGTGGTGGAGGGAGTGGGTGTTTGTGGATGGGGTACTCTGGTGGCCACGATATTTACATTGCTGGTGCAGTTCTGTTCCTAATTCCCAGATGTTGACAGTGGGGGATTCAGGGTAACAGTAATGATGGAGAGGATGTGGCTGGGCCTGTACAGAGAGCAGTGAAGCTCTGGAAGGTGCTGTCAGTGAGTGTGGTGGGAACTGACTCTCTCTCCATTGAGGAGTTAGACCAGTTCCTGACCTGGGCAGGGATGACATATCAATTTACAGAGAACACGCTGTCTTGGGGACTGCATTCTATCACCTGAGAAGATTGGAGCAGGATTTTCCAGATATTTTCCCCTTTGTCAGCCTGACTCTGCTGGGATACAGGAAGATAGCTAACTGTGTTTCTGAAACAATCACATTCTCTGGTCTGTTCATCAGAATTCACAGCGGGATAGGTGTTAATTCCCCTGGGGAATCTGGATCACCCTCCTGAGTGTTACTGACTGTCTCACTCACTGTGTCAGACTCACCTACGTTGCTGTGGTTCTGGAGTCACATAGGCCAGACCGGGTAGGGACGGCAGATTTCCCTCTCTAAAGGACATGAGTGACCCAGATGGGTTTTTCCGACAATGGTTTCACGGTCATTATTCTGGAGACTAGTTTAGAATTCCAGATTTATTAATGAATTGAAAAACTGCCAGTTGCCATGGTGAGATTTGAATGCTTATCTCTGGAGCCATTATTCCTGCCCTCTGGATTATTGATCCAGTAATAATCACAATGCTCTCTGTACCGTCTTAAAGACAAAATAGTTCCTTCATCTTGTACAGTTATCCAACTGGAGAAGACCTCACAGCCTCAGGAAATATTCACACACACCTAACCTTTCCCGTCCGGTAACCCCCTCTCCTGCTCCCTATGTAACTCCTTCCCCTGCTCCATCCTGTAACTCCCTCCCCTGCTCCCTATGTAACTCCTTCCCCTGCTCCATCCTGTAACTCCCTCCCCTGCTCCATTCTGTAACCCCCTCTCCTGCTCCCTATGTAACTCCTTCCCCTGCTCCATCCTGTAACTTCCTCCCCTGCTCCCTTGTAACTCCTTCCCCTGCTCCATCCTGTAACTCCCTCCCTGCTCCATCCTGTAACTTCCTCTCCCTGCTCCCTATGTACTCCTTCCCTGCTCCATCCGTAACTCCCTCCCTGCTCCATCCTGTAACTCCCTCCCTGCTCCATCCTGTAACCCCCTCTCCTGCTCCCTATGTAACTCCCTCCCTGCTCCATCCTGTAACTCCCTCCCTGCTCCATCCTGTAACTCCCTCCCTGCTCCATCCTGTAACTCCTCCCCTGCTCCCTATTACTCCCTTCCCCTGCTCCCTCTGTAACCCCTCCCCTGCTCCATCCTGTACCTCTCCCCCTGCTCCATCCTGTAACTAACTCCTCCCCTGCTCCATCCTGTAACTCCCTCCCTGCTCCATCCTGTAACTCCCTCCCTGCTCCATCCTGTAACTCCCTCCCTGCTCCATCCTGTAACTTCCTCCCCTGCTCCCTATGTAACTCCTTCCCCTGCTCCATCCTTACTCCCCCCCACAACCCCCCCCCCACCCCCCCCACAACCCCCCCCCAACCCCCCCCCACAACCCCCCCCAAACCCCCCCCCAAACCCCCCCCCAACCCCTCCCCTGCTCCATCCTGTAACTCCCTCCCTGTCCTCCTGTAACTCCCTCCCCTGCTCCATCCGTAACTCCTCCCCTGCTCCATCCTGTAACTCCCCCCCTGCTCCATCCTGTACTCCTCCCCTCTCCTCCGTAACCCCTCCCTGCTCCATCCTGTACTTCCTCCCCTGCTCCCTATGTAACTCCTTCCCCTGCTCATCCTGTAACCTCTAACTCCCTCCCTGCTCCATCCTGTAACTCCCTCCCTGCTCCATTCTGTAACTCCCTGTCCTGCTCCATCCTGTAACTCCCTCCCCTGCTCCATTCTGTAACCCCCTCTCCTGCTCCCTATGTAACTCCCTCCCCTGCTCCATCCTGTAACTCCCTCCCCTGCTCCCTATGTAACTCCCCCCTGCTCCATCCTGTAACTCCCTCCCTGCTCCATCCGAAATCCCTCCCTGCTCCATCTTAACTCCCTCCCTGCTCCATATGTAACTCCCTCCCCTGCTCCATCCTGTAACTCCTCCTGCTCCATCCTGTAACTCCTCCCTGCTCCATCCTGTACCCCTCCCTGCTCCATCCTGTAACTTCCTCCCCTGCTCCTATGTAACTCCTTCCACTGCTCCATCCTGTAACTCCCTCCACTGCTCCATCCTGTAACTCCCCCCGCTCCATCTGTGTAACTCCCTCCCTGCTCCATCCTGTAACTCCCTCCCTGCACCATCTGTAACTCCCTCCCCTGCTAACTCCCTCCCTGCTCCATTCTGTAAACCCCTCTCCTGCTCCCTGTAAACCCCTCCCTGCCCGTCCTGTAACCCCCTTCCTGCCTCCTATGTAACTCCCTCCCTGCTCCATCTGTAACTTCCCTCCCTGCTCCCTATGTAAACTCCCTTCCCCTGCTCTGTCCTGTAAACCCCCTCTCCTGCTCCCTATGTAACTCCCTCCCCTGCTCTGTCCTGTAACCCCCTCTCCTGCTCCCTATTTAACTTCCCTCCCTGCTCCAGCCTGTAAACTCCCTCCCTGCTCCCTATGTAACTCCTCCTGCTCGTCCCGTAACCCCTCTCCATGCTCCCTATGTAACTCCTACCCTGCTCTTCCGTAACCCCCTATCCTGCTCCCATGTAACTCCCTCCCCTGCTCTGTCCTGTAACCCCCTCTCCTGCTCCCTATGTAACTCCCTCCCTGCTCCGTCCTGTAACCCCCTCTCAGGCTCCCTATGTAACTCCCTCACTGCTCCGTCCTGTAACCCCTCTCTGCTACCTATATAACCTCCCCCCCTGCTCCGTCCTGTAACCCCCTCTCTGCTCCCTAGTAACTCCTCCCCTGCTACGCCTGTAAACACCCCTCTCCTGCTCCCTATGTAACTCCCTCCCCTGCTCCGTCCTGTAACCCCCTCTCCTGCTCCCTATGTAACTCCCTCCCCTGCTCCGTCCTGTAACCCCCCCTCCTGCTCTGTCTGGTGACTCCCTCCCTGCTGTATGGTATCCTTACCGATGTTTTTCCCTTCACAGTTGTCTAGGATGTCTCTTGCTCGATCTTTGGTATCTTGTGGCAGTGTGTGATGATTGAAGAGTTTGGTGTAGCTACAGATGGCAAGTACCTAAAATAAGGAAAAGAAATGAAATACTGAGTCTGGGCCAATAACAGAAAATGCTGGAAAAACGCAGCGGGTCCGACAGCAGGTCTGGAAATGTTGATGAGAGTTATAGGTGACAAGCCCGATTCCCTTAAGCCTCTTGAGAAAGTAGGGGCTTGGGGACTTTCTTAACTATAGTATCAGCACGGGGGAACTAGGTTGTTGGGGATCTGGACACCTTGAAGCTCTTGACCCTTTCAATCCAGGGCATGGGTAATTGGTCAAGTTTAGAAGCCGTGTAGATCGTAAGCTTATAGTCTGCAAAGTCCTCCTAACTCACAGACCACAATCAGTAAGGATAGGTAACATTACTGCCTTTTCCTCCACAATCATCCTCAACACTGATGCCCCACAAGGCTGTGTTCTCAGCCCCCTGTTATACTCCTTATACGCCTCTGACTGTGTGGACAAATTCCCCTTCAATTCGATTTTCAAGTTTGTTGTCTACATCACCGTAGTGGGTCCAATCTTAAACAATGATAAAACAGAATACAGGAAATGAGATAGAGAATCTGGTGAACTGGTGCGGCAATAATAATCTCTACCTCAATATCAACAAAACAAAGGAGATTGTCATCGAATTCAGGAAGTGTAAAGGAGAACTTGCCCCTGTCTACGTCAACGGGGACAAAGTAGGAAAGATCGAGAGCTTCAAGTTTTTAGGTGTCCAGATCACCAACAACCTGGTCCCCCCCATGCTGACACTATAGTTAGAAAGTCCCACCAAATGTCTCTTCTTTCTCTGAAGACTAAGGAAATTTGACATGTCCGCTCCAACTCTCACCAACTTTTACAGATGCCCCATAGAAAGCATTCTTTCTGGTTGTAACACAGTTTGGTCTGGGCTCCTGCTCTGCCCAAGACCACAAGGAATTACAAAAGATTGTGAAAGTAGCCCAATCCATCACACAGACCAGCTTCCTGTCCATTGACCCTGTCTACACTTCTCACTGCCTCGGCAAAGCAGCCAGAATAATTAAGGACCCTACACACCCCAGACATTCTCTCTTCCACCTTCTTCCATCAGGAAAAGGGGACAAAAGTCTTAGGTCACGTACCAACTGACTCAAGAATAGCTTCTTTCCTGCTGCTGTCAGACTTTTGACTCACATTGAGTTGATCTTTCTCTACACCCTAGCTATGACTGTAACACTACATTCTGCACTCTCTCCTTTCCTTCTCTATGAACAGTATGCTGTGTCTGTATAGCACACAAGAAAGAATACTTTTTACTGTATGTTAATGTGTGTGACAAGAATAAATCCATTGAAGAAGATAAGGCAATGCCCCATTCACCTGGATACAGCACTGGGCCTTATTACTGATGGTTTATAAACTCCTCCCAGAGCACAGCCGCGGAGCGGGATAGCTAACGGTGATACACTGAGCTGGTATTGCCGGGAGAGGTTGTGATAACCCTCAGTTTTTTTGGACACCTCGCCAGTGTCTGTGCAGCAAATGACAGCCTGGACACAAGAGAATCCGATCCTGTCTAAATTCAAACACACCATCCTCTCCAGGGGGGGGGACTCAGAAAACAGGCGTCAGGTAAATGAAATATTCTGGGGAAAGTAGAGGTGTGTGCTGAGGATGGCATCATTCTCTGGGCTTCCTGCATCATTCCCCTCCCCCAGGATAAAGTCCGATTCTTATGGAATTGTACCATTGCCACCCTGGTGTTTTGGGTTGGAAATGCGATGTACGGTGGCCCAGCCTTGACACAGACATTACCAATTTAGGCAGACAGTGTGAGTCAGAGTGAGAGAATCAAAAACTGCCTCTCTCAGCCTCCCTCCCTCTATGGGAGCAGTCTGGGAGACCCTGGGTGTGAGTCCATGTGGACTTTGCTGGGTTTTTTACACATTCAATGTTTCTGATTATAGTCGATGCACATTCCACACGGATAGACACAGAATGAGGTCTACTGCCTCCCATGCTGCTATTGGGTAACTATAGTAAAAAGTCTGACAACTCCAGGTTAAAGTCCAACAGGTTTATTTGGTAACAAAAGCCACTAGCTTTTGGAGCACTGCTCCTTCGTCAGGTGAGTGGAATTCTGTTCACAAACAGGGTATATAAAGACACAAACTCAATAACGGTTGGAATGTGAGTCTTTACAGATAATCAAGTCTTAAAGGTACAGACAGTGTGAGTGGAGAGAATGTTAAGCAGAGGTTAAAGAGATGTGTATTGTCTCCAGACAGGACAGTTAGTGAGATTTTACAAGCCCAGGCAAATCTTGGGGGTTACAGATAGTGTGACATGAACCCAAGATCCCGGTTGAGACCGTCCTCATGTATGTGGAACTTGGCTATCAGTCTCTGCTCAGTGACTCTGCACTGTCGTGTGTTGTGAAGGCCCCTTGGAGAACATTTACCCTAAGGTCAGAGGCCGAATGCCCGTGACTGCTGAAGTGTTCGCCAATAGGAAGGGAACAGTTTTTTCCGGTGATTGTTGAGCAGTAAACAGTGTTCTCTTCCTCAGACAGTGTGAGTCGGACAGCGTTAGTCGGACAGAGTCAGTCGGACGGTGTCAGTCGGTCAGCGTGAGTCGGGCAGCGTGAGTCGGGCAGTGTGAGTCGGGCAGCGTGAGTTGGGCACTGTGAATCGGGCGGTGTGAGTCGGGCAGCATCAGTCGGGCGGTGTGAGTCGGGCGGGGTGAGTCAGGCGGTGTGAGTCGGGCGGCTGTGAGTCGGGCGGTGTGAGTCCGGCGGCTGTGAGTCGGCAGTGTGAATCGGGCAGAAGAGTCTGGCAGTGTGAGTCGGACATTGTCAGTCGGGCGGCGTGATTTGACAATTGTCAGTCGGGCGGCGATGAGTCGGGCGGTGTGAGTCGACACTGTCAGTCGGGCAGATGTCAGTCGGGCGGGTGAGTCGACATTGTCACGTCGGGCGGTGTGAGTCGACATTGTCAGCTAGGGCAGTGTAAGTCGGGCGGCATGAGCCGACATGTCATGGGCGGCGTGAGCGACATGTCAGTCGGTCGGCGTGAGTCGACATGTCAGTCGGGCAGTGTGAGTCGACATTGTCAGTAGGGCAGTGTCAGTCAGGTCGGTGTGAGTCGACATGTCAGTCGGGCAGTGTGAGTCGACCATTGTCAGTCAAGGCCAGTCAGTCAGGCGGGCGGTAGTGTGAGTCGACATGTCAGTCCAGGGCAGTGTGGCACCCCACCCCCACCCCACCCCCACACCCCACCCACAACGACATGTCAGTAGGGCAGGTCAGTAGGGCGGAGTGATCGGGCGGTGTGACTAGACATTGTCAGTCGGGACAGAGTCAGCTCGGGCGGGTGAGTCGACATTCGTCAGTCGGGCAGGTCAGTCGGCGGTGTGAGTCGACATTGTCAGTCGGGCGGTGTGAGTCGACATTGTCAGTCGGGCGGCTGGAGTCGGCGGTGTGAGTATACATGCATCTGGCGGTGTCAGCGGGCGGTGATGAAATCGGACATTTCAGCCGGCAATTGTCAGTCGGGCGGTGTGAGTCGACATTGTCAGTCGGGTGGTGTGAGTCGGGCGGTGTGAGTCGACATTGTCAGTCGCGGCTCGGTGTGAGTCGACATTGTCAGTCGGGCAGTGTCAGTCGGGCGGTGTGAGTCGACATTGTCAGTCGGGCGGTGTGAGTCGACATTGTCAGTCGGGCAGTGTCAGTCGGGCAGTGTGAGTCGACATGTCAGTCGGGCGGTGTCAGTGACATTGTCAGTCGGGCAGTGTCAGTCGGGCGGTGTGAGCGGACATTGTCAGTCGGGCAGTGTCAGTCGGGCGGTGTGAGTCGAATTGTCAGTCGGGCAGGCAGTGTCAGTCGGCGGTGTGGTCGACATTGTCAGTCGGGCAGTGTCAGTCGGGCGGGATGTGAAGTCGACATTGTCAGTCGGCAGTGTCAGTCGGGCAGTGTGAAGCGGGGTTGCGACCCCACAATGTCAGTCGGGGTTGTCAGTCGGGCGGTGGGATCGACATTGTCAGTCGGGCGGTGTCAGTCGGGCAGGTGTGAGTCGACATGCAGTCGGGCGGTGTCAGTCGGGCGGTGTGAGTCGACATTGTCAGTCGGGCGGGTGAGTCGGGCGGTGTGAGTCGACATTGTCAGTCAGGCAGTGTCAGTCGGGCGGTGTGAGTCGAAAATTGTCAGTCGGGCGGTGTGAGTCGACATTGTCAGTCGGGCAGTGTCAGTCGGGCGGTGTGAGTCGACATTGTCAGTCGTGCGGTGTGAGTCGACATTGTCAATCGGGGAAGTGTCAGTCGGGCGGTGTGAGTCGACATTGTCAGTCGGGCAGTGTCAGTCGGGCGGTGTGAGTCGACATTGTCAGTCGGGCCGTGTCAGTCGGGCGGTGTGAGTCGGACATTGTCAGTCGGGCAGTGAAGTGTCAGTCGGCGGTTGTGAGTCGACATTGTCAGTCGGCGCGGTGTGAGTCGACATGGCAGTCGGCAGTGTCAGTCGGGCGGTGTGAGTCGACATTGTCAGTCGGGGCAGTGTCAGTCGGGCAGGTGTGAGCGACATTGTCAGTCGGGCAGTGTCAGTCGGGCGGTGTGAAGTCGACATTGTCAGTCGGGCAGTGTCAGTGGGGCGGTGTGAGTCGAACATTGTCAGTCGGGCAGTGTCAGTCGGGCGGGGTGTGAGTCGACATGTCAGCGGGCAGTGTAAGCCACATGTCAGTCGGGCACAGTGTCAGCCGGGCGGTGTGAGTCGACATTGTCAGTCGGGGCAAGTGTCAGCGGGCAGTTGTCAGTCGGCATTCACCTCCTCACTCGGGCAGGTCAGTCGGACATTGTCAGTCAAGGCAGTGTCAGTCGGCGCGGTGATGAGTCGACATTGTCAGTCGGGCAGTGTCAGTCGGGCAGTGTCAGTAGGACGGTGTGACGTCGACATTGTCAGCGGGCGTGTCAGTCGGCAGTGTCAGAGGACATTGTCAGTGGGCGTGTGACCAACATTGTCAGTCCGGGCAGTGTCAGTCGGCGGTGTGAGTCGAACCATAATGGCAAGTCGGGCAGTGTCAGTCCGGTATCATTGAAGCGATTTCGAACAGTAACAGGGCCTGCAGATGTTGAGGCTAAACGTGTCAGTCGGAGCAGTGTCACGTCATGTATGTGTTTGGTTCGCACACATTGTCAGACTGTCAAGATGTCAGTGGAGTGATCAGTAGGGCGAGGTTACGTGACATTGTGTCGGAGTTGTGACGGCAGAGCCTCGCAGCTCGGTCAGTGTAATTTCGGGCGATGTGAGACTCCTCGAAAATATGTGAGGGAGTATCAGTTAGCCTGTAGTCTTGTCACACTGGTCAGCCAACACACCCCACAACAAACACCACACAAAAATTCATCGTGAGTGACTCATGGTGCGGTGAGAGCAACAACATTCAAGGTCGGGGCCACAAGTTCCGTACCAATCAGCTCAGTGACACAGTGTGATCCAACATCTGTCATAAGGCATTCACCCTCCCACAAACTCGGTGTAGGAGCCAAAATTATCGTGTCTTGATCGTGAGGCAACATTGTCAGTGGGCAGGTCAGTCGGGCAGTGTCAGTCGGGCAACCAACACCACAACAACCCCCACACACCACACCACACCACCACACCCAGTGTCAGTCGTGCGGTGGAGCCGACATTGTCAGTCGGGCATTGTCAGTCGGGCGTGTCAGTCGGGCAGTGTCAGTCGGGCGGTGTGAGTCGGGCAGTGTCAGCTAGGGCAGTGTCATTGGGCCAGTGTCAAGTCGGGCAGTGTCAGTCGGGAGGGTGAGTCGACAATGTCAGTCGCGGCAGTGCAAGTCGGGCGGTGTGAGTAGACATTGTCGTCAGGCAGGTAAGAGGTCAGTGTCAGTGGGCTCGTTTCAGTCGGGCGGGTGAGAGTCCAGCACGTCGTCAGTCTGCGGTGCGGAGTCGGGCAGAAATTCAGTCAGGCGGTTTGAGTCGACATTGTCAGTCGGGCAGTGTCAGTCGGGCAGTGTCAGTCGGGCGGTGTCAGTCGGGCGGTGTGAGTCGGGCAGTGTCAGTCGGGCGGTGTGAGTCGGGCGGTTGATTCAATGGATCTCAATTTCTTGTCCTTGTATCTAGCACCCTCTGGCGGACAGTAAGGGAAACTCACTGAGGGACACTCCTGATTTCAATAACTCCAGGTACAGAGTTGGGATTGTTAAACCAGATTTGCAGACTCTTCACGTACATTTAACAACTTACTTTCCTACCTACCTTTGTGCCATCAACAAATTTAACAAGCTGACCTTCAGCCCCATCATTCAAGTCGGAAAATAAAGTTTAAAGTTTATTTATAGCGTCACAAGTAAGCTTACAAAGAACAATATACAGCATGGGAAACAGGCCCTTTGGCCTAACGAGCCCGTGCCATCATTTTAACATTGTGAGTGCCCTCCTCTACCTCTGACATTTGTCTATGCCTATTGAGGAAGATTGAGGAAGTCTAATTCAGGGACAATTTGTTAACACCAATTAGCCTAAGAGCACATCTTTGGGATGTGGGAGGAAACCGGAGCACCCGGAGAAAACCCACGCAAGCACGGGGAGAATGCGCAAACTCCCACAGACACAGGCCAAAATCCATGTATCTGCACAGCACAGCGATAGTCACTGAGCTGTCGTGTTGCCCATCAGATGGTCCAGGTCAAGCATACACTAACAACGTGAAGCACTAGGATACTCTCGAAAAAATCCAAGAGCAGCCCTCTCACGACCCATCACGTGTATGCCCCTCATTAGAGAACAAGGTGGACCAAAGCACCTGTGAAGTAAAAGACCTCAATAAACATACAAAAACCTAGACATTTATGGAATCCGCAGAAGCGCAGAAATAAAGCAAGTGAGCCATGAAATATGTTGAAAGGTCCACAGGAATAAATTGATTCCCAGGAACACCCCAAGGCTCTTGATAGTTATTTAGAAAAGTCTCCTGTATCCCTCCATCTCGAGTCCGCTCATGTGCCTGTCAAAATAAGCCTTAAATAACTCCAGAGTACCTGCCTCCACCACTTTACTTGGCAGCGCATTCCATACCCCCACCACCCTCTGTGTGAAAAACTCCCTCTAGCATCCAAATTATACCTTACCCCCCTCCCCCTAAGCCCGTGACCCCTCGTAATTATTGTATCCAACCTAGGAAAAAGCTTGGCACTGTTCACTCTCTCTCTACCCTTCATAATATTATACACCTCTATTAGATCTCCCCTCATTCTCCACCCCAATTTGCCTAATCTCTCCTCGTAACTCAGACTTTCCATACCAGGCAGCATCCTGGTAAACCTCCTCTGCACTCTCTCCAGAGTCTCCATGTCCTTCCTGTAATAAGGCGACCAGAACTGAACGCAGCATTCCAAATGAGGAAAACCTACATTCTATACAATTACAACATTAGACGCCAGCTTACATTAACACTGCAATGAAGCTGCAGTGAAAATCCCCTAAATGCCACACTCTGGCTCTGTTCGGGTTACACTGAGGGAGAATTTAGCATGACCAATGCACCCTAACCCGCACATCTTTCTGACTGTGGGAAGAAACAGGAGCACCCGGAGGAAACCCACGCAGACACAGGGAGAATGTGGAAACGCCACACAGACAGTGACCTGAGCCGGGAATCGAACCCAGGTCCCTGGCGCAGTGAGGCCCGCGGTTATAACCCTGCCAGTAGTTACCTGACGGAGGAAAGTGACAGGTTTCTGCCCCGTGGCCTGGACATCTCCAAAGTGAAGAACTATCTCCGAGAAAGGTTTCCTCACTCCCTGTTCAACAGAAGCGAGCTGATGAGAATCACAGCAGCAACCTGGAGATGCAGACATTTCCCACAGAGAACCACACAGCAACACACTACACAAGGAGGCTATTAGGCCCATTGTGGCTGTGCTGACTCTTTGAAGAGTTATCCCGTTGTGTGCCACATCCTGTGGCCCCCTGTCCCAGAGGCTGCAATTGTCCCTCACATTTTGGGGAATTTGAGGACCGACCCTCTCCTGCCTCCGCCCTGTGTCATCACTTCAGCATCCGAACTGCTGCCCCCACTCCCTCCCTCCCACCCCAGCTCTGTGTGAGGACACAGCACCTAGACTGCCGCACACCCCCCACCCCGCCCCCACCCGCCCCGGTCTCTATCACTGTCACTCACACAGATTCGGAGAACAGGGAAAGAAACTCCATCACCCCCCCAGACGCTGGACCCTGATGGGTGGCAGGAAGGGTGATGGGGAGGAGAGGGGAGGGGAGGGATAATGGGTGCTCCTGTTCCACCCCCTGTGCTCACTGACCCGCACTGCCTCTCAGAGGGTGGGGTGCGGTTGGGGGTGGTGGGGGGGGGAACAGGGTCAGTGTGAGTTGATGAACACATTTCGCCCACTGAGCCTGCACCAACAACAGTCCTATCCAGGCCTTATCTCTGCAACTCCACATATTTACTCCACTAATCCATGCATCTTGGCACATAAAGGGTCAATTCAGCACGGCCAATGCATGTCTTTGGATTGTGGGAGGAAACCAGAACACCCGGAGGAAACCCACACAGGCACGAGGAGAATGTGCAAACTCTACGCAGACAGCGACCTAAGCGGGGATTGAACCCGGGTCCCTGGCGCTGTGAGGCAGCAGCACTAACCCACTGTGCCATCGTGCTGCCTGTAAGTTTTGAGGACTTTAGAGTCTAAAGACTCTAAATCCGCCTGCAAATTCCTGCCTCTCCCCAACTTCCAGATAGAACAGTGGTTGGGAAGTTTGGTGCAGGCAGGTGAATGACATGTCCTGTCTGGGATGACTAGATTCGAATGAGACCGTTGGGTAGTGGGATAGTCACTGGATTAGTAATCCGGGGGCCCAGAATAGTGCTCTGGGGACACGGGTTCAAATCCCACCATGGCAGCTAATGGAGTTTAAATTTAATTCATAAATCGGGAATTGAAAGCTGGTTTCGGTAATAGTTCCCATACCATTGATTGTATAAAAACCCCTTGCTAGATGTAAGAGTAGAAGGCCAGAGATGGGGTAAGAGCGACTGCCTTTTGACACCAAGGCAGCATTTGACTGAGTGTGACATGAAGGAGCCTGAGTGAAACTGGAACCAATAGGAATCTGCTGGTTGGAGTCACAAATTTGTTTGGGTTTTTTGAATGGATGACCAAGAAGGTAGATGAGGGCAGTGCTGTTGATGTTGTCTACATGGACTTTAACAAGGCCTTTGACAAAGTACTGCATGATAAGTTGTTACATAAAGTTAAATCTCACAGAATCCACAGTGAGGTATGTAAATGGATACAAAATTGGCTTCTGGACAGAAGCCGGAGGGTGGTTGTGGAGGATTATTTTTCAAACTGGAGGCCTGTGACCAGCAGTGTGCCTCAGGGATCAGTGCTGGGTCCACTGTTATTTGTCATTTATATTAAGATCTCCTTACAAA
>JAGIQG010000757.1:0-12500 GCA_024679065.1 Sphyrna mokarran | reverse complement strand
CCTGCCGTGTCACCCCTCACCATCTCTCACCGATCATCTGTCACCAAGCCTGACCCCTTACCCCCCCTCACCTTTATCATCCCTGACCCCTCACCTCTTACGATTCCGGATCCTTACTGTTCCTGACCCCTCAGCCCTCACCATCTCTGACCTCTCACCCCCACACCAACCCCACCCCCACCAAACCCCCCCACCACCACCTTGACCTCTGACCCCTCACCATCTCTTACCCCTCACCCCTCACCATCTGTTACCCCTCACCATCTCTGACCCCTCACCATCTCTCACACTCATCCCTCACCATCTCTGACCCCTCATCCCTCACCATCTCTGACCCCTCACCATCTCTCACACTCATCCCTCACCATCTCTGACCCCTCACCATCTCTCACATTCATCCCTCACCAACCCTGACCCCTCGTCTATCACCTTCCCTCGTCCATCACATCTCCTCGACCCAGCATCATCCGTGACCACTTACCCCTCAAATCCCTGACCCCTCACGAACCCTGACCCTCACCCCTCACCATTCCTGACCCCTGACCCCTCACTATTCCGACCCTGATCCCTCACACTTCACCATCCCTGACCCCTCATCCCTCACCATCACTAACCACTCACAACTCACCATCCCTGATCTTTCACCCCTCACCAACTCTCAACAACTCTGACTGTCCACCCTTCACCATCCCTGACCCCTCACACCCATCACCCCTCACCATCTCTCACTACCCCTCACCATCCCTCGCCCCTCACACCTCAATATCTCTCATCTTCCTTGACCCATTACTGCTCATCAAATCTGACCCCTCATCCTTCATCATCCCTGACCCCGCACCCCTCACAAACCCTGACTCCTGACCCCTCATCCCTCACAACCCTGACCCTGCACCCCTCACCCCTCACAAACCCTGACTCCTGACCCCTCACAAACCCTGACTCCTGACCCCTCACCCCTCACAAACCCTGACTCCTGACCCCTCACAAACCCTGACTCCTGACCCCTTACCCCTCACAAACCCTGACGCCTGATCCTTCACTATCTTTAACCCCTCACTGCTCACCAAAGGTGATCCCTTATCCCTCACCAAGCCTGACCTCTCACACCTCACTATCCCTTCTCCCTCACCATACTTGACCCTCCACCTTCCCTGACTCCTCACCTCTCACCAACCCTGACCCCTCACCATCCCTGAACTCTCATCCCTCACCAACCCTGGCTCCTCACCATCCCTGAACTCTCATCCCTCACCAACCCTGGCTCCTCACTCACTAACTCTGACCCCCTCACCATCCTTGACCCATCACCATCCCTGACCCCTCACCAATCCTGAACCCTCACCCCTCACCATTCCTGACCCCTTACCATGCCTCACTCTTCACCAGCCCTGACCCTTCATCCCTCACTATCCCTGACCTCTCACCCCTCACTATCCCTGACCTCTCACCCCTCACCAACCCTGACCTCTCACCCCTCACCAACCCTGACCTCTCACCCCTCACCAGCTCCAAGCCCTCACCTCTCACCATTCCCGGCCCTGCACAATCCCTGACTCCTGACCCCTCACCATCCCTGACCCCTTGCTAAACCTCCTCCTTACCATTCCTGACTCCTTACTCCTCATGCTTCCTCACCTCTCATCCCTCATCATCGCTGACTCCTCACCATCGCTGACTCCTCACCACTCACCACCCTCACCCTTCACTCCTGACCAAACCTGAACCCTCACCCGTCACCATTCCCAAACCACCACCCGTCACCAACCGTGACCCCTCACCAACCCTGACCCCTCATCATCGATGACCTCTCAGCAATGCTGACACCCCTCACTCCTCAGTATCCCTCACCATCTCTGACCCCTCACTATCCCTCACACCTCAATAACACTCACCCCTCACCATCCCTGACTGCTCAACCCTCACCCTTCACCATCTCTCACCAACCCTGACACCTCACCTCTCACCATCCCTGACCCCTCACCATCCCTGACCCCTCAATTCTCACCATCCCTGACACCTCACCTCTCACCATCCCTGACCCCTCAATTCTCACCATCCCTGACTGCTCAATCCTCCCCATTCACCATCTCTCACCAACCCTGACACCTCACCTCTCACCATCCCTGACCCCTCACCTCTCACCATCCCTGACTGCTCAATCCTCCCCATTCACCATCTCTCACCAACCCTGACACCTCACCTCTCACCATCCCTGACCCCTCACCTCTCACCATCCCTGACCCCTCACCTCTCACCATCCCTGACCCCTCACCCCTCAGCAAACATGACCCACACCCCTCAACAATCCAAATCCCTCAACCCTTAGCATCCCTGATCTCACCCCTCACCATCCCTGACACCTCACCACCCATCATTCCTGACCACTGAATATCCCTGACCCTTCACTCCTCACCTACCCTGACCCCTGACCCATCACCCCTCAGTCCTGACCATCCCTCACCATACCTCACCCTCACCATGCCTCACCTTCCCTGACCCCTCACCATACCTCACCCCTCACCATCCCTGACCCCTCACCCCTCACCAACCCTGACCCCTCACCCTTCACCAACCCTAACCCCTCGCCCCTCACCAACCCTGACCCCTCACCCCTCATCAACCCTGACCCCTCACCCCTCACCCCTCACCAACTGACCCCTCACCCCTCACCCCTCACCAACCCTGACCCTGATTCCTCACCAACCCTGACCCCTCACCAACCCTGACCCCTCACCCCTCACCAACCCTGACCCCTGACCCCTCACCCCTCACCAACCCTGACCCCTCACTCCTCACCAACCCTGACCCCTCGCCCCTCACCAACCCTGACCCCTCACCCCTCACCAACCCTGACCCCTCACCCCTCACCAACCCTGACCCCTCACCTCTCACCAACCCTGACCCCTCATGATCATTTCTGACCCATCACGACAGCGCAGAGTCACTGAGCAGAGACTGATAGTCAAATTCCACACACATGAGGACGGTCTCAACAGGGATCTTGGGTTCATGTCACACTATCTGTAACCCCCATGACCTTGCCTGACCCCCTTACCATCTCTGACTCACAAGAAACATGATGAAAAGAAGCCGTACGCTGTTCAGAAAGTTGATCTGATAAACATGGTTCAGCAGTTCCAGGCAGAGAGAACGACACTAGCTCGGAGTAAAAACCCTTTCATCATGGACTTGTCCTGTTCATTGCAGTCTGCTAACAATGTTTACCTTGTGAATGGAGTCCCTTATTGGTGGGGATGTGAAATCTCTACTTCACATTTATGGCTATTTTATAAACCCTCACTTACTGGGCTGTCTGGAGACAATCCACATCTCTTTAACCTGGGGCTTAACCCTCTCTCCACTCACACTGTCTGTATCTTTAAGAATTGAATAGCAGGTTCGTTGTAAAGCCTCCCATTCGAATCAGTAATCTGGAAACTGTCTGTGCTGTTCTCTGCTCTGTCTGAGAGCCAAACTCTCCATTCACCTGACCAAGGGACAAACCCCGAAAGCTTGTGAGTTTATTATCAAATCAATCGGTTGGATTTAAACCTGGTGTCAGACTTTTACTGTGTTTACCCCAGTTCAACACCGGCATCTCCACACCCTGACCCCCCTCACCACCCCTCAGCCTTCACCATCTCTGACTCCCCAGCCCTCTCCAAACGTGACCCCTCACCATCCCTGACCTCTGACCATCCCTGACCTCTGACCATCCCTGACCTCTGACCCCTCACCATCCATGACTCCTGTCCCTCACCATCCCAGACCATTCACTATCTCTGACCCCATCATCCCTGATCCCTCACCATCACTAACCCCTCACCCCTCACCCCTCACCATCCCTGACCCCTCACCAAAACCTGATCCTTCACCATCCCTCACCCCTCACCATCCCTCACCCCTCACCATCCCTCACCCCTCACCATTCCTCACTCCTCAGCATCCCTCACCCCTCACCATTCCTCACCCCTCAGCATCCCTCACCCCCTCAGCATCCCTCACCCCCTCAGCATCCCTCACCCCCTCACCGTCCCTCACCCCCATCCCACCCCTCACCATTCCTCACTCCTCAGCATCCCTCACCCCTCACCATTCCTCACCCCTCAGCATCCCTCACCCCCTCAGCATCCCTCACCTCCTCAGCATCCCTCACCCCCTCACCGTCCCTCACCCCTCACCGTCCCTCACCCCTCACTGTCCCTCACGCCCTCAGCATCCCTCACCCCTCAGCATCCCTCACCCCTCACCATCCCTCATCCTCACCATCCCTCACACCGCTCAGCAGCCCTCACCCTCACCATCCCTCACCCTCACCATCCCTCACCATCCCTCACCTCACCATCCCTCACCCCTCACGTCCTCACCCCCTCACCCTCACCATCCCTCCCCCTCACCATCCCTTACCCCTCACCGTCCCTACCATCCCTCACCCCTCACCGCCCACCCCCTCACCCCTCACCATCCCTCACCCCTCCCCGTCCCTCACCCCTCACCATCCCTCCAACCCCTCACCTTCCCACCCCTCACCATCCCTCACCCCCTCCACCACCTTCACCCCCCTCACCACTTCATCCCCTCACCATCCCTCACCCCCTCACCATCCCTCACCCCTCACCATCCCTCACCCCTCACCATCCCTCACCCCCTCACCATCTCTCACTCCCCACCCTCACCATCCTCACTCCTCACCATCCCTCACCCCCTCACCATCCCTCACCCCATCACCATCCCCATCCCGCACCCCCTCACCATCGTCACCCCCTCACCATCACTAACTCCTCACCATCACTGACCTCTGACCCCTCACTATACCTGACCTCTGACCATCCATAACCTCTCACCGTCACTGACTCCTGAACCTTCACCATCCCTCACCCCTCAACACCCCTGACCCCTCACCCCTTACCCCTCACCATCCCTGACACCTCACCCCTCACCATCCCTCACCCCTCACCATCCCTCACCCCTCACCTCTCACCCCTCACCATCCTCACCCCCTCACCATCCCTCACCCCCTCACCTTCCCTCACCCCCTCACCTTCCCTCACCCCTCACCATCCTCACCCCTCACCCCTCACCATCACTGACTCCTCACCATCCCTCACACCTCACTCCTCACCATCCCTCACACCTCACTCCTCACCATCCCTCACACCTCACTCCTCACCATCCCCCCCCCCCTCACCATCCCTCACCCCATCACCATCCCCATCCCGCACCCCCTCACCATCGTCACCCCCTCACCATCCCTGACCCCTTAACCTTCACCAACCCTTATCCCTCACCACCCCGACCCCTCACCCCTCACCAACCCAGACCCCACACCATCCCTGACCCCTCACCTCTCACCTACGTGACCCCTCACCGTCTCTGCTCAGTATTCCATCAGCATCCCTGACCCCTCACCAACCCTCAACCTTCACATCCCTCACCCCTCACCATTTCTGACCCCTCACCCCTCACCATTTCTGACCCCTCACCCCTCACCATTTCTGACCCCTCACCCCTCAGCAACTGTGTCCTCTCACCATCCCTGATACCTCACCATCTCTCGACCCTCACTAACCTTGAACCCTCACCCATCACTATACCTAACCCCTCACACCTCACCAGTACTGACCCCTTCACTATCCCTTACCCCTGACCCCTCACCATCGCTGATCGCTCACAAACACTGACCCTTCATCCCTCACCAAACCCGACCCCTCAGCCCTCACCATCACTGACCTTTCACCCCTCACCATCCCTGACCCCTCACTCCTTACAATTCCTGACCCTTACGGTTCCTGATCCCTCAGCCCTCAGCAACATCAACACCTCACTCCTCACCATCCCTGACCCCTGACCCCTCACCAACCCTGACCCCTCATCTATCACCTTCCCTCGCCAATTCTGACCCTTCACCATCCATCTCCTCAACCCAACATTATCCGTGACCCTCACTCCTCAAATCCCTGACCCCTCACTCCTCATGAACCCTGACCCTCACCCCTCATGAACCCTGACCCTCACTCCTCATGAACCCTGACCCTCACTCCTCATGAACCTGACCTTCATTCCTCATGAACCCTGACCCTCACTCCTCATGAACCCTGACCCTCACTCTTCATGAACCCTGACCCTCACTCCCCAAACCCACCCACTCATGAACCCTGACCCTCACTCTTCATGAACCCTGACCCTCACTCCTCATGAACCCTGACCTTCATTCCTCATGAACCCTGACCCTCACTCTTCATGAACCCTGACCCTCACTCCTCATGAACCCTGACCTTCATTCCTCATGAACCCTGATCCCTCACCATCCCTGACTCCTGACTCCTCACCATCCCAGGCCCAGCTACCCTCATCACACCTCACCCCTCACCATCCCTGACCCCTCACCCCTCACCATCCCTGACCCCTCACCCCTCACCCCTCACCATCCCTGACCCCTCAGCCCTCACCATCCTCTCCCCACCCCACACCATTCCTGTGCTTCACCCTTTACCATCACTGATCCGTCACCCCTCACCAACCCTGACCACTGACCCTCTCCATCCCTGACCCTTCATCTCTCACCATCCCTGACCCCTCACCGCTCACTAACCCTGACCCTCTCAGCAGCAATCATCCCTGACCCCTCACCCCTCACCATCCCTGAGCCCTCACCATCCCTGAGCGCTCACCCCTCACCCCTCACCATCCCTGAGCCCTCACCATCCCTGAGCCCTCACCCCTCACCATCACTGACCCCTCACCATTTCTGACCCCTCATTCCTCACCATGTCTGAACACTCACCTCTCTCCATCACCATACTTCACCAACCCTGACTCCTCACCCCTCACCATCCCTGATACCTCACCCCTCACCCCTCACCATCCCTGACCCTGACCCCTCACCATCCCTCACCCCTCACCACTCACCATACCTAACCCTTTACCCCTCACCATCCCTGACCCCTCACCTCTCACCATCCCTCACCCCTCACCTCTCACCATCCCTGACCCCTCACCTCTCACCATCCCTGACCCCTCACCATCACTATCCCTGACCCCTCACCCCTCACAAATCTTGACCCCTCACTATCCCTGACCTGTTAGCCCTCAGTATCTCAGAAGCCTTACAATCCCTGAATCCTCAATTCTCAACATCCCTGACCCCTCACCCTTCAACATCCCCAATCCCTCACTATCCGCAAAGCCTCACCTCCTCAGCAATCCTGACTCCTTACCCTCACTATCCCTGACCCCTCAGCCGCTCTATCCCTGACCTGTTAGCCCTCAGTATCTCTGAAGCCTCACAATCCCTCAATCCTCAACATCCCTGACCCCTCACCCTCACTATCCCTGACCCCTCAACATCCCTGACCCTTCACCCTCACTATCCCTGACCCCTCACCATCCCTGACCCTAACCCCTCACTATCCCTGACCCCTCACCATCCCTGACCCCTCACTCTCCCCATACCTGACCCCCTCACCCCTCACCATTCCTGACCCACCACTCATTACCATCACTGACCCCTGACCTCTCACCAACTCTGACTCCTCATCATCCCTGACACCTCATCCCTCACCAACCTAGACCACCACTGCTGACCCCTCACCCTCCCCATCTCTGACCCCTGACCAAACCTGACCCTTCACCCCCTTACCACTTCTAACCTCTCACTCCTCACTATCTCTGACCTCTCACTGCTTCCATCCCTCACTAACCCTGACCCCTTACCCTGCACCATGTCTGACACCTCATCAAACCCTCACCCCTCACTATCCCTGACCCCTCAGCCTCTCCTTCGTGGGGCCCTCACCCCTCACTATCCTTCACCATCCCTGACCCCTCACCACCCCTGACCCCACAGCATCTCTGACCCCTCACCCCTTATCATCCCTCAACAATCCTGACCCCTCACCCCTCACCAGCCCCGATTCATCACCCTCACCATCCCTGAGCCCTCACCAACCCCTCACCCCTCACCATTCTTTATCCCTGACCCCTCACCCCACATTATTCCTGATCTCTCACCCCTCACCATCCTTGACCCCTCACCCCTCCTGTCCCTGACCCCTGACCCCTCATCATCCCTGACCCCCCCACTTCTCACCCTCCCTGACCTTTCACCCCTCACCAACCCTCACCCCTCACTATCATTATCCCCTCACTCCTTATCCTCGCTGAACCCTCAACATCCCCTACCCCTGACCCTTCAGCATCCCCGACCCCTCCCCAACCCTGACCGCTCCCCATCCTTCACACCTCAATCCTCACCATCCCTCACCTCTCACCCCTCCCCATCCCTGACCCCTCCCCATCCCTGACCCCTCACCATCCCTGACCCCGACCCCTCACCCCACAGCCCTCACCATCCTTGACCCTTCACCATCTCTGACCCTCACCTCTCACTGACCCTGACCCCTCACCCCTAACAAACCTTGACCCCTCACAATCTCTGACCCCTCAATCTTCAACATCCCTGAATCCTCATCCCTCATAAACCCTCATCCCTCACTATCCCTGACCCCTCACCATCCATGAACCCTCACTCCTCACAACTGTGACCCCTCACCAAGCCCAACTCCTCACCCCTCACCATTTTTGATGCCTCACCATCACTGACTCCTCACCATCCTTGTCTCATCACCATCCCTGACCCCTCACCCCTCACCAACCCTGACCACTCACCATCTCTGACCTCTCACCAAGCCTGAGCCCTCACCATCCCAGACCCCTCACCCATCACCATCTCTGACTCCTGAAGCCTCACCAACCCTGACCCCTCACAACTCACCATCCCTGACCCCTCACCAACCCTGACCTCACATAACTCACCATCCATGACCCCTCAACTCTCACCGTCATTGACTCTTCACCCCTCAACATCGCTGACCCTTCATCTATCTGACCCGTCACCTTCACTGACCCCTCACCCCTCATCAAACTTGACACATCATCCCTCACCATCCATGACCCCTGACCTTCACCGTCTCTGACCCCTCACCCCTCACAATCCATGGCCCTTCACCCTCATGAACCCTGACTCTTTACTATTCCCGACCCCTCAACCGAAACCATCCCAGCCCCTCACCTCTCACCAACCCTGATCCCTCACTGCTCTCCATCCCCCTAAGCAGCCCTGACCCCTGACCCCTCACCATCCCTGACCTCTTACCCTTCACCATCACTGACCGATTACCCTCACCATCTCTAACCAACCATAACTCCTCACCCCTCACTGTCTCTGACCCCCTCAGCCCTCACCATCCCAGACCCTTCACCAGACCTGACATCTCACCCCTCACTATCCCTGAGCCCTCACTGTTCCTGACCCCTCACCATCTCTGACACTTCATCCTCTGCATCACTGACTCCTCACACCTCACCATCCCTGACCCCTGACCCTTCACCATCCCTGACCCCCTCACCATCCTTGACTCCTAACCCCTCACCATCCCTGACCCCTGACCCCTCACCATCCCTGACCCCTGACCCTTCACCATCCCTGACCCCCTCACCATCCTTGACTCCTAACCCCTCACCATCCCTGACCCCTGACCCCTCACCATCCCTGACCCCTGACCCTTCACCATCCCTGACCCCCTCACCATCCTTGACTCCTAACCCCTCACCATCCCTGACCCCTGACCCCTCACCATTGCTGTGTCCTCACACCGCGCTTCTGTGACCTTTACTTCTCACCATCCTTGACCCTCTACCCCTCACCATCCCGAATCCCTCACCCTCACCATCTATGCCCCTCACCATCACTATCGCTGACCCCAAACCCTCAGCGTCCCTGACACCTCATCATCCCTGACCCCTGGCCCGCAGACATCTTGGGACCCTAAGGGTCAATTCAGCCTGGCCAATCCACTTCTCGTACACATCTTGGCACACTGAGGGGAATTTAGCCTGGCTAATCCACATCTCAGATCATTCTCTGGGTGGGGGAGGGGAGTGGAGACAGATCATTCTCTGGGTGGGGGAGGTGAGTGAGGTCAGATCATTCTCTGGGTTGTGGAGGGGAGTGAGGTCAGATCATTCTCTGGGTGGGGGAGGGGAGTGAGGTCAGATCATTCTCTGGGTGGGGGAGGGGAGTGAGGTCAGATCATTCTCTGGGTGGGGGGGCGAGTGAGGTCAGATGATCCTCTGGGTGGGGGAGGGGAGTGAGGTCAGATCATTCTCTGGGTGGGGGAGGGGAGTGAGGTCAGATCATTCTCTGGGTGGGGGAGGGGAGTGAGGTCAGATCATTTTCTGGGTGGTGTCTGGAGTGAGGTCAGAATTGCCCCTTTGTTTCCCAAAGTGTGTAAATGTGGTGGATTGTCCAGGCTAAACTGCCCCTTACCATCCCTAAATATGGATATTAAGTGTATTTGCAATGCTAATTTGTCCCGTAGTGTCCAAAGATGTTTACGAGAGCTGAATTGGTCATGCTATATTCTGATCTGATTCCCAAGACATGTACAAAAGGTGGACTGGCCATCCTAATCTGCCCCGTAGTGTCCCACAGTGTGTTAGTTGAGTGGATTGGCCAGTCCGAAATATCCCCTAATTGTCCCAAGATTTTTACTTAGATGGATTGGCAGTGCTAAATTGCCACTTCGGATCGCAAAATGTGTCGCTTAGATGGATTTGCCATTCTTAATTCACCTTAGTGTGCCAAGATGTGAACAAGACATGCATAGGCCAGGCTAAATTGCCCCTTATTATCCTAAGAGGTGTGTGAGAGGTGGATTCGCCAGGCTAAATTGCACCTTAATTCCCACGATGTGTAGATTAGGTCGATTGGCCATGCCAAATTCATCATAGTGTGCTCAGATGTGTAGGTTGTGTGGCCATGCTACCCCTGAGTGTCCCAAGTCTATCAGATAGAGGAATTGGCAATGCTAAATTGCCTCTTAATGTCGCAAGATTTGTAGGTTGGTTGGATGGGCCATGCTAAATTGATCCTTAATGTCCCCAGATGTGTAGATTGGATCGATTGGCCATGCCAAATTCCACATAGTGTGCTAAGATGTGTAGGTTGGGTGGATTGGCAATTCTAAATTGTGTACAAGTGGTGGTTTAACCATCTAATTTACAGGGACACTCCTAAGTGACAGGGTTGGGGGGACACTCCTAATTGACAGTTGGGGGGACACTCCTAATTGACAGTTGGGGGGACACTCCTAATTGACAAGGGGGCATTGGAAAATTACAGGGTGCTCTCATAAACCCACACACATACATGCACACTCCCTCACTCTCTCACACACACCCGTACACATTTACACACACACCCCCGTACACACACACATCCCCGTACACACACACCCCCGTAAACACTTGCAAACACACTCCTGTACACACTTGCAAACACACCCCCGTACACATTTGCAAACACACAATCACTCACTCCCGTGCACTCACTCATACACATAATCACTCTCAAATACACACATACTCTCACTCACACACACACATAGTCACTCACATACTCACACACACACTCACAATCACTCATACATATACTCAGTGTCAAATGCTCACACTCTCACTCATACACACTCACTCACACATACACACAAACATACACACATATATGCACTCCCACACTCACACACTCACACACACTCACTCACATATACACACACACTCCCACACTCTCACTCGCACACACACACACATTCACAAAATCGTACTCTTACACTCACTCACACTCTTATTCACACTGTCACTCATTCACACACACACAAACACTTACACACATACACAATTTCTCTAACACACATTCACACACACAACCACACACACACTCACAGACAATCACTTACACACTCACTCATACAAATTCATTCACACACACACACACATACAGTCAGTCAAAAACAAGCACATGAACACAAACACACTCGCACACACACCCACTCACAGACCCACAATGACACGCACTCACATAAACATACACACACACACACACACTCATACACATTTTGGCACAATAAGATGAATTTAGACACAAAGTGAACCCAGCCAGGCCTGTGACACTGAATCAAAAAGGACAGAGTGAATCCAGCCAGGCCTGTGATACTGAATCAAAAAGGACAGAGTGAACCCAGCCAGGCCTGTGACACTGAATCAAAAAGGAGAGAGTGAATTGAAACTACACATCTTTGGACCCTAAATGCATTTAGCACGGCCAATTCACCTAACCTACACATCTTGGGACACTAAGGGGATTTTAACTTGTCTAATTCTCCTCCCATCCACATCTTAGGACACTAAAGGAAATTTAACATGACCAATCCACCACTCGTACACATCTTGTGACACCACGGGACAATTTAGCATGGCCAAACCACTTCTCGTAATATCTTGGACACTAAGATGAATTTAGCATGGCCAATTAACCAAACCTACACATTTTTAGATCTAAGGGACAATTTATCCACTCTAACCTACAGACCTTAGGACAGCAGAGGGAATTTAGCCTGGCCAATCCGCCTAATTACACAACTTGGAATATTAAGGTGCAGTTT
>JAGIQG010000756.1:0-16207 GCA_024679065.1 Sphyrna mokarran | reverse complement strand
CAGGGAGAGTGAGAGAGACAGGGAGAGTGAGAGAGACAGGGAGAGTGAGAGAGACAGGGAGAGTGAGAGAGACAGGGAGAGACAGGGAGAGTGAGAGAGACAGGGAGAGTGAGAGAGACAGGGAGAGTGAGAGAGACAGGGAGAGTGAGAGAGTCAGGGAGAGTGAGAGAGACAGGGAGAGTGAGAGAGACAGGGAGAGTGAGAGAGACAGGGAGAGTGAGAGAGACAGGGAGAGTGAGAGAGTCAGGGAGAGACAGGGAGAGTGAGAGAGACAGGGAGAGTGAGAGAGTCAGGGAGAGTGAGAGAGACAGGGAGAGTGAGAGAGACAGGGAGAGTGAGAGAGACAGGGAGAGTGAGAGAGACAGGGAGGTGAGAGAGTCAGGGAGAGACAGGGAGAGTGAGAGAGACAGGGAGAGCGAGAGAGTCAGGGAGAGTGAGAGAGACAGGGAGAGTGAGAGAGACAGGGAGAGTGAGAGAGACAGGGAGAGTGAGAGAGACAGGGAGAGTGAGAGAGTCAGGGAGAGTGAGAGAGACAGGGAGAGACGTAGAGGGGTCAGTTGGTGTAGTGAGGGGTTGGCTGGTTCTGCCACCCTAACTAAGAAAACAAACAGACTGTGGGTTCCCCGGTACCCACTCTCTCTGCCCGATCACCCCGCCCCTCCTGCTCCGTGTTCACAAAATGCTGCCCCGCTCAACTCTGCCCCACCTCCCTCACCCCCACCAAACCCCTCACCATCCAGTAGGTGTAACAGATCCCACAGCCTCTTCCCTCTCCCCCACCCACCGCCCATGCTTCCCGGGGTGGCGGGGCTGGGTGGGATTGGGGGAGTACAGAGCATCCATTTTACAATCATAACTGAACTCCCCCGCCACCCTTCCTCTACCCCCCACACATGCACAAAGCTTCAGTGTCTTCCCCCCCCCATCCCCTCCCCCTCTCGATTTCCCACCCCCCTCCCCTCCCCCACCTAGTACGTGTTATTGTTCCCTGGTTCTGCCCTATGAACTTTGCCCTGGATGGTGACAGGTTGGCGAGACAACCTTTGCCCTCCCCGTACGCCAGGTGGATTTCTCCGAATAGGGCCAAACGCTGACTAACAACAGCACGCCTGCTGCACCCAGCACCATCTGACCCAGACCCTGTCCCCATAACCCCCTCACTAATCCCCCTGACACTACGGGCCAATTTAGCATGGCCAATCCACCTAACCTGCACATCTTTAGACACTGAGAAGCAATTTAGCATGGTTAATCCACCTAACTTGCACATCTTTAGACACTAAGGGGAATTCAGCATGGCCTATCCACATCTTTGGACAGTAAGGTGACTTGGCCATGCTAAATTGCCTCTTAGTGTCCAAAGATGTGCAGGTTAGGTGGATTGGCCATGCTAAATTGCCCCTTAGTGTCCAAAGATGTGCAGGTTAGGTGGATTTGCCATGCTAAATTGTCCCTTAGTATCCAAAAATGTGCAGGTTAGCAGCTAATCAGCATATCTTTAGACACTAAGGGGCAATTTAGCATGACCAATCCATCTAACCGTGCACATCTTTCGGACTGTGGAAGGAAACCGGAGCCCCCAAAGGAAAACCACGCAGATGTAGGGAGAACGTTCAAACTCTAACGGACGTTGACCCAAGCCGGGAATCGAACAGGTCCCTGGCGCTGTGAGGCAGCAGTGTTAACCACTGTGCCACCGCAGTTAAGAGTCAACCACATTGGCTGTGGCTCTGGAGTCACACTGTAGGCCAGACCCGTATAAGGACGGCAGATTTCCTTCCCTAAAGGGAACCGGATGGGTTTTTCCCGACAGTGGGTCATCAGCAGATTCTTAATCCCAGATAGTTTTCATTGTAATGAAAATCCATTATCTGCCGTGGCGGGATTCGAACCCTCTGATTACCGGCCCAGTGACAGTACCCCTGCCCCAGCGAACGTGGCAAGGGGCAAGTCACCATCTTGGCATAGTGCTTCCTGTTAGACCAATAGTCTGTGAGACATCGTGGAGGAAACAGCAAGTCCAAAAGGTCAACAAGCAGGAAGTGGTTCAGGAGCAGTTGACCTTGTTGAGAAGTGTCCTCCGGAGAGACACGCAGCTCATTGACGATAGGCCCTCACCCACTCTCTCTCTCCCTGACCTCCGAGGCATCAGACTCAGAGGGAACCTCCGCGCCAGTGCGAAGGGAGTGCCGCACCGTCAGCGATGCTCTGAAACCGCGCCCCCACCCCCAGTCTCTCATCTCCCTCAGCCGTCAAAGGCAAGCAAGACCATGGCAAGGGGAGAACTGGAGCCAGAGGAGGCCATTCGGCCCATCGAGCCTGTTCCGATTCATAGAAACATCCACAAAGTAAATAGGAGGAGGCCATATCCCTGAACTCCATTGTTAAAACTTTAAAACCCGATTGTCAAGTTTGCTGGTGACACCACTGCAGTGGGTCGGACCTCAAACAATGATGAGACAGAATACAGGAATGTGACAGAGAATCTGGTGAACTGGTGCGGCGACAATAATCTCTCTCTCAATGTCAACAAAACAAAGGAGATTGTCATCGACTTCAGGGAGCGTAAAGGAGAACGGGGACGAAGTAGAAAGGGTCGGGAGCTTCAAGTTTTTAGGTGTCCGGATCACCAACAACCTGTCCTGGTCCCTCTCATGCCGATACTATAGTTAAGATTAGTTGATAAGTATATGGAAGAGAAGGGAATGGTTTAGTTTGGAGGGGCATTGCTTTTTATATTGGTCGGCGCAACATCGAAGGCCGAAGGGCCTGTTCTGTGCTGTAATGTTCTATGTTCTAAGAAAGCCCAACCAACGCCTCTACTTTCTCAGAAGACGAAGGAAATTTGACATGTCCGCTACGATTCTCTCCAACTTTTACAGATGCACCATAGAAAGCATTCTTTCTGGTTGTATCACAGCTTGGTACGGGGCTCCTGCTCTGCCCAAGACCACAAGGAACTACAAAAGGTCGTGAATGTAGCCCCAATCCATCACACAAACCAGCCTCCCATCCATTGACTCTGTCTACACTTCCCGCTGCCCTCGGGGAAAAGCAGCCGGCATAACCAAGGACCACCCCCCCGCCTCACCATGCACCCCGGACATTCTCTCTTCCACCTTCTTCCATCGGGGAAAAAGGTACAAAAGTCTGAGCTCACATACCGACCGACTCAAGAACAGCTTCTTCCCTGCTGCTGTCAGACTTTTGACTGGACCTACCGCACATTAAGCTGATCTTTCTCTACACCCTAGCTATGACTGTAACACCACATTCTCCTTTCCTTCTCTATGAATGGCATGCTTTGCGCAAGAAACAATACTCGGCAATCAAATCAAAATCAGAATGGAAAGGCCAAGGCTGAATGGTGGGAGAAGGATTTAATTTATTATTGTCACGTGTATCGGGATACAATGAAAAGTATTGTTTCTTGCGCGCTGTACAGACAAGGCATACCCTTCATAGAGTACATAGGGGAGAAGGATTTGATTTGATGTATTATTGTCACATGTATTGGGATACAGTGAAAAGTATTGCTTCTTGCGCGCTATACAGACGAAGCATACTGTTCATAGAGTACATAGGGGAGAAGGATTTGATTTGATCTATTATTGTCACATGTATCGGGATACAGTGAAAAGTATTGCTTCTTGCGCGCTGTACAGACAAAGCATACCCTTCATAGAGTACATAGGGGAGAAGGATTTGATTTATTATTTTCGCACGTATTGGGATGCAGTGAAAAGTATTGTTTCTTGTGTGCTATGCAGACGGGATCAGGGCCTGAATATTCCACAGAGCGTTGAGACCGAGGGAAATGTTTGGGGTGGGTTCAGTTGCCTGTGGGACGGGCATCCCGGCTCACTGGGGTGTAGTGGGCTGGTTGTCAGGATGACGGAGAGCTCCAGTAGGCCGCAGGCTTGATAGGCTTGCCCGGCGCCAACTAGGCCGCACCTGGGGGCAGGAGACGGGGTTTGGGGGTTAAGTGTGGAAGCAACGGCAGGGGGTGGGGGAATCTCAGAGTTATTGCTGCGGATTGACTGCCAGAGTCGCCCACTCTGTCAGGATTGACTCCTAATCATCGGGAATCGGGAGGATGGGGGGGGGGGGGGGGGGAAATAAACATATAAAACTCACAAAAACAAGCTGCCATCCAATGGTAACATGACACGACCTATCGGGGCACGGTACAACCTGCTCCATCCTAAATATAACCTTAAACCCAGCTGGCAAATGAATGGAACAAAACTCGTTTCAGCGAGACAGGGAGAGGGAGGGAGGGGGAGAGAGACAGAGACAGAGAGAGAAAGAGACAGAGAGAGAGAGGGGGGGAAGAGAGAGAGAGAGGGGAGAGAGAGGGAGACAGAGAGAGAGACAGAGATAGAGCAAGATAGAGAGAGAGAGAAGAGAGAGAGAGAGAAGAGACAAGATAGAGCGAGATAGAGAGAGAGAGAGAGAGAGAGGGGAGAGAGAGAGAGAGAGAGAGAGACAGAGATAGAGCGAGACAGAGAGAGGAAGAGAGAAACAGAGAGAAAGAGAGAGAGAGGAAGAGACAGAGACACACACACACAGATAAAGACAGAGAGAGAGAGACAGAGGGAGAGAGACAGAGAATGAGAGAGACAGAGAGAGAGAGAGAGACAGAGGGAGAGAAGAGAGACAGAGGGAGAGAGAGAGAGACAGAGGGAGAGAGAGACAGGGAGAGACAGAGGGAGAGAGATTCAGAGGGAGAGAGACAGAGAGGGAGAGACAGAGAGAGAGAGGGAGAGAGACAGAGGAGAGACAGAGAGAGAGAGACAGACAGAGAGAGAGAGGCAAAGAGAGATAGAGACAGAGAGACAGACAAACAGAGAGAGAGAGAGGGAGAGACAGAGAGAAAGAGACAGAGAGAAAGAGAGACAGAGAGAAAGAGAGAGAAACATAGAGAGAGAGAAACATAGAGAGAGAGAGACTGACAGAGAGAGAGGAATTATCCATGAACGAAATGAATTACATAATCGCAGCTCCCAATTAGCCCAGGATGAGTTAATCTGTTCATTAACCTTGGTGCTGACGCCTTCTTCCACCCAATTCACTCCTGTTATTTAATCACTCAGTGGGTATTACCCCTCTACACCAGTGCACAGCCCAGCTCCCCATCACCCAACACTCCCAGCCCTTCCCTTCTATACCTCCCAACATGCTTAACCAGGGGATCAAAACTTCTCCAGGGCATTAAATCAAACACAGCCTAACAAAAATATAAAATATCAGGCCCAGAATTTGATTTATTATTGTCACATGTATTAAGACGCCGCGAAAAGTATTGTTTCTTGCGTGCTATACAGACAAAGCATATCGTTTATAGAGTACATAGGGGAGAAGAATTTGATTTATTATTGTCACATGTATTGGGATACAGTGAAAAGTATTGTTTCTTGCACACTATACAGGAAAAATGTAACATTCATTCTCTCTTCCACCTTCTTCTATCGGGAAAAAGCTACAAAAGTCTGAGGTCACGTACCAACTGACTCAAGAACAGCTTCTTCCCTGCTGCTGTCAGACTTTTGAATGGACCTACCTCGCATTAAGTTGTTCTTTCTCTACACCCCAGTTCTGACTGTAACACTACACTAATTGAATCCCACAGTACAGAAAGAGGCCGTTCAGCCCACTGAGTCTGCACTGACCCTAATCCCATCCATAACCCTGTGCATTTAACAGAGATAGTTTCCCCTGACACTAATGGGGCAATTTTAGCCTGGCCAATCCACCTATCTCGCACATCTTTGGATGATGGGAGGAAACCCACGCAGACATTGGCGGGGGAGGGGGGGAGTGCAATCTCCGCATAGACAGTGACCCGAGCTGGGAATCAAACCCGGGTCCCCGGCGCTGAGAAGGCAGCAGTGCTAACCCGCTGTGCCACCGTGACACCCAGATTCTGCACGTTCCAAACTCCCGTCTAGAAGGACGAGGGCAGCAGATACCTGGGGACACCCCCCCGCCTCCACCCGACTACTCCCCGATCTGGAGGTTCCCCTCCGAGTCGGTCACCATCCTGACTTGGAAATATATCATGATGCCAGCGAGGGACTGGGGTGGCACAATAAGAATCTCTCAATGCCAGGTTAAAGTCCAACAGGTTTAACTGATGCCAGGAGCAACGCTCTGAAAGCTCATGATTCCAAATAAACCTGCTGGACTTTAATCTGATGTTCTGAGGCTACTCCCTGGAAATTTATTGGTCGTAACTTCACTGTCACTGGGTCAAAATCCTAGAACTGCCTCCCTAACAGCACTGTGGGTGTACCTACACCATGCAGATACTGCAGTGGGTCGCTCAGTACTGACCCTCTGACAGTGCTGCACCCCCTCAGCACTGACCCTCTGACAGTGCTGCACCCCCTCAGCACTGACCCTCTGACAGTGTGGCACTCCCTCAGCACTGACCCTCTGACAGTGTGGCACTCCCTCAGCACTGACCCTCTGACAGTGCGGCACTCCCTCAGCACTGACCCTCTGACAGTGTGGCACTCCCTCAGCACTGACCCTCTGACAGTGTGGCACTCCCTCAGCACTGACCCTCTGACAGTGCGGCGCTCCCTCAGCACTGACCCTCTGACAGTGCGGCGCTCCCTCAGCACTGACCCTCTGACAGCGCGGCACTCCTTCAGCACTGACCCTCTGACAGCGCGGCACTCCCTCAGCACTGACCCTCTGACAGTGCGGCACTCCTTCAGCACTGACCTCTGACAGTGCGGCACTCCCTCAGACTGACCTCTGACAGTGCGGCACTCCCTCAGCACTGACCCTCTGACAGCGCGGCACTCCCTCAGCACTGACCCTCTGACAGCGCGGCGCTCCCTCAGCACTGACCCTCTGACAGCGCGGCGCTCCCTCAGCACTGACCCTCTGACAGCGCGGCGCTCCCTCAGCACTGACCCTCTGACAGCGCGACGCTCCCTCAGCACTGACCCTCTGACAGCGCGGCGCTCCCTCAGCACTGACCCTCTGACAGCGCGGCGCTCCCTCAGCACTGACCCTCTGACAGCGCGGCGCTCCCTCAGCACTGACCCTCTGACAGTGCGGCGCTCCCTCAGCACTGACCCTCTGACAGTGCGGCGCTCCCTCAGCACTGACCCTCTGACAGTGCGGCGCTCCCTCAGCACTGACCCTCTGACAGGGCGGCGCTCCCTCAGCACTGACCCTCTGACAGCGCGGCGCTCCTTCAGCACTGACCCTCTGACAGCGCGGCGCTCCCTCAGCACTGACCCTCTGACAGCGCAGCACTCCCTCAGCACTGACATTCCGACAAAGAACAAAGAACAAAGATAATTACAGCAGGAACAGGCCCTTTGGCCCCTCCAAGCCTGCACAGACCATGCTGCCCAACTGAACTAAAATCCCCAACCCTTCCAGGAACCATATCCCTCTATTCCCATCCTATTCATGATTTGTCCAGACGCCCCTTAAAAGTCACTATCGTATCCCTTCCACTACCTCCTCCGGCAACGGGTTCCAGGCACCCACCACCCTCTGTAAAAAAATCTTCCCTCGTACATCTCCTTTAAACTTTGCCCCTCGCACCTTAAACCTGTGCACCCCTCGTAATTGACACTTCCACCTTGGAAAAAGGCTCTGACTACCCACTATGTCCGTGTCCCTCATAATCTTGTAGATTTCTGTCAAGTCTCCCCTCAACCTCCCTCGCTCCAGTGAGAACAAACCAAGTTTCTCCAACCTCTCCTCATAGCTAATGCCCTCCATATACCAGGGCAAATCCTGGTAAAACTTTTCTGTTCCCTCTCCAAAGCCTCCGCATCCTTCTGGTAGTGTGGCAACCAGAATTGAACACTATATTCCAAGTGCGGCCTCAATAAGGTTCTATAAACATAGAACATAGAACACTACAGCACAAACAGGCCCTTCGGCCCACAAGTTGTGCCGATCATATCTGTACCTACCAGGCCACAGAACTACCTGCAACTCCCAATCCCATTAAATCCCATGTACTCATTCAGAAGTCTCTTAAAAGACCCCAGCGAGTTCGCCTCTACCACCACCGATGGCAGCCGATTCCATGCACTCACTACCCTCTGAGTGAAAAACGTACCTCTAACATCTCCTCTATACTTGCCCCCCAGCACCTTAAACCTGTGTCCTCTCGTAGCGACCATTTCAGCCCTGGGAAATAGCCTCCGAGAATCCACCCTATCTATTCCTCTCAACATCTTACAAACCTCTATCAGGTCACGTCTCAACCTTCGTCTCTCCAGGGAGAAGAGTCCCAGCTCCCTCAACCTATCTTCATAAGGCCTGCCTCCCAATCCAGGCAACATCCTTGTAAATCTTCTCTGCAACATGACTTGCCAATTTTTAAACTCAATGCCCCGGCCAATGAAGGCAAGCATGCCCTATGCCTTCTTGACTACCTTCTCTGCCTGCGTTGCCACTTTCATTGACCTGTGTATCTGTACACCCAGATCCCTCTGCCTACCAAGACTCCTAAGGGTTCTGCCATTTACTGTATGTTTCCCATCTGTGTTAAATCTTCCAAAATGCATTACCTTACGCTTGCCGGACTAAACTCCTCCTCTCCGCCCAAGTCTCCCACCGGTCTCTATCCTGCTCTGTCCTCTGACGGTCCTCATTGCTATCCGCAAATCCACCAATGCTTGTGTCGCCCGCAGTAATCAAACCAGTTACGTTTTCCTCCAAATCATTTATCTATACGACAAACAGCAAAGGTCGGGCACAGACAGTGCGGCACTCCCTCAGCACTGACGCCGGGCGTGAGCCTGGATTACGAGATCAGTTCTACAACAAACAAAGTCTACATACAAGAACCTGTCACAGAGACACGTCTAACAGCCTGGCCCCACTTTGCTTCTCCCTCAACTGCAGAGGTAGTCCAACGAGGAGAGAAAAAAAACAACTTCCTCAGTGGAACGATAGTGAGTTGCCGGGGTGGGGGGGGGGGGGGGGGGAAGGGGGAAGGGGAACTGATGGAGTCGTAAAGTCAACAAGACAAACAAAGAATTCGGAGGTCAGCTGGCCCCGAGATTAAAGGGAGAAGCATTCCGGAAGGCACAAGAAAAAGGTGTTTGTGAGATAGATGAGCAGATAAAAGGAGAAGGGCTGCTGACACACGATCTGTTACACTGGGCCCCCTCGGGCTGTTTGTTGTCAACCTCAAGCCCAAAAGTTTTCAACTGCTGGGACGAGGGAGGAGTCGACAACAGATTCCTCACACTTGGCAACACTGCAAGAGGCCGGGACATGAGCCAGACCAGTGAGCCTGACCAAAGTAGGCCCCACAGCCTGACCAGGGAAGGCCTGGTTCAGCCCGGGTAGGCCCAATCGAGCCAGGGTAGGCCCAATACACCCCGGGCAGGTTCCAATCCACCCCCGAAAGCCCAGCCCGGTCAGGGCAGGACAGGACCGGCTTAGCCCAGCCAAGCTCAGGCAGGGCTGGCCTGGCCTGGCCTGGCCTGGCCAGGGCAGGAGAGGCCAGGCCAGGCCCGGACCGGACAGGAGAGGTGCACCTCGGACAGGAGAGGCCCGGCCAAGACAGGAGAGGACAGGACAGGAGAGGCCAGGCCCGGACAGGAGAGGAGAGGCCAGGCCCACACAGGACAGGAGAGGCCAGGCCAAGCCCCAAGTCCACTATTTCCAGGGCGAAGGGCGTTCTGCCCAACGTTCTGCGGTCAACGTTTAATTCCTGGCCCGGCCACCATCAGCAGCGAGCCAACCGCCGAGCAACGGTGCCTTCCAATCTGTGGGATCTTGCTGTGTGTGCGTCAAGAGTGACGGGATTTCGAGGAGAGCTCCGGAGGCCGGGATAGCGACGTGCGTCCTTCAGAGTATCATCCCTGTGTCAGAGAGAGGGTCTGGATGGCCCTCCTTCTGTTTGTGTGTCAGACAGAGGGGCTGAATGGCCCTCCTCCTGTCACTGCTGGGCAGAGAGAGGGGCTGAATGGCCTCCTCCTGTCCCTGTTGGGCAGAGAGAGGGGCTGAATGGCCCTCCTCCTGTCCCTGTTGGGCAGACGGAGAGGTGGGGTGGGGTGTGGGTAGAGCACTGCAGGGGCCTGTATGGATCCTGTGTGGAGTTTTCTCTCTCTCTCTCTCTCTCTCTCTCCCTCCCATACAGACACACATACACAAAAGTGGACAGCAGCCAAACCTCTTCCGGAGTCCCAGCTGTTTGCCAGAGCAGCAAAAATTCTGTCCCACCCTCTTTCCCCGCTCCCGCTCCCCCCCACCCCACCCCAGTGCCTCGCACTCCTTCTCCAGCCGCACTCTCCTCCCCCTCTCCCCCGGGGACCTCTCCCTCCCTTCGCATTCCACCCCCCCCACCTCCCCGGCCAGCTAGTAGTGACTGTTCAGACTTACTGAGAGGCACTACCTCCTCACGCCTTTACCAAGCCAGCATATACGAGACCAACAAGAAAATCCCAAGCTCACACACCCGCTCTCCAGCCCGCCCTCCCCTCTCTACCCCTGCAAAGTCGCAGCAAAGAGCTACTGCATTTATATAGCGCCAGTGCAAGACACCGCTTCTGCGGTGCAATACTCTTTGCGTACTCTCATTACAAGAAAGATGTCGAAGTTATCGAGAGGGTGCAGAGGAGATTAACAAGGATGTTGCCGGGATTGGGAGGCAGGCCTTACGAGGGTAGTTTGAGGGAGCTAGGTCTCTTCTCCCTGGAGAGACGAAGGTTGAGAAGCGACCTGATAGAGGTTTATAAGGTGTTGCAAGGAATAGACAGAGTGGATTCTAGGAGGCTATTTCCCAGGGCTGAAATGGTCGCTACGAGAAGACACAGGTTTAAGGTGCTGGGGGGCAAGTACAGAGGAGATGTTAGGGGTAAGTTTTTCACTCAGAGGGTGGTGAGTGAATGGAATCGGCTGCCGCCAGAGGTGGTAGGGGTAAACTCACTGGGGGCATTTAAGAGATTTCTGGATGAGTACATGGGATTTAATGCGATTGAGGGTTATAAATAGGCCTGGTAGATAGGGATATGATTGATGCAACTTGTGGGCCAAAGGGCCTGTTTGTGCTGTAGTGTTCTATGTAAATACATTTTGGTCGTCCTCAGCACTGACCCTCTGACAGTGCGGCGCTCCCTCAGCACTGACCCTCTGACAGTGCGGCGCTCCCTCAGCACTGACCCTCTGACAGTGCTGCACTCCCTCAGTACTGACCCTCTGACAGTGCTGCACTCCCTCAGTACTGACCCTCTGACAGTGCGACACTCCCTCAGCACTGACCCTCTGACAGTGCGGTGCTCCCTCAGCACTGACCCTCTGACAGTGCGGCGCTCCCTCAGCACTGACCCTCTGACAGTGCGGCGCTCCCTCAGCACTGACCCTCTGACAGTGCGGCGCTCCCTCATCTCCCCATCGCCTCCCACCCTCTTTGTCCCCTCCACGGACCTCCCCCTCCTCCTGCCCCTCACACCCACTATCCTCCTACCCACCTCAATTATACCGTAGCCTCTTCACCTCCTACCCCCACCAGAGCCCTCCCCCGCCTACTCCTCTCTCCCTCGCCTCCTCCATCGCATCCCTCCTCCTGCTACTACCCTCACCCTTTCCACAGCCCTCCCCCTCCTCCTCCTACCTGCCCCCCGCCTCCAACGCCTTTGATTTTGATTCAATTTATTATCACATGTATTGGGATACAGTGAAAAGTATTGTTTCTTGCGCGCTGTACAGACAAAGCATGCCAGAGAAGGAAAGGAGAGGGTGCAGAGTATAATGTTACAGTCACAGCAAGGGTGTAGGGAAAGATGCAAGGTAGGTCCATTCAAAAGTCTGACAGCAGCAGGGAAGAAGCTGTTCTTGAGTTGGTCGGTACGTGACCTCAGACTTTTGCATCTCTTCTCCGATGGAAGAAGGTGGAAGAGAGAATGTCTGGGGTGCGTGGGGTGTTTACTATTCCGGCTGCCTCTTCACACAGCCCACCTCTCTGAACACCTTGCCCCCTTCCCCCACAACTCACCCTGTCAATAGCCCTGTCGGAGGCGGTAATGTGGCACAGTGGTTAGCACTGCTGCCTCACCACACTAAGGTCCCGGGTTCGATTCCCAGATCACTATCTATGTAGAGTCTGCGCATTCTCCCCATATCTGCGTGGGTTTTCTCCGGGTGCTGCCACAGTGCGAGAGACGTGATGGTTCGGGGAGCATTGGCCCTGCTAAAATCTCCCCTCAGTGTTACCCAAACAGGCGCCGGAGTGTGGTGACCGGGGAGATTTTCGTAGTGACTTCATTGCAGTGTTAATGTAAGTTTTACTTGTGACACAGAGAAATGAACTTGAAAACTTAAAAAAAAACTCTGCCCACCTATCATCCTCCAACAACAGTTCCCTCCCCTCCACTCCACAGCCCTCCTCCTCTACCCACCCCCACACCGCTCCCCCTCTGACCAGCCCAATCAGGAGGAAAAGTCTACCATTCAGAGGTCACTATCAAACTTCACATCAATGGCAAACAGCTGGCCTTTGAACTCTGAACCCAGAGCAGCACAGTGGGTTGGCACTGCTGCCTCACAGCGCCAGGAATCTGGGTTCGATTCTCGGCTTGGGTCACTGTCTGTGTGGAGTCTGCACATTCTCCCCGTGCCTGCGACAGGTTCCTCCGGGCACTCTGGTTTCCTCCCACAGTCCAAAAGACGTGCTAGACACTGGACACATCTCTGGACAATAAAGGGGCAATTTAGCATGGCCAATCCACCTAACCTGCACATCTTTGGACACTAAGGGACAATTTAGCATGGCCAATTCACCTAACCCACACATCTTTGGAAACTAAGAGACAATTTAGCATGGCCAATCCACCTAACCTGCACATATTTGTACACTAAGGGACAATTTAGCATGGCCAATCCACCTAACCTACACATCTTTGGATACGAAGGGACAATTTAGCATGGCCAATCCACCTAACCTGCACATCTTTGGATACTAAGGGATAATTTAGCATGACCAATCCACCTAACCTACACATCTTTGGATACGAAGGGCAATTTAGCATGTCCAATCCACCTAACCTGCACATCTTTCGGACTGTTGGAGGAAACCGGAGCACCCAGAGGAAACCCATGCAGAGATGGGGAGAACATGCAAACTCCACACAGACAATGACCCGAGGCCGGGAATCAAATCTGGGTCCCTGGCGCTGTGAGGGAGCAGCGGTAACCACTGTTGCACCCACATCAATTATTTCTCCGGTTGCAGACGGAGCAGTCAAAACGTGTCGAAAGCTCAGGGCTCGGAGCGGGAATCTCGGAGAGTCCCAGTTTGCCTCAGGACTGGAGCAATGACGCACCCCTCAACACGGCACGGTAGCACAATGGGTTAGCACTGCTGCTCCACAGCTTCAGCATCCTGGGTTCGATTCCCGGCTCGGGTCACTGTCTGTACGGAGTCTGCACATTCTCCCCATCTCTGCGTGGGTTTCCTCCCTTTTCCTCCCACAGTCCAAAGATGTGCAGGTTATGTTGATTGGCCAGGCTAAGAAATTTCCCCTTAGTGTCCAGGGATGTGTAGGTTAGAGGGATTAGTGGGTATAATATGTAGAGATATTGGGGTAGGGCCTGGGTGGGATTGTGTTTGGTGTAGACTCGATGGGCCAAAGGGTCTCTTTCTGCACTGTAGGGTTCTTTGATTCTTACTGAGTAATTTCATTTCTGGGACAGAGTTCCAAGTTTCACCACCCTTTGTGTGCAGTCTCCTAATTTCAAGTGGATTGGCCATGCCAAATTGTCCCTTAGTATCCAAAGATGTGCACGTTAGGTGGATTGGCCATGCTAAATTGCCCCTTAGTGTCCAACGATGTATAGGTTAGGTGGATTGGCCATGCTAAATTGCCCCTTAGTGTCCAAAGATGTGCAGGTTAGGTGGATTGGCCATGCTAAATTGCCCCTTAGTGTCCAAAGATGTGCAGGTTAGGTGGATTGGCCATGCTAAATTGCCCCTTAGTGTCCAAACATGTGCAGGTTAGGTGGATTGGCCATGCTAAATTGCTCCTTAGTGTCCAAAGATGTGTGGGTTAGGTGGATTGGCCATGCTAAATTGTCCCTTAGTGTCCAAAGATGTGTCGGTTAGGTGGATTGGCCATGCTAAATTGCCCCTTAGTGTCCAGAGATGTGCAGGTTAAGTGGATTGGCCATGTTAAATTGCCCCTTAGTGTCCAAAGATGAGTAGGTTAGAGGGATTAGTGGGTATAATATGCAAGGATATGGGGGTAGGGCCTGAGTTTGGTGCTGACTTGATGGGCCGAAGGGCCTCTTTCTGCACTGCGGGGTTCTATGATTCTAACACTGCTTTTCGGCGCAGTGCCAATCCTCCAATGGCCATCCCATCGTCTCAGCAACGTACTGAGCAACACACGCCCACCAGACAAATCCAAAAGCATCTGAGCTCCAGACAGACTACCATCTTCGGCCAGACTGCCCCCGGCCAGACAGTCCCCGACTTGACAGGCATACCCAAGTCATCACAAGCAACAACACTGCTGACAAAAGGCCTACCTTCAGCCCGCGAGACAGTATCCTTCATCACCAAATAATCCGGATCGGGTGGGGGTGGGGGGGTCAGCGCGTCACCCTGCTGGAACACAGAGAACAACGAGCAATTAGTATAAGGCAGAGGGAGAGAGGAGGTGAGAGAGGAGGCGAGAGTGAGAGAGAGAGAGAGAGAGGAGATGAGAGCAAGGGAGAGAGCAGGCGAGAGCGAGAGAGAGAGGAGGCAAGAGCGAGAGAAGAGGAAGCGAGAGTGAGAGAGAGAGAGGAGGCGAGAGCAAGAGAGAGAGGAGGTAGAGCGAGAGAGGAGCAAGAGCGAGAGAAGAGGAAGCGAGAAGTGAGAGAGAGAGAGAGCGAGAGCGAGAAGAGAGAGGAGGAGCGAGAGAGAGAGAGGAGGCGAGAGCGAGAGAGAGAGAGGAGGCGAGAGCGAGAGAGAGAGAGGAGGCGAGAGCGAGAGAGAGAGAGGAGGCGAGAGCGAGAGCGAGAGAGGAGGCGAGAGCGAGAGCGAGAGAGGAGGCGAGAGCGAGAGAGAGGAGGCGAGAGCGAGAGCGAGAGCGAGAGAGGAGGCGAGAGCGAGAGAGAGGAGGCGAGAGCAAGAGAGAGAGAGGAGGCGAGAGCGAGAGAGAGAGAGGGAGCGAGAGCGAGAGAGAAGAGGAGAGAGAGAGAGAGAGGAGGCGAGAGAGAGAGAAGAGAGCGAGAGAGAGAGAGGAGGCGAGAGAGAGAGAGGAGGAGAGCGAGAGAGAGAGGGAGGGAGAGCGAGAGAGAGAGGGAGGCGAGAGCGAGAGGAGGAGGGCGAGAGAGAGAGGAGAGGAGGCGAGAGGGAGAGAGAGAGAGGAGGCGAGAGAGAGGAGAGAGAGAGGCGAGAGAGAGAGAGAAGAGGCAGAGAGAGAGAGGAGGGAGAGAGAAAGAGAGAGGAGGCAAGAGAAAGAGAGGAGGCGAGAGCGAGAGAGAGAGAGGAGGCGAGAGAGAGAGAGGAGGCGAGAGAGAGAGAGGAGGCGAGAGAGAGGAGAGAGGAGGCGAGAGAGAGAGAGGAGGCGAGAAGAGGAAGAGGAGGCGAGAGAGAGAGAGGGAGGCAGAGAGAGAGAGATGGCGAGAGAGAGAGAAGGAGGCGGAGCGAGAGAGAGAGGAGGCAGAGCGAGGAGAGAGAGAGGAGGCGAGAAGCGAGAGAGAAGAGGAGGAGGTGAGAGCGAGAGAGAGGAGGCGAGAGCGAGAGAGAGGAGAGAGCGAGAGGCGAGATGAGTCGAGTGAGAGAGAGAGGAAGTGGAGAGGAAGGGAGAGAGGTGAGAGAGAGGAGGCAGAGAGAGAGAGAGGAGGCGAGAGAGAGAGAGGAGGCGAGAGAGAGAGGGAGGCGAGAGAGAGAGAGGAGGCAGGAGAAGAGAGAGGCGCGAGGAGAGAGAGAGGAGGCGAGGAGAGAGAGAGGAGGCGAGAGGAGAGAGAGGAGGCGAGAGAGAGAGAGGAGGCGAGAGAGAGAGAGGAGGCGAGAGAGAGAGAGGAGGCGAGAGAGAGAGAGGAGGCGAGAGAGAGAGAGGAGGCGAGAGAGAGAGAGGAGGCGAGAGAGAGAGAGGAGGCGAGAGAGAGAGAGGAGGCGAGAGAGAGAGAGGAGGCGAGAGCGAGAGAGAGAGAAGAGGCAAGAGCGAGAGAGAGAGAAGAGGCAAGAGCGAGAGAGAGAGGAGGCGAGAGCAAGAGAGAGAGAAGA
>JAGIQG010000755.1:0-16215 GCA_024679065.1 Sphyrna mokarran | reverse complement strand
GCCTCTGTTTGAACAGTTTCACATGTTTAAAAACTCAGAACTCTGGCCCTTGTTGGGAATATCAGAATACCAGAATATCACACTACCCACCCCCCAGTACACACCGCCTCCCCACCCCCCCCAAACCCCTCATCCTGTGTGCGTGTTGTCCCAAGTCTGGAGACTTGCCCACAGTACCTGAAAGTTTTTAAACTCCGTCTGAGAAACCCACCCCCCTTCTTTTAAAGCAAAATCCCTGTGCTGCACAGCAAGATCCCACAAGGTGCAGTCAGCTGTGTGGAGTGTTTTTTACTTTGGGAAATGTTTATACAGAGAGAGAGTGAGGGTTGGATAGGCTGAGACAGTGAACTCAAACCCTCCCCGGGACACCCAGAATGAAAATTACACAGCACAAAATCCCTGAGAGACATTCTGGTGAATGATAGGGAAAAATGGTAGTGAGAGACAGAGACATTATGAAGAGTGATAGACAGATTGGGAGAATGCACGAAGGAGAGAGAGAGAGAGAGATGAATGGAAAGAAACAGGAAGGGAGAGACAGCTGGAGATAGGTGAAAAGTACTGGCGAGAGAGAGAGAAAAACACAGAGAGAAATGGACAGAATGAGGAAGAAAGCTGTGGAGGGGAAGATAAAGTTCAGAAAATTAAATTGTAATGTCCTGTGTGAAACTGATTGAACATTCGGGTAAATCACTCTCTCCCACCCCTGTTATTCTGGATTTCTATCAAACTTTTAGACTTTCATATTACAGATATTGAATTTACTCTTTGCCACCCACCAAAGTGTTTACATGTTTGTGACTAATTACAAAGCTAAGATCTTTTAACCTCTATCCCCCCACCCGTCCCCCACAATCTCACCAGAACTGGCTCATCCGAGGAAGCAAGATTAAAATTAAACCTGGATCGGGATAATAAAGAGACAACAACTCACGTGCGGCCTATAGAACAGGACTCAGTCCATCCATCCTCCTCTGGAGAAAAGCCCCTTGTCCAAGGATTCCCAGTCCCATTGCAAGCTTCAAAATTCAAATCCCTGGGGAGAAGAGAAAATAATGAATTAAAATACAAAAACATGTTTAAATTAAACAGCACAAGAACCCAGGATTCCCCCTTCTCAGATTTTACTGAGAGATTGTTCAGCTAAATTATTATTTAGTTGGGAAGAGAGAGGGATTCTAATTCATTTAAACACTAGAAAATGTTTAAATTAAACAGCACAAGAACCCAGGATTCCTCCTTCTGAGATGTTACTGAGAGATTGTTCAGCTAAATATAATTCCTTGGGAAGAGACAGATTCTAATTAATTTAAATACTAGAAAATGTTGAAATTAAACAGCACAAGAGACAAGGATTCCCCCTTCTCAGATTTGACTGAGAGATTATCCAAATATTAATTCCTTGGGAAGAGACAGAATCTAATTAATTTAAATACTAGAAAATTAAACAGCACAAGAACCCAGGATTCCCCCTTCTCCAATCTTATTGAGAGATTGTTCAGCTAAATAATAATTCCTGGGAGAAATAGCGAGAAAGAGAATAAAAGAGAGGAAAATGGAGAGAAAGAGAGAGAGAGTAAGCAGAGAGAAATAGACAGAATGGGGGAAAAGCTGTGGAGAGGATGGAAAGGAAACTTGAAGTTCTGAAAACTGAATTGTAAAGGGGTCTGTGAATTTTATTTAACAATTAGGAACAGCGCTTTGTCTCCCACCCCCTGTTATTTTAGATTTAAAATAGACTTACAGACACTTTCATCAATAATTTACTCTCTGCCACCCACCAAAGGGTTAATGTGTTTGTAACTAGTTACAAAGCCGGGATATTTTAACCCTAGGGTTTTAAACTCCAGTTCCCCCACACCCCACAATCTAACCAGAACTGGTTCATCCGAGGAAGCGAGATTAAAATTAAACCTGGATCGGGATAATAAAGAGACAACAACTCATGTGCGACCTATAGAACAGGACTCAGTCCATCCATCCTCCTCTGGAGAAAAGCCCCTTGTCCAAGGATTCCCAGTCCCATTGCAATCTTCAAAATTTAAATCCCTGGGGAGAAGAGAAAATAATGAATTAAAATACAAGAACATGTTTAAATTAAACAGCACAAGAACCCAGCATTCCCCCTTCTCAGTTACACTATCTCTCAGTAAAATCTAAATATTAATTCTAGGGGAAAAGAGAGAGAAATATATTAAAATACAAGAACATGTTTAAACAGCACAAGAGCCCAGGATTCCCCCTTCTCAATTACACAACTCCTTAATAAAATCTAAATCTTAATTCTTGAGGGAGGAAATGGAGATAAAGGAAGAAAGCAGAGTGAAATGGACAGAATGGGGGAAAGGCTTTAGAGAGGGCAAAATGAATGTCTGAAGTTTTGAAAACTGAATTGTAAAGGCCTCTGTGAATTTTATTTAACAATTAGGAACAGCGCTTTGTCTCCCACCCACTGTTATTTTAGATTTAAAACAAACTTTTAGACAGTTTCAAATCAGAGATATTTAATTTACTCTCTGCCACCCAAAAAAGGGTTAACATGTTTGCGACTAATTACAAAGCCGAGATATATTAACCCCAGGGTTTTAAACTCCAGCACCCCCCCACATCCCATAATCTAACCAGAACTGGTTCATCTGAGGAAGTGAGATTAAAATTAAACCTGGATCGGGATAATAAAGAGACAACAACTCACGTGTGGCCTATAGAACAGGCCTCAGTCCATCCATCCTCCTCTGGAGAGAAGCCCCTTGTCCAAGGATTCCCAGTCCCATTGCAGTCTTCAAAATTCAAATCCCTGGGGAGAAGAGAAAATAATGAATTAAAATACAAAAACATGTTTAAATTAAACAGCACAAGAGCCCAGGATTCCCCCTTCTCAGTTACACAGTCTCTCAGTAAAATCTAAATATTAATTCTTGGGGAAAAGAGAGAGAAATATATTAAAATATAAGAAAATGTTTAAATTAAATAGCACAAGAGCCCAGGATTCCCCCTTCTCAATTACATTATCAGTAAAACTAACTATTAATTCTTGAGAAACAGAGAGAGAAATAAATTAAGATTCAAGAAAATGTTTAAATTAGATAACATAAGAAGAGCCCAGGACACCTCCCCCCCCCACCTTCTCAGTTACACAAACTCTCAGTAATATTAATTCTTGGGGAAGGGAGAGGGAGAGAAAATAATTAAAATGCAAGAAACTATTTAAATTAAGAAGCACAGCAAAACCCCAGAATCTCCCCTCTCAATTACACAATCTCTCAGTAACATCCAAACACAATAAGTCAGTTGTAAAGCAGAGGGTAAAAAAAGATTGGGACAGTTCCCTCCCTGTGTGTTTCTCTCTGTCTCTCTATTCCACTCTCATTCAGATCTCCCTCCCTCTGATATTAAACATTAAATCTGGATCAGGGTAATAAACAGACATAACTTACCCCCCACCCCGGGGTGAAGCTGGGGAATAGGCCTCAGTCAGCCCTCCCTCTGGAAGAAGCTCCTCTCCCTCGTCCCGGTCACAAACATTCCCGTCCTTCGGATCCTCAACACGTCCCCAGTTTTCACAATTCCTCAGGACAAAAAGAGATAAAAATTGGTTAAAAACAGAGAGCAAAAATAAACACATAAGGCCATTTTCAGAATAAAACACACAAACTATCACAGCGAGGAGTCCAACATTTCCATTCAAATCCATTCAGTATCATATCCACACAAGCAAAGCACAGGTTAAAAAGCAGATTCACACACACACACACACACACACACTGAATCAGAGTGGGAATGTTTTCAGTGAAGGGGGATTATTGGTGTGGGGACTGAAAGCTCTCAGATTCAATTTTATCCTGAGTGAGCTTGATACAAACGCCCACCCTGAGTCTCTGACATGTTTGCAATGTCTGTCTCTCTAATGAGATGCTAATTCCGCCACCCCCTCACCCCAGGGGAGTTTGTGGCAATGTCAGACTGACTCTTGATGTGTTAATGCAGGGTGGGAATGGATTCTGTTACCCCCATCTTTAGTTTCAAACTTTATGTCTTCTCCCCCCTGTAGGTCGTGTTGGTCCATTTCAAACCCCCCCACCCCCTCCACCCCTCCACACTAGCCCTGAAAATCCATGCAGCCGGTCCCTACAACCCAGCGAGTGGAGGGGGAATGGGGAGGTGTGAGTGAGTGGAGATTGTGCCTGTGTGTGTGTGTGTGTGTGTGTGTCTGTCTGTCTATCTATCTGCCCCCTCTCTCTGCTCACACCTCCTGCCCCCCAGCCTGCTGAAGACAGGGGAAGAATGGGAGTTGAACAAAGCCTCCATTCCAAAGGATTTTGGCCCCCTTTCTCACACCAGTTTTATCCACTGATCTGTCCCCTATCAATTGGGGGAAAGAAGAAAGTTTTATTTCTCTCCCTGTGAGATATGAAGTCACTAATTACTAAATCCAGGCAAAAACACATCCCATTATTATACCAGGATCTTCAGTGGGATTTTAAACTGAAATCCTCGGATGTCAGTTCCTTAGATTAACAATTTCTAATTCATTAATTTGGATGAAATTAAAACTGGCTGGTATATTCTCAGCAGCTACTTTCTGTTCATTTTTTTCTTTATCAACAGTGGATTACCTCACAGTGCCGGGGTCCAGGGTTCAATTCCTGGCTTGGGGTCACGGTCTATGTGGAGTCTTCACATTCTCCCCGTATCTGCGTGGGTTTCCTCCGGGTGCTCCGGTTTCCTCCCACAGTCTGAAAGACGTGCTGGTTAGGGTGCATTGGCTGTGCTAAATTCTCCCTCGGTGTAACCCGAACAGGCGTCAGAATGTGGCAACATAGGGGATTTTCACAATAACTTCATTTGCTGTGTTAATGTCAGTCTGTTTGTGACACTTGTAAATAAACTTAAAGTTAACACTCCTGCACTCTCCCGCCCGCACGCACTCACTCTTGTACACTTACTCAATCTTACACACATTATCACACACACACTCATTTTGCACACTCCCTTGTGCATACTTGCTCACACACACACTCATTCTCGTAAACACTCACTTTAACACACTCTTTTGAACAAGCATATAAGTAACTCCCTCACACACACTCATACACACTCACATTCACTCACTCGCACACACAGATACACACGCTCACTCTTACACACAACTCTGTCTGTCACACACTCTCTCTCACACACACTTTCACACACTCTCTCGCACACACTCTTACACACATAGTTTCTCTCACACACACCCACTCTTATACATACACACTCTTTCCCACACTCTCTTTCACAGACACTCGCACACATACACACACTCTCCCACACATGCTGTCTCTCTCACACACACACCCTCACACACACACTCTCTCTTTTACACACAAGCACACAGACACACACATTCACTCTTTCTCTCACACACACACTCTGACACTCCCTCTATCATACAGGTTTACCAGGATGCAGCCTGTATGGAAGCTCTCAGTTACGAGGGCAAATTAGGCAAATTGGGACTGTTTTCCTGAGAAAGGCGTAGACTTCGAGGAGATCTGATATAGGTGTACAAAATTTTGAAGGGGATAGATAGAGTAAACAGGGTTAAGCTTTTTCCTAGGATGGACTCGAATATCACGAGGGGCCACAGGCTCAGGGTGAGGGGGGTGAGGTATAATTTGGATGCGAGAGGGAGTTTTTTTTCACACAGAGGGTGGTGGGGGTATGGATGCGCTGCCAAGTAAAGTGGTGGAGGCAGGTACTCTGGAGTTATTTAAGAAATACTTAGATGGGCACATGAACAGAATGGGAATGGAGGGGTATGGAAAACTGATTTAAATTTGGGATCATGAGCCTTGGGAGTCCCTGGGAAGTGTGTAAATAGATGATGATATTGATGTACTTGTTTTTATCCTACAGGTACTTTGGTCCACCTTGTTGTCTAACGAGGGGCATACACGCGATGAGTCGTGAGAGGACTGCTCTTGGATCTTTCTCGAGAGTATCCTAGTTCTTCACGTCTTTAGTGCACCCTTGACCTGGACCATTTGAAGGGCAACATGACAGCTCAGTGACTGTCGCTATGCTGCTCAGATACATGGATTTGGGCCTGTGTCTGTGGGAGTTTGCTCATTCTCCCCATGCTTGCGTGGGTTTTCTCCGGGTGCTCCGGTTTCCTCCCACATCCCAAAGATGTGCTCTTAGGCTAATTGGCAAAACAAATTCTCCCTAAATTGACTCAAATTTGTTTTTTTAATCCATCGATCTATAAACATGGACAGGAATCAGGTTGAGGTGGGAACATAGGGGTGGTGGCGTGGACTATTTGGACCTGTTTCCCCTGGTGTTTTGTTCTTTGTCCTTTATATCACTTCACATCCAGTGCCTTGTGAATAATCCCTCTTATTAGATGGTACTTCCCATGCCTCCCCCCCGTTACTATGTTAATTGCAAAACACTCAATCTTCTAGAGCAGCTTTTACCTCTTTGTAAGTTGATACCAGTTATCAATGAATCTTGCATATGACCAATTCTGCTTGGTGTATCTCATGAATCAGCTTCGCTCAGTTTTTCATCACATATTAATCCTCACACACGGTATGTGAAACAATTACCCAATTGACAATAGTATATCACACCTCACCTACTGTATTATATATACCAATCTGCTTCTCAGAATGCCCCTGGTGTACGTTCCCTTTTCAGAGCAGGCCTGGCAGATTTTTCCCTCAGTATATGCGGTTTCGGTTAACTTTCCATTAAAGAGTGTGATATAGAACATAGAACATAGAACATAGAACAATACAGCACAGAACAGGCCATTCGGCCTTCGATGTTGTGCCGACCGAAATAAAAAGCAATGCCCCTCCAAACTAAACCATTCCCTTCTCTTCCATATACTTATCAACTAACCTCTTAACCGCCACCAAACTTGGCGCATCTACAACAGCTGCAGGCAGGGCATTCCACTCCCTAATCACTCTCTGAGTAAAGAACCTACCTCTGATATCCGTCCTATAACTCATACCCCTTAATTTAAAGCTGTGTCCCCTCGTGCTAGCTTTCTCCATCCTAGGAAAAAGTCTAACACTGTCCACCCTATCTAAACCTCTAATCATCTTATATGCTTCAATAAGATCCCCTCTTAGCCGCCTCCTTTCTAACGAAAACAACTCAAATCCTTCAACCTCTCTTCATAGGACCTGCCCTCCATACCAGGCAACATCCTGGTAAACCTCCTCTGTACCCTCTCCCATGCCTCCACATCTTTCTTATAATGTGGCGACCAGAACTGCACACAATACTCCAAGTGCGGCCGCACTAGAGTTTTGTACAGCTGCAACATGATGCTGCGCTCCTAAATTCAATCCCCCTACCAATAAAAGCTAAGACTCCATAAGCCTTCTTAACAACTTTATCCACTTGACTGCCTACTTTCAGGGATCTATTGAAACATACACCAAGATCCTTCTGTTCCTCAACACTATTAAGAGCCCTACCATTAGCCCTATACTCTACACATTTATTGTTCCTGCAATAAATCCTAGTCCTGGTATGTTTATCAGGACTAGGACTTCTCATAACTTCCGTTGAGCCAGACACATTATCAATATATTTTTATTCATCTATGGGATATGTGTTGCCGGCTGGCCAGCACTTATTGGCTGACCCTAGTAGCCACTGAAATTGAATGTCTTACTTGGCCATTTCAAAGAGTCACAGAACCCTTGCCATACAGAAGGAGGCTATTCGGCCTATCAATTATGTGCCAACCATAATCACACCCTGGCTCTATTACTGCATTTTTCTGCTACTCCCCCGACACTGGGGTCAATTTAGCATAGCCAATCAACATAAACCGCACATCTTATGACAGTGGGACAACTCCAGAGCATCACAGAAACCCATGCAGGAAAGGGAAGAACGTGAAAACTCCACACAGGCAGTGACCCAAGACCGGAATTGATTCTGGGACCCTGACACTGTGAGGCAGCAGTGAAACCACAATGCCACCATGGCACTAAAAAGAGGAAACCCATGCAGACACGGGGAGAATGTGCAAACTGCACACAGGCTGTGGCCCAAGATGGGAATCAAATCTATGCCCTTAGAATTATGAGGGAACCCTGTTAACCACTGAGTCGCTGAGCCACTCAGAGAACACTTAAGAGTCAGCCACATTGGTCTGATGCTGGTGTCGCATGCAGGCCAGAACAAGTATAGATGGCAGATTTCTGATCAAAAAGGATACAAGTGTTTTTTTTCTCTCTTTTTTTCCACAATTGGCAATGCTTCATGGTCTTCAATAGATATTTAGTGAATTCAAATTTCGAAGCATTCTCCACAGAACATGAGCTCAGCTTCTTGCAATAAGAAAAAAAGCCATTGCTCAGTGTCTTTGAAATTAATCTTCACCTCTGTAATTGGCTGAAATGATGAATGATGTATGGTGGGCAATTGGAAAATAATTCTTCCTCCTCTGGTGTCTAATTTGTGAGTGAAGGCATGAAATTAAATACTTGCAATTATTTGGAATTGGCCTTAGGGCATTCAGCTAAAAACTGCCTCTGTGGGAAGAATATCTGCCTTGCTACTATATTGAGAACACTCAGGTGCACCTCGACCATCATAATGGCAGGGAACGCCCTTATTCTCATCATAGTCAGAGACCTCACCATTAATTAGTTTTATACTCATGCATACTGTGTCATTGTTCTTGGCATACAATAGCAGCACATTGGCTCTTTGCATTGCAACAAGATAATTCACATTTTCTCATGATTGTTGTAGTGCCTGACATTCTTCTCTCCTCAAGTAACATAATAATAGCAACTTGTTGTGGCAGTGACAGACCTGTTGCCATTTTTTTTTCATTTGGGCAGCTCAGCTCCCACACTGTCGCAATCATGGCAACTTGTGGCTCCATTAGGAGAAACAAGAAGGAAATATGGTCACAAGTTAAATAATTGATCAGTTATTAATTTATTTATATCTCTGAATGCATCGAACAACTGCAATAAATGGATATTTCAGCACAAATTTCAATTGTTCTCTGAACATAGTCTGAGTCACAGCATAAATGCAAGTGTTTGTGCAGCAACTCATGAGCTGCAACATGAAGCCTATTTCCTGCACAAAATCACTCATCATTGTATGATAATTCGCGAGATAAAACATCCGCCTGTTTATAGAAAACACCATTATAACAGCCCACAACACGATGAAATTCAAAGAGATAACAAACAGTAAAATTATAGATTTTCGCCAACTCTCTATCTCTGGATCTTTGGAACTATCCCCACTTCTCACAGCTCAAAATCTTCTGCGGGCTCTGCTATTCACTACAAGATGCCTGATGGTGACAGCATTTAACAATAAAATCAGGGCAAATGGTAAGCATGGGGTTAGACTGTGATACAAAAACTCAATAATTATCCAGACTGGAGATACCTGTACAGTGAATGTTATTAAACAGAACCATGGTTTATTCCTCAACGAGTATTCATCTGTCAACATAAAATACCAGAAGATATTCTTGAATCAGCTCAACACAGTAACCATTCCGAGAGACACAGCAGCCGTTTTTTCTGTACAATATTTAATTTTCAGCTTCTGGCAACAAATCGCAACACATCGATCAAAGGTGAAAGTCACAGTAAACCAAACAGAACAGTCAGAGGCCGCAAACAACAAAACTGCATGGATATTGCACACAGGCATGGACCACAGAAAGTAGAATTGTTCCTGATGTACAATTGCAATGTGTCTTAATATCAAATCGATAATAATAATGAGTAGATCTGCTGTTGCCATGGCCACCAGATAGCGTGTTACACATTTGGAAAGACCACATTTTTGAAAGCTTAATATCGCAATTGTGGCTAAGTTAGCTGCAGGACACAAAAAAAAAACAAGGGAATTATACATTAGCAAGCTAAGAACATTACTTTAGTGAAGACCTATCCACTGTTATCAAATATGTTACCCAATCAAATAACATATTGTTTTAACAATGGTGAAACTGCAAAATCTGTTATGTGGCAGAATTCAGGAGGAATTGAGTGATAACAGTACCAACAGTGCTGAGGTCTGCCATAATCTTTATCCTCCATTCCACTCCTCATTTTGTCTTGTTCCTGCCTTATTTTAAATTGGTTCCCTCGTGGAACTCATTGAGCACCAACTGCTAAATGTTTGTGCCTTGGTCGGCCAGTGACCATTTCATGAAATGAATCACTTTGTTTACAGCAGTATATTGCTCCACCCCTTGCAACGTGGTTCAATTTGAAAAAAATGATAGGCGAGGCTACATTCTGGTGTAAGGTTGTGAACGGAATGCAGATCCCTTGAATGTTTGCATCGTCCCAAGTAAAGGTAAGCTTTTCCTTTATTCTTTTCTTGACCTTTGAGATTTCTGCAACACCTCTCACAGCGTTCAAAGTGTCATGGATGGCTGCTACAGCGGTGGCAGTAAGTGACTAAGAGAGGTGAATATTGCGGTTAGGAACGAAGCATGTGGCTGGCCAGTTTTGAAGAAAAGGGCACAGAAGGCATGTGACGAGACATGTGGAATTTTAGGTGTTGCGGCCGAACGGGAGTTGTGTTTTGACGGGAATTGTCTGTGGAGGTGGAGTGTGATGGAGGAAGTGAGTAGAGAATGCTTTGTATGATACTGTTATCACACTGCTGTAGGGTGAATGCTGGCAGTCATTGCTAGGAGTGCACAGAAAGATCAACTTAACAAAGGTAAGCTAATTCAAAAGTCAGGTGGCAACAACACAAAACGAAATTAGAGTACAGATTGAATTGCACAGAACGAGAGTAAAAGACAAAATTAAAGCATATGTTCCGGATAGCTTTCAAGATGGCGCCATGCTTCAGCCATAGAACATAGAAGACAGGCCAGTACAGCACAATACAGACTCTTTGACCCTCGACATTGTGCCAAACTTTACCTGAAACTAAGATCAAGCCATCCTGCTCACTATCATTCTGATGTGCTTATCCAATACTTGCTTGAAAGTTCCTGAAGTTTGCGACTCCACTATCACAGCAGGCAGTCCATTCCATACCTCAACCACTCTCTGAGTAAAGAATCTATCTCGAGCATCCCTCCTATATCTTCCACCATGAAACTGATAGTTCTGCCCCCTAGTAACAGTTCCATCCACACAAGAAAATAGTCTCTGCACGCCCAGTCTATCAATCCCTGTCAACATCTGTTAAATCAACTCCCATTCTCCTCTGCTCAAAAGAGAGAAAAAAAAAACTAGCTCCCTCAACCATGGATCATGGATATGGCATTAAGACGTTAGGATGGCGGCGCGAGCTCGTTGGGCCTAAGGGCCTGTTTCCCGTGCTGTGTTGCTCTTTGTTCTTTGTTCTTTCCTCATAAGACCTACCCTCCAAACCAGGCAGCATCCTGGTAAATCTCCTCTGCACTCTTTCGAATGTTTCCACACCATGATTATAATATGGTGACTGGAACTGCATGCAATATTTCAAATATGGTCTCACCAAAGCTCTGATTAGTTGCAAAATAACCCCACAGTTCTAAAATTCAACCTCATTGTCAATAAATGCTAACACAATATGCACCTTCTTCACGGCTCTATCCACTTGACTGGCAATCCTCAGAGATCTGTGGATGTGAAACCCAATCTCTCGCCATTCCTCCACATTCCTCGGAAACCTACCATTCATTCTGTAATCCGTTTTCAAATCTGTCCTACCAAAAATAATCATCTCATACTTATGAGGTTTAAACTCAATCTGCAACTTTTCGTCCCAGATCTGCATTCCTCTCAATGTTGTTTTTGCAGCCCACAGCAGCACTCCATCTCATCCATTAGTCCGCCCATCTTGGACCAAGAGCAAATTAAGTGACACACCCTTCAGTTTTCTCCTCCAAGTCATTGATAAAAATCACAAATAACAGAGGACACTGCACTGATCCCTGTGGTACACCGCCGCTAACTGGTCACCAATTTGAAAAAAAATCATACAACACCACCGTCTGTCTTTGAGATACCTAGTTACTGATCCAATCGGACAAATTTCACTCCATTCCACAACTCCTTACTTTCTTCATGAGCCGACCATGGGGATTCTTTTCAATCGCCTTCCTAAAATCCATGCATACAACATTAAATTCTCTGTCTTCATATATGCTATTAGGTGGCTCCTCAAGGAATTCAATCAGATTTTGGAGTTAAGACATTGCCTTCACGAATCAGTGCTAATTATCCTGGATTAAGCTGCATTTTTCCAAATGGTCATAAATCCTAACCCTCGGGCCCTTTTACTGACTGCCGAAGTAAGACTAACTGGCGTATAATTATCAGGATTATTTCTGTTATCTTTCTTGAAAAGGGATATGGTATTCACCACTCTCTAATTCTCCGGCACTATCACCGTGGACGTGAACCCGAGTGATCAAATGCAATGACTCTTCAACATTGTCTCATTGCCTCCAAGTAAACCCAGGATGCATCCCAACTGGTCCAGGGGGGGCTCATCGACCCTCAGATTGATGCAACGAGATAATGTATTGTCCTGCTTATATCTCAATTCATTTTCATCCTTTACCACTTTCTGTTGGAACAAATGTTCTTGAAGCAGAATAAAATTCCCCACATTTCAACAGCAACAATTCTATGTGACAACATTTCAACTGTAAATAAAACAAAGAAATCGTTCAATTATTCAGTCTTCTTCCTTACTGTGTCTTCTTTTGTGCAAAACTAAATAAACTTAATATTTCATTGCGTTTGCGTTGCTCTGTGTAAAAGGGTTAACTTGAACATTTATGTGGATGTTTGTGCATGTTCCTTAACTCTATTGTTTATTTTTACTTTTTTCCCCTTCTTTTTCTATGTCATTCCCTACCTGCTCGATAGTTGGATTTAAATAGAGAGAGAAAGAGAGGAGAGAGAGAGGAGAGAGAGACGACTGTGTGTGTGTGTGTGAGGGAGAGAGAGAGAGAGAGAGTTTGTGTGTGTCAATGAGAATCAGAGAGAGAGAGAAACGTAGCCAAGGATAGATACAGATATGTCATTTTTATTAAGGTATAAAGTTAATATTTTAGGAACTGTTTTGCCGAAGTAAGGAAACTACTTAATGAGCAGCAGGCATGGAAAGCTAAAAAATATCTTTCCGCATCAGGACAGAGACTGAACTGGTTTGCTGTGATTTCGACTGCAGGGACGCGCTTTCCAGATGGGCTGCAGTGAGATACGAAATCTTGACGCTACCCGATGACAGTCAAAACATCCTGTCTTTTATTTTGTAACAAAAACGCAAATGCGATTTTGTGCAGCATTCCCTTAAGGAAGATTTGGGGCAAGATTAATGGTTGACAATGTAGAGAAAGGTGGATTCTGGATAAAACAAGATGACAAATCAGTTTCGGAGGTTGTGGACATTTTTTTTTATCTTGATGGTCAGACGTTCATCAATCCGGGGGAAAGGACATTCCTGGATACAACACCGTTTTCGTGATCATATATTAAAAAAAACGCATCTGGACTTTCCAAAAGCAATGGCAGAAACATTACCAGGATTAGAAATCATGTATAATTAATGGAGTGATAAAAGATCTTACCAGGGACACCAACAATAGCGAGGATTGGATAGTAACCTGCCTGAATAATCCGCAATATGATGTAGATCTTGTTTTCTAATGGCATCCAAACATAATCTGTCGAAAGTAGGTAAAGAGCTATAGATAAACTTCTGCTCATCGTTTGGAACATTCGTATCTCTGGTTTTCCAATTACGATCCGTTGGTGTAAAATTCCAATCCCGTATTCTCATGTCGGGGGTCACGATTGAAACATTCAAATCCATTGTTTACAATCTGTCAATCTCAGATTGTGACTTCTTGTCTCCCTCCGTCTCCAGGTGTTGATTCCAGATATACCCAGTGGTTACGGACAGATAATATAAGAGATAACATTGAAAGGAGTCTCGTTTTAAAGAAGATAAATCCCTCATGGAAAACAGTTAGGAATTTTGTTTTCATTCTCTTGAAAAACACATTCAGTTAACCCCTTGCGATAAGACAAGTTTTGCATCATACACTGGTTTCAAGCTGTCAATCATTGGTGGACGTTGAAGTGAGGCCCGGGGATTGGAAGAATGAACATGTTAGGATATGACTAAAAGAAGACAAGATGATAAGTACAGTAACTGGCTTTGCAGTGACAACCGTGCCCAGTTTCCAGACATTATGATTAAGGAAAGAAAATTGTGTTTCTTCGAATATATAAATTAAAAATAAACGACAAGAAGTATGGCTTCATTAATGAAAAAAAAAACATTTCTGACCAACTTAAAGGAAGTTAGATGAGCTAAGGGAAATTTTATTTCTCATCATGTGGTTGTTTTAGGCTTGCAGACGCATAGAGCAAAAAAAAAATGTTATCAGCTGTAATTCAGTAGCTGTGGCACAGAAACTGAAACACATAGATTGCAGGCCGTTGTGGTGTGGTTGTGACACTGATAAGATGCAGAAATCAGAGAAGTGGCGTCGTGTTACTAATCAAAAAGGCCAAACATATACAGTGGTTTCCCTGGAATGTTAAAACTCTGCCTCTGCATTTCATTCAACAAACAGTCCATTCTTAAGCATAAAGAAAATAATTTCAAAACTTGAGAAGGAGGCATTTGTCAAAGCGGTAAAGAAACACAGAGAAGGTGTTGTTCAAGCTCTTAGTGAACATACGACGGCTGTTGAAGTCAAAAGACACATGCAGCTGAAATTGAAGTTATATTTGAATGGAACAAATAGGTTCGATATAATTGTTCTCCTGTGCAAGGATTTGCATGTCTTCTAAGATGTAAAGCTTGCTTCACACTTTGCTAAAAAATAATAAAAAGTATAATAATTAAATAAAGACAGTTTTGTTAATCACTGGACAGTAGTCTATTTCTGAGCTCACTCCGGCAGTACTAACCTCATTGAGTTTTTTTGAAAAAGTGACTAAGGAGGTGGATGGGGGTAAGGCGGTTGATGTGGTATATATGGACTTTAGTAAGGCGTTTGATAAGGTGGCCCATGGAAGACTTCTGCAGAAAATGCAGATGTATGGGATAGAGGGTGATTTAGCTAATTGGGTTAGGAATTGGCTAGCAGATAGAAGACAGAGGGTGGTGGTTGATGGGAGATATTCATCGTGGAGTTCGGTGACAAGTGGTGTACCTCAGGGGTCTGTTTTGGGGCCCCTGCTGTTTGTAATTTTTATAAATGATCTGGATGAGGGTATTGAAGGATGGATTAGTAAATTTGCAGATGACACTAAAGTCGGTGGAGTGGTAGATAGTGAAGAGGGGTGTTATAGTTTGCAGAGGGACTTGGACAAGTTGCAGAGCTGGGCCGAGAGGTGGCAAATGGAGTTTAATGTGGAAAAGTGTGAGGTAATGCACTATGGCAGAAATAATAAATGTGTAGAGTATAGGGCAAATGGTAGGATTCTTAGTAGTCTAGATGAACAGAGGGATCTTGGTGTGTATGTGCATAGATCCCTGAAAGTAGGCAGTCAGGTCGAGAAGGTTGTTAGGAAGGCATATGGAGTCTTGGCTTTTATTGGTAGGGGGATTGAATTTCGGAGCCGCAACGTCATGTTGCAACTGTACAAAACTCTAGTGCGGCCGCACTTGGAGTATTGTGTGCAGTTCTGGTCCCCACATTATAAGAAAGATGTGGAGGCATTGGAGAGGGTACAGAGGAGGTTTACCAGGATGTTGCCTGGTATGGAGGGCAGGTCCTATGAAGAGAGGCTGAGGGATTTGAGGTTGTTTTCGTTAGAAAGGAGGCGGCTAAGAGGGGACCTTATCGAAACATATAAGATGATTAGAGGTTTAGATAGGGTGGACAGTGATAGCCTTTTTCCTAGGATGGAGAAAGCTAGCACGAGGGGACACAGCTTTAAATTAAGGGGTGATAGTTATAGGACGGATATCAGAGGTAGGTTCTTTACCCAAAGGGTGGTTCGGGAGTGGAATGCCCTGCCTGCAGCAGTTGTAGATGCGCCAAGTTTGGTGGCGTTTAAGAGGTTAGTTGATAAGTATATGGAAGAGAAGGGAATGGTTTAGTTTGGAGGGGCATTGCTTTTTATATTGGTCGGCGCAACATCGAAGGCCGAAGGGCCTGTTCTGTGCTGTAATGTTCTATGTTCTATGTTCTATGTATATTTTGGACCAAGGCTCAGCACCTCAGAGAAGGTGCAGAAACGC
>JAGIQG010000754.1:0-10000 GCA_024679065.1 Sphyrna mokarran | reverse complement strand
TCTCTGGCTCTCTCTGTATCTGTCTGTCTCTCTCTCTCTCTATCCGTCTCTCTCTCTCTCTCTCGCTGCATCTCTCTCACTCTCTGTCTCTCCCTCTGTTTCTATGTGTCTCTGTGTCTGCCTCACTCTCTCTGTATATGTGTGTGCATCTCTCTCGCTCACTCTCTGTGTCTGTGTGTCTCTGTAACTGTGTCTCTCTGTATCTCTGTACCTGTGTCTCTCTGTACCTGTGTGTCTCTGTATCTGTGTCTCTGTATCTGTGTCTCTGTACCTGTTTCTCTCTATATCTGTGTATCTCTGTACCTGTGTGTCTCTGTATCTCTGTAGCTGTGTGTCTCTATGTGTCTCTCTGTATTTCTAAGTTGCCCCTTAGTGTTCCAAGTTGCCCCAGAGATGGAGAGACAGGGACACAGGGGAGCCCGAAACGCTACAGAAACAGGAGAAAGGTTTGAAAATGGAGGAGTTTTTCTTATCCATCCATAAAAATCATCCACTCTGACAGCAGTTCCATTTCACACTCTCTGCTCAGTCCTGTGTTGGGGGGTGTTTAGTGTGGGATCAGTGTTTGCTTTTCTCAAACCGCACTGATATTCCCAACAAGGGCAAGAAGTTTCAGTCTTTAAAAATGTAAAGATGACAAACCCAAAGCAGACAGAGAATGATGAGGCCTCACACCTTCAATGTAGAAATTCCCCCAATCTTTCCTTTTGAATATTGCTTCCCTCCTCTGTTTGAAGTATTGGAGACGTAGAAATTACTGAAACAATTCAACCTCTCGGGACAATCTCTGTAAACAGCTTCTGGAAATAAATTGACACTTTAATCACCCAAAACGCTGAATATTCATTCAAACAGTTCCCTCCGCATATCCTTGTAAATGTAAAGATAACTCCCATTTCCCCAAAGCAGGAAGATATGGAATGGAATCATCTGAACCTCTCTATCAAAGATAGAAAGTTTGTTTTCTATCAAGTTTATTTATTAAAGTCACAAGTAGGTTCACATTAACACTGGAATGAAATTACTGTGAAAATCCCCCAGTCGACACACTCTGGGACCTGTTTGGGTTACACTGAGGGAGAATTTAGCGCGGCCAATGCTCTTAATCAACACATCTTCCAGACTGTGGGAGCAGCCGGGGGAAACCCACACAGTCACGGGGAGACCATACAGAGTCCGCACTCACAGTGACCCAAGCTGGGAATCAAACCCGGGTCCGTGACGCTGTGTAGCAGTAGTTAGTGCAAACCACTGTGTCACCGTGCCAGCATCTATACATACAGACACATAGATATATGGAGACACACACACACCAGATCTGCTGCGATTATATACAGAGGTAGATATTCTTAGATACTCAGAAATATATAGAAAGACACACAGACAGACACCCACACACACACAGGGAGAGAGAGAGAGAGAAAAACACTGTAAGACAGATAGATACACAGAAAGAATTACACACACAGACAGACAGACACACACACACACACACACAGAGACACACACACACACACACACACACACAGACACACACACACACACACACAGACACACACACAGACACGCACACACACACTCACACACATACAGACACAGACACACACACACATACAGACACAGACACACATACACACACACAGACACACACACAGACACACACACACACACAGACACACACACAGACCACACACACACACACACACACACACACATACAGACACGACAACACACACACACACACACACAGAACAGACACACACACACACACACACACACACACAACCACACACACACACACACAAACACACACACACAGACACACACACACACAGACACAACACACACACACACACAGACACACACACACAGACACACACACACAGACACACACACACACACACACACAGACACACACACACACACAGACACACACACACACAGACACAGACACACACACACACACACACACACACACACACACACACACACAACACACACACACACAGACAGAAACACACACTTGACTTGTCCAAGCTGCCCCTTTTATTAAAACTCCTAAGCTAATCCCATTTGCCCACATTTGACCCATATCCCTCTGTACCCATCTTCCCCATGGAACTGTGGAAATATTTTTTAGAAGACAAGATTGTCTCCCTCTTTCTCTCTGCCACTCTCTCTCTCTGCCACTCTCTCTCTCTGCCACCTTCTCTCTCTGCCACTCACTCTCTCTCCCACTCTCTGTCTCACACACCCTCTCTCACACACACTCTGTCTCTCTCACACTCTCTCTTTCACACTCTCTCTCACCCACACTCTCTCTCTCACACTCTCTCTCTCTCATCCACACTCTCTCTCTCTCACACATACTCTCCCTCTCACACACGCTCTCTCTCTCACACACACTCTCTCTCACACACACTCTCTCACACACACTCTCTCATACTCTCTCTCACACTCTCTCTCTCACACACACTCCCTCTCTCTCACACACTCTCTCACACACACACTGTCTCACACTCTCTCTCGCACACTCTCTCACATTGTCTATCACACACGTTCTCTCTCACACTATCACACACACTCTCTCTCTCACACTCTCCCTCTCTCACACTCTCTCTCACACACACTCTCTCTCTCACACACACTCTCTCTCTCACACACACACTCTCTCTCACACACACACTCTCTCTCTCACACACACTCTCTCTCTCACACACTCTCTCTCACACACACACTGTCTCACACTCTGCCTTGCACACTCTCTCACACTGTCTATCACACACACTCTCTCTCACACACTCTCTCTCTCCCACTCTCTCTCTCCCACTGTCTCTCTCACACATTCTCTCTCACACACACTCTCTCTCTCACACACACTCTCTCTCTCACATACACTCTCTCTCACACACAGTCTCGCTCACGCACAGTCTCTCTCACACACACTCTCACACACACACTCTCTCACCCACACTCTGTCCCACACACACTCCCTCTCACACACACTCTCTGCAACACACACACACTCTCTCACACACACTCTGTCTCACGCACACTCTGTCCAACACACACACACTCTCTCACACACACTCTGTCTCACACACACTCTCTCTCTCGCTCTCTCACTCATAGAACATAGGGAGGGAGAGGGTGAGTCATAAAGTCATAGAGGTTTACACACACTCTGTCTGTCACACACACTCAGACACACTCACGTGCGCTCTCTATCACACGCACCCTCTCCCATGCGCACACATTTTCTCTCACACACTCACTCTGACACACACATACACTCTCTCTCACACGTTACCACTTACACACGCACTCTCGCACACTCTCTCTCACACACACACTCCATCTCTCACACAGACACAAACACACACTCTCTCTGTCACATTCTCTTTCTCAAACTCTCTCTCACACTCTCTCTCTCACACACTCTCTCTCTCACACACTCTCACACACTCTCTCTCTCACACACTCTCTCTCACACACACTCTCTCTCTCACACTCTCTCACACACTCCCTCACGCACACACTCTCTCTCTCACACACTCTCTCACACACTCTCTCTCTCACACACAATCTCTCACACATACACTGTCTCTCTCACACACATACTCTCTCACACACACTCTCTCACACACACTCTCTCAGACACACTCTCTCTCACACACTCTCCCTCTCACACACTCTCTCTGTCACATTCTCTTTCTCAACTCTCTCTCTCACATTCTCTGTCTCACACACACTTCTCACACACTCTCCCTCTCACACACTCTCTCTCACACTCACTATCTCTCACACACACTATCTCTCACACACACTCTCTCGCACACACTCTCTCACACACACTCTCTCACACATACACTGTCTCTCTCACACACATAGTCTCGCACACACACTCTCTCACACACACTCTCTCAGACACACTCTCTCTCACACACACTCCCTCTCAGACACACTGTCTCTCACACTCACTGTCTCTCACACACACTGTCTCTCTCACACACTCTGTCTCTCTCACACACTCTGTCTCTCTCACACCTATTGATCGCACGCTCACACTCTCTCATACCCTGTCTCTCTCTCACCCTCTCTCACTTGCACACAAACACACACTCTATCTTTTGCACACAAGCACAAAGACACACACATTCTCTCTTTCTCTCACACACACACTCTCTGACACTCTCTCTCACTCTCTCTCTCTCTCACACACTCTCTCTCTTTCACACACTCTTTCTCTCTCTAACACTCTCTCTCACACTCTCTCTCACACACACACTCTCCCTCACACTCTGATACACACTCTCTCGCACACACACTCTGCCTCGCACACACACACTCAGACACACTCACATACACAGTCTCTGTCACACACCCTCTCTCTCACGCGCGCTCTCTATCGCGCGCACCCTCTCCATCGCGCGCACCCTCTCCCATGCGCACACATTTTCTCTCACACACTCACTCTGACACACACATATACACTCTCTCTCACACACATTACCACTTACACACGCACTCACACACAGTCTCTCACACACTCACTCCATCTCTCACACAGACACAAACACACACACTCTCTCTGTCACATTCTCTTTCTCAAACTCTCTCACACACACTCTCTCTCACACACTCTCCCTCTCACACACTCTCTCTGTCACATTCTCTTTCTCAAACTCTCTCTCTCACATTCTCTCTCTCACACACACTTTCTCACACACTCTCCCTCTCACACACTCTCTCTCACACACACTATCTCTCACACACACTATCTCTCACACACACTCTCTCGCACACACTCTCTCGCACACACTCTCTTGCACACACTCTCTCTCGCACACACTCTCTCACTCACACACTCTCTCTAGTACACTCTCTCTCTCGCACACACTCTCTCGCACACACTCTCTCTCGCACACACTCTCTCTCACACACTCTCTCTCACACACTCTCTCTCACACACTCTCTCTCATACACACTCTCTCTCTCAAACACTCTCTCTCTCAAACACTCTCTCTCACACACACTCTCTCTCACACACTCTCTCTCACACACTCTCTCTCATACACACTCTCTCTCTCAAACACTCTCTCTCATACACACTCTCTCTCTCAAACACTCTCTCTCACACACACTCTCTCACACACTCTCACACACACTGTCTCTCACACGCTGTAACCTGTACACTGGAAACCCACGCAGACACAGGGAGAATGTGCAAACTCCACACAGACAGCAACCCTAGGCCGGAATCGGGAGGGGGATAGAATATAAAAGCAATGAGGTCTCTTTGCTGCAATTGTACAAGGTGAGGCCGCAACTGGAGTACTGTTTGCAGTTTCAGTCCCCTTATTTGTGAACGGATATATTGACCTTGGAGGGAGAACAGAGAAGGTTCACCAGGCTGATCCCAGAGATGAGGGGGTTAGTTTATGAAGGGAGATTGAATAGACTGGGCCTGTACTCATTGGAGTTTAGAAGCTGAGGGGGGATCTTATAGAGACTTACAAGATAATGAAGGGGCTGGATAGGGGAGAGGGAGAGAGATTCTTCCCACCTAGAAGGGAAACCAGAACTAGAGGCACAGTCTCAAAATAAGGAGGGAGGGCAGTTTGGAACAGAGTTGAGGAGGAACTTCTTTTCACTCAAAAGATGTCCAATCTCTGGAATTCTCTGCCCATTGAAGTGGTGGAGGCTCCCTCGCTGAACATATTGAACTCACGGATTAGATTTCTAATAGACAAGGGAATGAAGGGTTCTGGGGAGAAAGCGGGAAAGTGGAACTGATCCACTTCAGATCAGCCATGATCTTATTGAACGGCGAGGCAGGCTCGAGGGGCTGGATGGCCGACTCCTGCTCCTATTTCTTATGGAATTGAAGCCGGCTCCCTGGTGCCGTGAGGCAGCAATGCTAACCATCGTGCCACCGTGCTGTCCTATCCCGTGTATCGCGATGCAGTGAAAGGTTTTGTTTCTGATACAAGGCCCAGATTGTAATAACTGAGAGAGGTTTAGAGCAGAGATTCCTGATACAAGGCCCAGATTGTAATAACTGAGAGAGGTTTAGGGCAGAGATTCCTGATACAAGGCCCAGATTGTAATAACTGAGAGAGGTTTAGGGCAGAGATTCCTGATACAAGGCCCAGATTGTAATAACTGAGAGAGGTTTAGGGCAGAGATTACTGATACAAGGCCCAGATTGTAATAACTGAGAGAGGTTTAGGGCAGAGATTACTGATACAAGGCCCAGATTGTAATAACTGAGAGAGGTTTAGGGCAGAGATTCCTGATACAAGGCCCAGATTGTAATAACTGAGAGAGGTTTAGGGCAGAGATTACTGATACAAGGCCCAGATTGTAATAACTGAGAGAGGTTTAGGGCAGAGATTACTGATACAAGGCCCAGATTGTAATAACTGAGAGAGGTTTAGGACAGAGATTACTGATACAAGGCCCAGATTGTAATAACTGAGAGAGGTTTAGGGCAGAGATTACTGATACAAGGCCCAGATTGTAATAACTGAGAGAGGTTTAGGGCAGAGATTACTGATACAAGGCCCAGATTGTAATAACTGAGAGAGGTTTAGGACAGAGATTACTGATACAAGGCCCAGATTGTAATCACTGACAGGTTTAGAGCAGAGATTACTGATACAAGGCCCAGATTGGAATAACAGGGAGTCTATTAATTGTAGTTAATATTTTTCTTGTAGTTTAAAGTTCATAGAACATAGAACATTACAGCGCAGAACAGGCCCTTCGGCCTTCGATATTGCGCCGACCAATTAAGAAAACGCAATGACCCTACAACCTAAACCATTCCCTTTTCGTCCATAAACTTATCCACTAACCTCTTAAACGCCACCAAACTTGGCGCATCTACAACTGCAGCAGGCAGGGCATTCCATACCCTTACCACCCTCTGGGTAAAGAACCTACCTCTGATATCCGTCCTATAACTTCCACCCCTTAATTTAAAGCTATGTCCCCTGTGTCTGTGTTTCTCTGGGTCTGTTTCTCTGTGTCTTTTTCTCTCTGTCGTCTGTGTGTCTCTGTGTTTCTCTGTGTCTCTGTGTCTCTGTGTTTCTCTCTCTGTGTCTCGGTGTTTCTCTGTGTCTCTGTGTTTTTCTCACTGTGTGTCTGTGTATCTCTGTGTTTCTCTGTGTCTCTGTCTCTCTGTGTTTTTCTCTCTCTGTGTCTCTGTGTTTCTCTGTGTCTCTGTGTTTTTCTCTCTCTGTGTCTCTGTGTTTCTCTGTGTCTCTGTCTCTCTGTGTTTTTCTCTCTGTGTGTCTGTGTTTCTCTGTCTCTCTGTGTTTTTCTCTCTGTGTGGCTCTGTGTTTCTCTGTGTCTCTGTCTCTCTGTGTTTATCTCTCTCTGTGTCTCTGTGTTTCTCTGTGTCTCTGTGTCTCTGTGTTTTTCTCTCTGTGTGTCTGTGTGTCTCTGTGTTTCTCTGTGTCTCTGTGTCTCTGTGTTTTTCTCACTGTGTGTCTGTGTGTCTCTGTGTTTCTCTGCGTCTCTGTCTCTGTGTTTTTCTCTCTCTGTGTCTCTGTGTTTCTCTGTGTCTCTGTCTCTCTGTGTTTTTCTCTCTGTGTCTCTGTGTTTCTCTGTGTCTCTGTCTCTCTGTGTTTTTCTCTCTGTGTGTCTGTGTTTCTCTGTGTCTCTGTCTCTCTGTGTTTTTCTCCGTGTGTCTCTGTGTTTCTCTGTGTCTCTGTCTCTCTGTGTTTTTCTCTCTGTGTCTCTGTGTTTCTCTGTGTCTCTGTCTCTCTGTGTTTTTCTCTCTGTGTGTCTGTGTTTCTCTGTGTCTCTGTCTCTCTGTGTTTTTCTCTCTGTGTGTCTGTGTTTCTCTGTGTCTCTGTCTCTCTGTGTTTTTCTCTCTGTGTGTCTGTGTTTCTCTGTGTCTCTGTCTCTCTGTGTTTTTCTCTCTGTGTCTCTGTGTTTCTCTGTGTCTCTGTCTCTCTGTGTTTTTCTCTCTCTGTGTCTCTGTGTTTCTCTGTGTCTCTGTCTCTCTGTGTTTTTCTCTCTCTGTGTCTCTGTGTTTCTCTGTGTCTCTGTCTCTCTGTGTTTATCTCTCTCTGTGTCTCTGTGTTTCTCTGTGTCTCTGTGTCTCTGTGTTTTTCTCACTGTGTGTCTGTGTGTCTCCGTGTTTCTCTGTGTCTCTGTGTTTTTCTCACTGTGTGTCTGTGTGTCTCTGTGTTTCTCTGCGTCTCTGTCTCTGTGTTTTTCTCGCTCTGTGTCTCTGTGTTTCTCTGTGTCTCTGTCTCTCTGTGTTTTTCTCTCTGTGTCTCTGTGTTTCCCTGTGTCTCTGTCTCTGTGTGTTTTTCTCTCTGTGTGTCTGTGTTTCTCTGTGTCTCTGTCTCTCTGTGTTTTTCTCCAAGTGTGTCTCTGTGTTTCTCTGTGTCTCTGTCTCTGTGTTTTTCTCTCTGTGTGTCTGTGTTTCTCTGTGTCTCTGTCTCTCTGTGTTTTTCTCTCTGTGTGTCTGTGTTTCTCTGTGTCTCTGTCTCTCTGTGTTTTTCTCTCTGTGTGTCTGTGTTTCTCTGTGTCTCTGTCTCTCTGTGTTTTTCTCTCTGTGTGTCTCTGTGTTTCTCTGTGTCTCTGTCTCTCTGTGTTTTTCTCTCTGTGTCTCTGTGTTTCTCTGTGTCTCTGTCTCTCTGTGTTTTTCTCTGTGTGTCTCTGTGTTTCTCTGTGTCTCTGTCTCTCTGTGTTTTTCCCTCTGTGTGTCTCTGTCTCTCTGTCTGTCTCTGTTTCTCTGTGTTTCTCTCTCTGTGTCTCTGTGTTTCTCTGTGTCTCTGTCTCTCTGTGTTTTTCTCTCTCTGTGTCTCTGTGTTTCTCTGTGTTTTTCTCTCTGTTGTCTGTGTGTCTCTGTGTTTCTCTGTGTCTCTCTCTCTCTGTGTTTTTCTCTCTGTGTCTCTGTGTTTCTCTGTGTCTCTGTCTCTCTGTGTTTTTCTCTCTGTGTCTCTGTGTTTCTCTGTGTCTCTGTCTCTCTGTGTTTTTCTCTGTGTCTCTGTCTCTCTGTGTTTTCTCTGTGTCTCTGTGTTTCTCTCTGTGTGTCTCTGTGTTTCTCTGTGTCTCTGTCTCTCTGTGTTTTTCTCTCTCTGTGTCTCTGTGTTTCTCTGTGTCTCTGTCTCTCTGTGTTTTTCTCTCTCTGTGTCTCTGTGTTTCTCTGTGTCTCTGTGTTTTTCTCTCTCTGTGTCTCTGTGTTTCTCTGTGTCTCTGTCTCTGTGTTTTTCTTTCTGTGTCTCTGTGTTTCTCTGTGTCTCTGTCTCTCTGTGTTTTTCTCTCTGTGTCTCTGTGTTTCCCTGTGTCTCTGTGTTTTTCTCTCTCTGTGTCTCTGTGTGTCTCTGTGTCTCTGTCTCTCTGTGTTTTTCTCTCTCTGTGTGTCTATGTTTCTCTGTGTCTCTGTCTCTCTGTATTTTTCTCTCTGTCTCTCTGTGTTTCTCTGTGTCTCTGTCTCTCTGTATTTTTCTCTCTGTGTTTTTCTCTCTGTGTGTCTGTGTTTCTCTGTCTCTCAGTGTCTCTGTGTTTTTCTCTCTGTGTCTCTGTGTTTCTCTGTGTCTCTGTCTCTCTGTGTTTTTCTCTCTGTGTCTCTGTGTTTCCCTGTGTCTCTGTCTCTCTGTGTTTTTCCCTCTCTGTGTCTCTGTGTTTCTCTGTGTCTCTGTCTCTCTGTGTTTTTCCCTCTGTGTGTCTCTGTGTTTCTCTGTGTCTCTGTCTCTCTGTGTTTTTCTCTCTCTGTGTCTCTGTGTTTCTCTGTGTCTCCGTCTCTCTGTGTTTTTCTCTGTGTGTTTTTCTCTCTGTGTGTCTCTGTGTCTCTCTCTGTCTCTGTCTCTCTGTGTTTTTCTCTCTCTGTGTCTGTGTGTTTTGATGCTGAAGGACTCGTATTTTCAGCTCTGAGCTGAATCCACAATCTCTGGAGGGAAGATCGTTTTATTGAAGGCATGAGGCATGTCTCACACTCTTGCGCACACTCTCTCTCGCGCACACTCTCTCTCGCGCA
>JAGIQG010000753.1:0-16243 GCA_024679065.1 Sphyrna mokarran | reverse complement strand
ACGTATTTGTCTAACTTCCCCACTATCAACCACAACAGTCATGAGGGAGGATGTCAGGGTTCCTCTGCCAACTCTACCTCTGGTACAGAAAGAGAGATTGCCATTCAGCTATTAGAAAATATGAAACCACCCAAAATAAAAATTATCTATAAAGTGTTGGAAATGCACAACAACAATGAGAACTAAATCTTCAGGCAGATCAGGAACAAAGAACTATTCACAATATTAACTATCTTCTCCATTAAATAACTTGCACATTTTTTAGGTAGGAATTACTGCAGATTGGTACAACACAGATGCCCATTGGGTCCATTCCAGTTCAGCCCCATTTCCCTGCTCCCTTCCCCACCATCCTCAATTAGGAGTGCAATGCTGTTGAGTCTTTATGCAATTATGTTTTGGAAGTGTTTAACTCTGCTTTTACTCCTCTTTTCAGGCAGCACATTCCAGATTGTAACTCAATACAAAATGAATCTTATCTGCTGCCCTCCTCTTTATAACATCTGCATCCTCTGCTTAGCAAACCTGCTGGACTTTAACCCGGTGTTGTGAGACTTCTTACTGTGTAGCCACCCCCCTGTCAGAGGTAGACAGTTCCTTCTCATTCATTCTAGATTTATGAGGTTGAATTTTCCTAACTGTCTGTCATCACTTTGCTCAGGAAACTCCAAAAGTAAGTGGACTGAATCCTGTTTGCCCGCTTCCTCCAGGTTTTCCACTGGATTTCAAAGTTATAGTGGTTGATCAGAAGACCACCTCCCTCCCCCCTTCCCCGTAACTCCTGGGAAAGCCCAGGGATAACTTTATAGACACATTTATTTTGCCAACCCTTGCCAGATAGAATCACTTCCTTGGTTGTGCTTTGACAGTACTTTAGATTGGTTAAGAGTGCTACACACAGAAGGATCAGTCCCATCATTTTGAGTACTGGTTCCCTTCTCACAAGAGAAGGGAATCAATTCGCTCCCGAACCTCTTGCATCCACCTTCTGCCAAAAGCACTTGGAGCTTGTATTTGTGCATCTCAGGACATTCTAATTTCCAGCCAATTACATTAGCATCATAACATAGGAAGCTTGTGTCTGTCAAACATTTCAATGCTTCATTTACGATCATTCATCTCAAAGCAATTTTTTTAATAAGTTAGTTTTGGACTGTAGAAACAACAATGAGATTACTGACTAGTTGATAGTTTTCTGCTGGTATTTATTGCAGGAGGAATAGTGACCAGAATCCCATAGCGCTTGTCTTTCTGGCTGAGTGCCTCTTGTTCTTGATCTCAGTGGGGACATCACTGATAGGCATAAGCAGCGACTTCCATCGAAAATCCACCAAAGTTAGGGCAGTATAGTGGAAGAAGCTACCAAAAAGACTTTGCATCCTCCTTTGACTGGTCTTATGGGATCAGTTGCAGACACATCTTAACAGGCCAACTTCGTTCCACCTTAACAACGCAGGAGAAAGCCAGTCCCTCCAACGATGCACTTGCACTGGAGCACAGGCCACAGCATAATGACAGCCTCTCATTTGAGTCAGAGTGTCCCATTTCAGAGGCTTGGACACAACTGGAGCTGATGCATGCAGTGCTGAGGGAGAGCTGCACTGTTGGTGGTGTTCACTTTCAGGTGAAATGTTAAACTGTGGCAACGACTTCCTCTTAGGTGGATATAAAAGACCCCTTGGCATTGTTTCAAGGACAAGGGTAGATCTCTTCAAAATCCGGCCATACTTTATTCCTCAACCGTCAACACCGATATAACTTATCTGGTCATTTTGTTGCTGTTTGTGGGGAGTTTGCCTCTCATCTGTCACACTTCCTGCATCAAAACAGTGAGTACACTTTGAAAAATGCTGCATTGGCTGGAAAGTCCATTGGGATATCCTGAGATCGTGAAAGGTTCTAATATGAATGCAAGTCTTTCTTTCTCAGGTGATTAATTTAAACTTCTGGTATTGAGCTTAACTCACCAATCTTCTGACCCACAGGGAAGAGTGTGAGCAACTAAACCAAACTGAGCACACACTAGTGATGCACTTAATTCAAACTGGTCCCACCATGAATGACAGACCTCTAACCAATGGCATTTCTGTCCCACTGTTACTCAGCTCACTTGTACACGAGCCAAGTGACCCTGTAATTGTGCTGCAGTGTTTTTCCACTGTTCCGGTGGAGAAACTATGAAAAGTTCCATTGCTAAATCTTTTCCAAAATCTTGACGGTTAAACTACATAAGTCAAGAGAGGGGAAAAAAAGCCCCTATATATTTATCCGTGCAAGCAGCATGACGGGCGGCAGCAGGGGAATGGGGGAAGCTGACAGTCACTCTGCACTCATTAGCAATCTCTGCTAATCTAGAATGTGCAGGATGTATAACACGGCATTTGGTTAAGTGCACCTATTCGATGGATTACGGTCTCATGCACACCATTAAGCAGTTCATGTTCACGTGTGGTGGAAACAGAATAATCCAGGTGGAAAGAAGCCTTGTGGTCTGCCATGCCTGCATTTTGGCAAAAAAAAATGCATTCTGATTCACACCAGGATTATTTTAATTATGCATCTTTTTTTTCAGGCATAAGTGTTGTGTAATGTGGCACTGGTGAAAGGTTTCCACTAAATTAAAAGTTATTCCATTTCAGTCTTGCAAACAGAACAGCAAATTTTCAGATAAATTCACAGCATCAATTGACTGCACGCAAAATAATACAATAGCTCAGTCTTTCTCATTGTTTGGCTCCGCGTATCGACCAGGAAGACTCAGACGTACATAAACACATTGATTCACGTGCACACATGCACACTTGTTGCACCAAACAAATGAAAGGCAATGGGATATCCGACACTGCCAAATAGAATGGGAGGGATTAGCTGCTCTTTAAACCCCTGGCAACCAGTTACAGAACATGAGGCTGGAAAATTACTGCCAGCAACTTTACAACACAGATACTTAAGGCATATGCACCAAACTCAAAAAAGGTGTAGGCTGATATGAGGAAGAGTTCTGTATTTTTTTTTGATAAGTCCAGAAGGGCTCTGCACAAGTGATTGTTAGCTCAAAATGAAACATGGGGAAGAGGAGGCAATCCTGCACAATGGACAGGAAACCAATCTGAACTTCAAGGGCTTGTTTACTTTGGGGGAGCATCTGGCAGCAAATGGTGGCAGTGGGAGGAATAAAATGGCTAGCTGGAGTTAATCTATGAAAGGTTTGAGGGAGGGAAAAGAAAAGACAGCTTCCTCCACAACCTCAGGACATCCCAAAGTGCTCCTCAGCTGACATAGCTTGAGCTTTCCAAAGATGGCTGCCAATTTGCACATGCCCACATCCCAAAGACAGCTAAGAAATCAAATTGATTGATCCTCTGTGTTAATGGTACTGGTCCAATTGTTTCAGTAATGAATATCAGCCAAGAGATGCATTAAAAAAAAGTGATGTTAAAATAAAGTGTCAGGGAATCTTTTGCATTTACCCGCACATCATTTGGAAGGCAATTCCTTAAAGATTAATCTCGGGTTAAAAACAAAACAAAGACTAATAAGGATACGCAACCCAGGAGGGCATTGGTATTGAATCCATGAAGCTGTCAAATAGAAGGTAAGAAAATTCCTCAAAAAAATATCATTTAGGCATATGGAAAAAAAATAAAAATTTATGGTAAACCTTGTTATCCGGCATTCTGCCAACCCGGAATTCTCGAGTAATCAGAATCTCTGACAGCACAAATTCTTTTACAAAGCTAGTCACTTAGTGTTCAGATAATGCATTCTTTAAAAAAAAGGCAATCGTTTATAAATCAGCAGAAGTTGTCCTCATGCTTTATAGTGAAATTATTGAATTACTGGATCATAGAATTCCTACAGAGCAGGAGGAAGCCATTCGGCCCATCGAGCCGACACCAGCCACAATCCCACCCAGAACCTAACCCCATACATTTATCCTGCCAATCCCCTGGCATTAAGGGTCAATTTAGCATGGCCAATCCACCCAACCTGCATGAAACTGGAGCACCCAGAGGAAATCCATGCATTGATATGGGGAGAACGAGCAGACTCTGCACAGACAGTGACCCAAGCTGGGAATCAAAACCAAGGCCCTGGTGCTGTGAGGCAGCAGTGCTAACCACTGTGTCACCATGCTACCCACCAGTTTTGGTTATTTATGGCTGAACAAAGATTTACTGTTCAGAGCAACAGTCAGTGAAACTGACAGTGCAATTTTGTTTTTTTAAACAGCTGGTCTGATGGTCATGTTTTCAGCTGTGGTCTTTTTAGTGTGATACCCTGCTGAGCTGGGGTTCCGAGGGGACGCTTCCCCTCTCCCTTCAGAGGCACAGCAGCACCTTGTCTTGTCTAATGTACTCCCCGGAAAGCAGTCTTTTTGATTGACAGGCACCACCTACTCAGATAACTAAGATTTTACTGTTTACGGATAGTGCGACAGGCCGTTAAGCTGAATGGGTTTCTCTCGATCCTGAGAATTCTTGTTTCCAAAGGAAGCCAGGTTATTCTGGCTATTTTCTGACACAATGAGGTTTTTGTATGGTGATTGTTTCCCAATTGCCTATAGGGGTGAGATGAGAGAAACTGGGTAAAATGGACCATTACTGTCCAATCACTGAACTGCGCTAGTGCTCCTGGCACCACCAGGATGTCACTGTCACACATAAACATAACACCTGCAATCTGTGGTGTGGCGTGCCAGCATTGGGCTGGGGTGGGCACAGTAAGAACTCTTACAACACCAGGTTAAAGTCCAACAGGTTTATTTGGTATCATGAGCTTTTGCAGCACTGCCCCTTTATAAGTGAGTGCCTTAGTGACTGAGAAACTCACCTGATGAAAGAGCAGTGCTCTGAAAGCTTGTGATTCCAAATAAACCTGTTTGACTTTAACCCGATGTTGTAAGACTTCTTACTGCATCCAAAATCTGGGCAGGGCTGCTGGGCCTGTTTTACTCAGAATTACACATGGCCTAATCTGCGGGTTCGGAAATGGATTTCAGGAAACTACATTCAAACCTTTCTAATATCATTTTTAAGTTAACTCTCCGAGAAGCTAGAAGTGCTCCAGAGCATTACTGCTGTTCATTGCTGGTCCCACCCACCTCCCTACACCTCTCACCCCTCCTTCCATTCTTCCCCCTCACCCTTCCTACCCTCCCCCCTTCCTTGATCCCGCCACTGACATATTTTTGTTATTGTAGTGCTTGGCCAATTCCAAAAGGTTAGGTAGCCTACACGGCCTAGAGGATACATTGTCCTTCTTCTGTTCCTCCCAACTCCTCCAACAATGGGACCCTCTAGCGAGCAAGCCTGCCCAAATCAGAGTGAAGTGAAGCCAGCTGCTTCTGGAGGCATGTCAAAGTTACCTCAGTTATTGAGATGAGGCCCAAGACACAGATTTGGAAAAGCCTCAAGCACTCCGCTTGTGGTTCATACTGACCATTCTTCCTCGAGGATTTAACACAATCTTTGACTTCTACTGTCTGGGTGGAAATCACAAGTTTAGCACAAAATCTGAACAACTGATTGAATGAGTTAATTAAAAGCCATCTTTTTTTTAAAAAAGCATCAAGTATTATTGTAATTAGCAATGACAGGATGGAATAGTGGCCAAGCAGATTTATGAATGCACTGTAGTCACTATTAAGCATCTATGGGCCTACAGTCCCCCACTGAACCAGAGCCTTTTAGCATCCTGTTTGAACAGGAACTTTTGGTTCAAATTCCTACCTCCAGATTTTCAAAGGTAGTTTAAAGCCAAAATTAAGATTGAGTGCAACCCTCTAAAGGTTGCTTCTTGTTGAATCCAAGTCAATGTTGGAATAAAACTCAGATTGAGGTCTCAGCATCCTCTTACACCTCCGTCACTGGAGTCTCTACCAAAGGGAGTTTACACCTCACAGTGACTCCACCCAACAAACCAGATCACTCTGAGAGTATCTGAATTTCTGTTGTGGGTTTCAAGTTGATGGTAATGGAACCAGCGCCAGGGAATCATTTAAAATGACCCGAATTGCGTAACCGTTAATAGCATATCAAATATCAAGTTTGGACAGCTCGCCTGAGAGGCGTGCAGGTAAGCCGGCTTACTACTTTCCTATGTTTATAGCCTTCAAGGTCACAATCTCCACTTCCCCACCAACCCTCACTGCTACGCATTCAGAAGAAATGAGGTAAATTAACTGATGGAGGCGTTGTTGGGTGCCATCCGATGACAGACACATTCTAAGGCCTATCCTGCTATCCAACTGCAGCACTTCAGATGCAAAGGTGTTGTTGGTGTTTGATTCTTGCACCTCTCAGTCCCCCCGGGCACACGTTCCAGGTTTGACCTCAGAGACCACGGTCCAGCTTCTCACAGGATTGGTTCTGTTCCATTCCAGTCTACAAACGCTCCTTTCCATCTGAATAAAGCAGAGAATACCTTTATCAGCACTACATTTAAAAGGATGATGTAGAGATGCCAGCGCTGGACTGGGGTGGGAACAGTAAGAAGTCTCACAACACCAGGTCAAAGTCCAACAAGTTTATTTGGTAGTCTGAGCTTTTGGAGCACTGCCCCTTCATCAGGTGAGCAGGGAACTGGGTTCACAAACACAGCTTATACAGACACAGACTCGGTTACAAGATCCCAACTCTCCACTCACCTGATGAAGGAGCAACATTGCAAAAGCTCATGATACCAAAGTTTAAAGTTTATTTATTTGTCACAAATAGGTTTATGTTAACACTGCAATGAAGTCACTGTGAAAATCCCCCTAGCCACCACCCTCTGGCACCTGTTTGGGTACACTGAGGGAGAATTTAGCACGGCCAAAGGACCTAACCAGTATATCTTTCAGACTGTGGCAGAAACCGAAGCTCCCGCCGAGGAAGTCCAGGCAGACACGGGAAGAATGTGCAAACTCCGTTCAGTAACTCAAGGCAGGAATCAAACCTGGATTCCTGGCTCTGTCAGGCAGCAGTGCTCACCACTGTGCCACCCCTCAAATAAACCTGTTGGGTTGTGAGACTTCTCACTGTGCCCATTAAAAGAAAGGCAGGCTTTCCACCTTTCAGATGAATTTAACTTTTCCTCTTAATTTTTTGACTCCTACTCCACATCAAACTGGGCAAGGTTGCAGTGGTCTACTTCCAGATTTCTGTTGATCTTTAAATGGTGGCTAAAAGCTATTCCATCAAGGGTGGCTCTGTCTCAAATTTAATTTCCTTACATCTCACACCCAATTCATGAAACAAGACCACTTGGATAGTGATTTATCATATCATCAATCCATCTCTCATACTATCAATCCATTTCTCAAATTGACTACATCACACCTTTAGTATAGAAAGTTTCCACACGTTTTCACAAAAGCACACAATAAATAAAATAAACCTATGGCAAAAGACAGATGAGAAAGAGGAATGTGCCATTCAACCCCTTGAACCTGCTCTGCTGGTCAGTAAGTGCTATGTACCTCAACTCCATTTATACACCACTGTTCCACATGATGGTTTGAGTTATAAGGACAGGCTGGATAAATAGGAACTATTTTCCCTGAAGTGCAGGAGGCCTAGGAGTGATCTTATAGAGGTCTATAAAATAATGAGGGGCACAGATGAGCTAGATAGTCAATATCTTTTCCCAAAGGTTGGGGAATTTAAAGCTAGAGGGCACAGATTTAAGGTGAGAGGGGAGAGATACAAAAGGGTACAAAGAGGCAATTTTTTCACATAGAGGATGGTGAGTGTCTGGAACAAGCTACTAGAGGTGGTAGTAGAGGCGGGTACAATTTTGTTTTTTAAAAAGCATTTAGACAGTTATATGGGTATGATGAGTATAGGGGGACATAGGCCAAATACGGGCAATTGGGACTAGCTGAGTGGTTGAAAAAAAAGACAAGAGGAACATGTTGGCCTGAAGGGCCTGTTTCCATGTTGTAAACCTCTGACTCTCCATACACATATCCAAAGAATAATTGATCCCAATCTGGATCATTCCAATTGGTCACAACACCCAGAGCTTTCTAGGGAGTAAGCTCCAGGTCCCACCACACTGCATGTGGAAAACGTGTTTCCCCTCGTGTCAATCTCAAGGGCCAGCTCTAATTTTAAGATCTTGTTGATCTCCCCCATTACAGAAAGTAGAACCATAGAAAATTACAGCTCAGAAACAGGCCTTTTGGCCCTTCTTGACTGTGCTGAACCATTTTTTGCCTAGATCTGCACTTGGACCATATCCCTCCACACCCCTCTCATCCATGAACCCGTCCAAGTTTTTCTTAAATGTTAAAAGTGACCCCGCATTTACCATTTTATCCGGTAGCTCATTCCACACTCCCATCACTCTCTGCGTGAAGAAGTCCCCTCTACTATTCCCTTTAAATTTTTCTTCTTTCACCCTCAACCCATGCCCTCTGGTTTTCTTTTTCCCCTAGTCTCGGTGGAAAAAGCCTGCTTGCATTCACTCTATCTATACCCATCAAAATCTTATACACCTCTATCAATTCTGCCCTCACTCTTCTATGCTCCAGGGAATAAAATCCTAAACTATTCAATCTATCTCTGTAACTCATCTTCTCAAGTCCAACAACATCCTTGTGAACCTTCTCTGCACTCTTTCAACCTTATTAATATCCTTCCCGTAACTAGGTGACCAAAACTGTACATAATACTCTAAATTCAGCCTCATCGATGCCTTATATAACCTTACCATAACACTCCAACTTTTATACTCGATACTCCAATTTATAAAGGCTAATATACTAAAAGCATTCTTTGCTACACTATCCAACTTTTAGGGAATTCTGTACCTATATTCCCAGATCCCACTGTTCAACTGCACTCTTCAGAGTTCTACCACTTAGCCTGTACATTCTATTTAGGTTTGTCCTTCCAAAGTGCAATATCTCACACTTTGTCTGTATTAAATTCTATTTGCCATTTTTCAACCCATTTTTCTAGTTGGTCCAAGTCCCTCTGCAAGCTTTGAAAACCTTTCTCACGTCCACTACACCTCCAATCTTTGTATCGTCAGCAAATTTGCTGATCCAATTTACCACATTATCATCCAGATCATTGATATAGATAACAAACAACAACGGACCCAACACCGATCCCTGTGGCACTCCACTAGTCACAGGTTTTCACTCAGAGAAGCAATCCTCCACAACTAGTCCAGGCTTATTCCATTGAGCCAGTGTCTAATCCAATTTACAACCTCTCCATGTACACCTAGCGACTGAACCTTCCTAACTAACCTCCCATGCAGGGCCTTGTCAAAGGCCTTATTGAAATCCATGTGGACAACATCCACTGCAGCACTCTACTAGTCATAGGCCTCCACTCAGAGAAGCAATCCTCCTCAACCACTCTCTGGCTTCTTCCATTGGACTAGGGTAAACACAGTAAGAAGTTTGACAACACCAGGTTTAATTCAAACTGATTTATTTGGTAGTAAGCTCACAAGCTTTTGGAGTTTGCCCCTTCGTCAGGCGAATGGAGAGTTCTGGCCTCAGACAGAGCACAGAACTGCACAGTTTACAGATTACATTCCACTACTCACAGGGGGTCTCCACTCAGAGAAGCAATCCTCCACAACCACTCTCTGGCTTCTTCCATTGAGCCAGTGCCTAATCCAATTTACAACCTCCCCATGTTGTAAAGGGGACACGAGAAGACTTTGGCTGATAGGATTAAGGAGAATCCTAAAGCTTTCTTTAGATATGTTAAGAGTAGAAGATTGGTTAGGGCAAGATTAGGGCCAGTCAGAGACAGCAGTGGGAAGTTGTGCATGGAACCTGAAGAGATTGGAGAGGCACTGAATAAATATTTCTCTTCGGTATTCACGCAGGGAGATGTAAATGTAGTTGTGGAGAACACTGAGGTACAGGGTTGCAAACTGGAAAGTATTGTAGTAGATAGGGAGGATGTGCTAAATATTCTTGAGGGTTTGAAGTTGGATAAGTCCCCTGGGCCGGACGGGATTTACCCTAGGATTCTCTGGGAGGCAAGAGAGGAGATTGCAGAGCCTCTGGCTCTGATCTTCAGGTCCTCGTTGGTTACGGGTGTGGTTCCGGAGGACTGGAGGATAGCGAATGTTGTCCCATTGTTTAAGAAGGGGAAGAGAGACCTTCCAGGGAATTATAGGCCAGTGAGTCTTACTTCTGTTGTGGGCAAGGTATTGGAGAGAATTATTAGGGATAGGATTTATATTATTTAGAGAGAAATGAATTGATTGGGGATAGTCAGCATGGTTTTGTGAAGGGTAGGTCGTGCCTTACTAACCTTATTGAGTTTTTTGAAAAAGTGACCAAAGAGGTGGATGGGGGTAAGGTGGTTGATGTGGTATATGTGGACTTTAGTAAGGCGTTCGATAAGGTGGCCCATGGAAGACTTCTGCAGAAAATGCAGATGTATGGGATAGAGGTTGATTTAGCTAATTGGATTAGGAATTGGCTAGCAGATAGAAGACAGAGGGTGGTGGTTGATGGGAGATATTCATCGTGGAGTTCGGTGACAAGTGGTGTACCTCAGGGGTCTGTTTTGGGGCCCCTGCTGTTTTGTAATTTTTATAAATGATCTGGATGAGGGTATTGAAGGATGGATTAGTAAATTTGCAGATGACACTAAAGTCGGTGGAGTGGTAGATAGTGAAGAGGGGTGTTATAGTTTGCAGAGAGACTTGACAAGTTGCAGAGCTGGGCCGAGAGGTGGCAAATGGAGTTTAATGTGGAAAAGTGTGAGGTAATGCACTTTGGCAGGAATCATAAATGTGTAGAGTATAGGGCTAATGGTAGGATTCTTAATAGTGTTGATGAACAGAGGGATCTTGGTGTATTTGTGCATAGATCCCTAAAAGTAAGCAGTCAAGTCGATAAGGTTGTTAAGAAGGCATACGGAGTCTTAGCTTTTATTGGTAGGGGGATTGAATTTCGGAACCACAACGTCATGTTGCAACTGTACAAAACTCTAGTGCGGCCGCACTTGGAGTATTGTGTGCAGTTCTGGTCCCCGCATTATAAGAAAGATGTGGAGGCATTGTAGAGGGTACAGAGGAGGTTTACCAGGATGTTGCCTGGTATGGAAGGCAGGTCTTATGAAGAGAGGCTGAGGGATTTTGAGGTTGTTTTCGTTAGAAAGAAGGCGGCTAAGAGGAGACCTTATTGAAACATATAAGATGATTAGAGGTTTAGATAGGGTGGACAGTGATAGCCTTTTTCCTAGTATGGAGAAAGCTAGCACGAGGGGACACAGCTTTAAATTAAGGGGTGATAGTTATAGGACGGATATCAGAGGTAGGTTCTTTACCCAAAGGGTGGTTCGGGATTGGAATGCCCTGCCTGCGGCAGTTGTAGATGCGCCAAGTTTGGTGGCGTTTAAGAGGTTAGTTGATAAGTATATGGAAGAGAAGGGAATGGTTTAGTTTGGAGGGTCATTGCTTTTTATAATGGTCGGCGCAACATCGAAGGCCGAAGGGCCTGTTCTGCGCTGTAATGTTCTATGTTCTATGTATACCTAGCGACTGAACCTTCCTAACTAACCTCCCATGAGGGACCTTGTCAAAATAGTTTCACTTAACTTGCTCAATCTAGTCTTTCAATTATTCTTTTATTCACTGAGTAGATAGGTCATCCCCCATATTTCCTATAATTGAGAAATTTAAGCCAAACGTGTTCAACACAGTTTCAGTTTAAATCTTCAATGCCTTGCATTATTGTCCAGTGAATCTGGATTCCTTTTCTTTCAACAGCAGAATATCCAGATGAAGGCAGACGAATATTTCAGCAACAATGGACTTGTTGAGGCTGGGATGGGGGCGAATAACGTTAGGAAATTGGGAATCAGAGGGAGAGATTATGGGGGCAATTCTCCCTTTCTGATCCACTAATTTTTTGGTGGGGGGAGGAAATTAGGAGACGCACTTGTGCTGATTTGCAGGATTCGCATATGCATTCCCAAAGGAGACCCCACACAGTCAGGAGACTGGGGATGGAAGACCAGGAAAGTCACTATAATGTATTTTTCATGTTATTTTAAAGTAATTGTTGGGCCTGGGAATGAAGTCTCCAGGTCCCAGAGCATCTTCCACTCTGCCAGCACAAATTCACTCCAGCGGGGTTTAGAGTAGCTCCCCACTTTCAGAGAGCTAGCAGGAGATCCTGCTGGAGTGAAGGGGGGGGAAATTGAGGCCCCCAGGGGGTTAGGTGGCATGGGGTTGTGCCCCTTGGACCAGGATAGCCTTGCAGTGCAGCTTGTGCTCCCAGCGGTGCCCAAGGGGCAAAGTGCCTATACCCAGGGAAGACAACACCCGTGCCTTGGCAGACAGTGCCAAGGGGGTGGGACCTGGGGGGGGTTCCTAGGGAATGATTGATGGGGGTGGGGGGCATCTCCTTATTACTCTGCATTGGAATCCGATTGGGGCTGAGGGAGGCCAGCAGTGGGGGTGATGTTGGGAGCATGGTGGGTAGGAGGGGGGTGGGTCTGCTGGTGTTGGGGGTGTTGGCTGGGTGGGGATGGATCATCACTGCTGGGTGGGGGGAGGATGGCCTGGGAATGTTCTTGGGGGCCGCAATCAGGCCATGTGGGAATGGGGGTGGGTGGGCAGCAGTGCAGGGGTCCCAGGCTGATCAGCAATGGAGCTGGCCAGCAAAGATGCGTGTGCAGTGGTAATGAACAATCAGACTCTGGCTCGAATAGAACCTGTCCCCCACCCACCCCGAGCTTTTAATGATATTCACAATTGTGATCTCTGCACTGTACAGAGTGCGGGAGATTCGAGTCTGAACTCCCACTGAAAAAACATTTGTAAATTACACCATTCTCCCCATCAATTCAATACTTAGAACTTTTTTAGGAGAATTGCTCCCTATGGATCTCTCTTTGCTGAGTGGTCTGGCTTCAGCTTAGACAATAGCTGTGGTGGGAAAAGGATTCAACTGCAGTGAGTAAGCTTAGGTTTATTTATTAGTACCACAAGTAGGCTTACATTAACACTGCAATGAAGTTACTGTGAAAATCACCTAGTCGCCACACTCTGGCACCTGTTCATAGAACATAGAACATAGAACACTACAGCACAAACAGGCCCTTCGGCCCACAAGTTGTGCCGAACACATCAAAACCTACCCAGCCACAGACCTATCTATAACCCCCAATCCCATTGGATCCCATATACTCATCCAGAAGTCTTTTAAAAGACCCCAGCGAGTTTGCCTCGACCACCACCGACGGCAACCGATTCCATTCACTCACCACCCTCTGAGTGAAAAACTTTCCCCTAGCATCCCCTCTGTACTTGTTTCCCTGCACCTTAAATCTGTGCCCTCTCGTCGCGACCATTTCAGCCCTGGGAAATAGTCTCTGATAGTCCACCCTATCTATTCCTCTCAACATCTTGTAAACCTCTATCAGGTCGCCTCTCAACCTTCGTCTCTCCAGGGAGAACAGTCCCAGCTCCCTCAACCTGAATTCATAAGGCATGCCTCCCAATCCAGGCAACATCCTTGTAAATCTTCTCTGCACCCTTTCAATAGCTTCCACATCCTTCCTACAGTGAGGCGACCAGAACTGCACACAGTACTCCAAGTGTGGTCTGTTCAGATACACTGAGGGAGAGTTTAGCATGGCCAATGCATCCTAACCAGCACATCTTTTGGATTGTGGAAGGAAACTGGAGCACCCATGCTGTCATGGGGAAAATGTGCAGACTCCGCAGACAGTGACCCAAGCTGGGAATCAAACCCAGGTCACTGGCACTGGAAGTGCTAAACATTGCGCCACGATGCCACTGCACAGAGTTTTGGCAGGAACTGAAGGTGATGGTTTCAGTCTTTCCAATATTGTTTCGCCTGAGTAAGTTAACACTCAACCGGGACTACCTGTCAGAGCAGCGATGGACAGCTTTTGGGTAGTGAAGTGCTTGTGAGATTGTGTTGAATAGATAAACCTGGGTGTCTCTGACATAAATGTGCAAGATGACACCATGTCTGTGAGTGACGTTACAGGGAACCAAGCACACAAAGACAGATAGAGTTGAGGCCAACAAGAGGCCATTTGAGCACTCCAAGGATAACAATTCAGGGCAGGGAAAGGGAACATAGAACATAGACATAGAACAATACAGCACAGAACAGGCCCTTCGGCCTTCGATGTTGTGCCGACCAAAATAAAAAGCAATGCCCCTCCAAACTAAACCATTCCCTTCTCTTCCATATACTTATCAATTACCTCTTAAACGCCACCAAACTTGGCGCATCTACAACAGCTGCAGGCAGGGCATTCCACTCCCTAATCACTCTTTGAGTAAAGAACCTACCTCTGATATCCGTCCTATAACTCATACCCTTAATTTAAAGCTGTGTCCCCTCGTGCTAGCTTTCTCCATCCTAGGAAAAAGGCTATCCCTGTCCACCCTCTCTAAACCTCTAATCATCTTATATGCTTCAATAAGATCCCCTCTTAGCCGCCTCCTTTCTAACGAAAACAACCTCGAATCCTTCAACCTCTCTTCATAGGACCTGCCCTCCATACCAGGCAACATCCTGGTAAACCTCCTCTGCACCCTCTCCAATGCCTCCACATCTTTCTTATAAGGTGGGGACCAGAACTGCACACAATACTCCAAGTGCGGCCGCACTAGAGTTTTGTACATTTGCAACATGATGCTGCGGCTCCTAAATTCAATCCCCCTGCCAATAAAAGCTAAGACTCCATATGCCTTCTTAACAACTTTATCCACTTGACTGCCTACTTTCAGGGATCTATTGACACATACACCAAGATCCTTCTGTTCCTCAACACTATTAAGAGCCCTACCATTAGCCCTATACTCTACACATTTATTGTTCCTGCAAAGTGCATTACCTCACACTTTTCCACATTAAACTCCATTTGCCACCTCTCGGCCCAGCTCTGCAACTTGTCCAAGTCACTCTGTAAACTAAAACAACCCTCTTCACTATCTACCACACCACCAACTTTAGTATCATCTGCAAATTTACTGATCCATCCCTCAATACCCTCATCCAGATCATTTATAAAAATTACAAACAGCAGGGGCCCCAAAACAGACCCCTGAGGCACACCACTCGTCACCGAAATCCACGATGAATATCTCCCATCAACCACCACCCTCTGTCTTCTATCTGCCAGCCAATTCCTAATCCAATTAGCTAAATCACCCTCTATTCCACACATCTGCATTTTCTGTAGAAGTCTTCCATGGGCCACCTTATCAAACGCCTTACTAAAGTCCCTATATACTACATCAACCGCCTTACCCCCATCCACCTCTCTGGTCACTTTCTCAAAAAACTCAATGAGGTTAGTAAGGCATGACCTACCCTTCTCGAAACCATGCTGACTATCCCCAATCAATTCATTTCTCTCTAAATAACTATAAATCCTATCCTAATAATTCTCTCCAATACTTTGCCCACAACAGAAGTAAGACTCACTGGCCTATAATTCCCTGGAAGGTCTCTCTTCCCCTTCTTAAACAATGGGCCCACATTCGCTATCCTCCAGTCCTCCGGAACCACACCCGTAACCAACGAGGACCTGAAGATCAGAGCCAGAGGCTCTGCAATCTCCTCTCTTGCCTCCCAGAGAATCCTACGGTAAATCCCGTCCGGCCCCGGGGACTTATCCAACTTCAAACCCTCGAGAATTTCTAGCACATCCTCCCTATCTACTACAATACTTCCCAATTTGCAACCCTGTACCTCAGTGTTCTCCATAGCTACATTTCCAGCACTCTGCGTGAATACCTAAGAGAAATATTTATTCAGTGCCTCACCAATCTCTTCAGGCTCCACGCACAACTTCCCACTGCTGTCTATGACTGGCCCTGATCTTGCCCTAACCAATCTTCTATTCTTAACATATCGAAAGAAAGCTTTAGGATTCTCCTTAATCCTATCAGCCAACATCTTCTCGTGTCCCCTCTTAGCTCTCCTCAATTCACTTTTTACCTCCTCCCTGGCTAATCTATAGCTATCCATTGCACTATCTGAGCCTTCAAGCCTCATCCTGACATAAGCCTCCTTTTTCTTCTTAACCAGCAAATCACCTTTTTTCGTACACCAAGGCTCTCTTACTCGTCCATTTCCTCCCTGCCTGACAGGGACATACTTATCAAGGACTCGCAGCAGCTGCTCCTTGAATAAGCACCACATTCCAGATGTTTCCAGTCCCTGTAGTTTCCTAGTCCAATCTATGCACCCTAATTCTCTCCTGATGGCCTCATAATTACCCTT
>JAGIQG010000752.1:0-16251 GCA_024679065.1 Sphyrna mokarran | reverse complement strand
GAAGGGTCAGGCATCCGGGATGGTCAGGGGTCAGGGACAGTGAGGGGTCAGGCATGGTGAGTTGTGAGAGATCAGGGTTTGTGAGAGGTGAAGAGTCAGAGATGGCGAGAGGTCAAGGTTCAGATATGGTGAGAGGTGAGAGGTCAGGTATGGTGAGAGGTCAAGGGTCAGAGATGGTAAGAATTGAGTGATCAGGAATGGTGAGGGGTGAGGGATCAGGGATGGTGAGGGGTGAGGGATCAGGATTGGTCAGGGATCAGGGATGGTGAGAGGTGAGGGATCAGGATTGGTCAGGGATCAGGGATGGTGATGGGTGAGGGGGTTAGGAATGGTGAGTGTTGAAGGATCAGGAACGGTGAGGGTTGAGGGATCATGGATTGTGAGGGGTCAGGGATGGTGAGGGGTGAGGGGTCAATGGTGGTCAAGGATGAGGGATCAGGGATGGTGAGGGGTGAGGGATCAGGGATGGTGAGGGGTGAGGGATGGTGAGGGGTGAGGGATGGTGAGGGGTGAGGGATGGTGACGGTTGAGTGGTCAGGAATGGTCAGATGTGAGGCGTCAGGGTTGATTTGGGTCAGAGATGGTGAGGGATCAGGGATGGCGAGGATAAGGGGTGAGGGATGGTGAGGGGTGAGGGATGGCGAGGGGTGAGGGATGGCGAGGGGCAGACACCAGTGATGGTAAGGAATGGTGAGGAGTGAGGGGTCAGTGTTGGTGAGGGGTCAGAGATGGTGAAGGCTGAGGGATGGTGAGGGATGGTGAGGGGGGTCAGGGTGTGGAGATGCGGGTGTGAACTGGGGTAAACACAGTAAGAGTCTGACACCAGGTTTAAATCCAACCGATTGATTTGATAATAAACTCACAAGCTTTCGGGGTTTGTCCCTTGGTCAGGTGAATGGAGAGTTTGGCTCTCAGACAGAGCAGAGAACAGCACAGACAGTTTCCAGATTACTGATTCGAATGGGAGGCTTTACAACGAACCTGCTATTCAATTCTTAAAGATACAGACAGTGTGAGTGGAGAGAGGGTTAAGCCCCAGGTTAAAGAGATGTGGATTGTCTCCAGACAGCCCAGTAAGTGAGGGTTTATAAAATAGCCATAAATGTGAAGTAGAGATTTCACATCCCCACCAATAAGGGACTCCATTCACAAGGTAAACATTGTTAGCAGACTGCAATGAACAGGACAAGTCCATGATGAAAGGGTTTTTACTCCGAGCTAGTGTCGTTCTCTCTGCCTGGAACTGCTGCACCATGTTTATCAGATCAACTTTCTTAACAGCGTACAGCTTCTTTTCATCATGTTTCTTGTGAGTCAGAGATGGTGAGGGGGTCAGGCAAGGTCATGGGGGTTACAGATAGTGTGACATGAACCCAAGATCCCTGTTGAGACCGTCCTCATGTGTGTGGAATTTGACTATCAGTCTCTGCTCAGTGACTCTGCGCTGTCGTGATGGGTCAGAAATGATCATGAGGGGTCAGGGTTGGTGAGGGGTCAGGGGTCAGGGTTGGTGAGGGGTGAGGGGTCAGGGTTGGTGAGGGGTGAGGCATGGTGAGGGGTCAGGGAAGGTGAGGGATGGTGAGGGTGAGGGATGGTCAGGACTGAGGGGTGATGGGTCAGGGGTCAGGGTAGGTGAGGAGTGAAGGGTCAGGGATATTCAGTGGTCAGGAATGATGGGTGGTGAGGTGTCAGAGATGGTGAGGGGTGAGATCAGGGATGCTAAGGGTTGAGGGATTTGGATTGTTGAGGGGTGTGGGTCATGTTTGCTGAGGGGTGAGGGGTCAGGGATGGTGAGAGGTGAGGGGTCAGGGATGGTGAGAGGTGAGGTGTCAGGGTTGGTGAGAGGTGGTGAAGGGTGAGGGTTGAGCAGTCAGGGATGGTGAGGGGTGAGTGTTATTGAGGAGTGAGGTGTGAGGGATAGTGAGGGGTGAGAGATACTGAGAAGTGAGGGGTGTCAGCGTTGCTGAGGGGTCATCGATGATGAGGGGTCAGGGGTCAGGGTTGGTGATGGGTGGTGGTTTGGGAATGGTGACCAGTGAGGGTTCAGGTTCGGTCAGGAGTGAAGGGTGAGGGTGGTGAGTGGTGAGGAGTGAGCGATAGTGAGGGATGATGAGGGGTGAGGGAACATGAGGAGTAAGGAGTCAGGAATGGTAAGGGGCAGGTTTAGCGAGGGGTCAGGGATGGTGAGGGGTCAGGAGTCAGGGATTATGCAGGGCCAGGAATGGTGAGAGGTGAGGGCTTGGAGCTGGTGAGCGGTGAGGGGTCAGGGATGGTGAGGGGTGAGAGGTCAGGGTGGTGAGGGATGAGAGATCAGGGTTGGTGAAGGGTGAGAGGTCAGGGATAGTGAGGGATGAAGGGTCAGGGCTGGTGAAGAGTGAGGCATGGTAAGGGGTCAGAGATGGTGAGAGATGAGGGTTCAGGATTGGTAAAGGGTGAAGGGTCAGGGATGGTGAAGGGTGAGGGGTCAGGGATGGTGAAGGGTGAGGTGTCGGGGATGGTGAAGGGTGAGGGGTCAGAGATGGAGAAGGATGATGAGGGTCAGGATTGTTGAGGGGTGAGACGTCAAAGATGGTAAAAGGTGATGGATGAGGGTCAGCGATGGTGAGGGGTGACGGAGGAGTCAGGAATGATGAGGGTTCAGGAGCCAGAGTTGGTGAAGGGTCAGGGGACAGCAATGGTGAGGGTTTAGGGTTGGTTTAGGGTGGGGGTCAGGTTTGTTGATGGGTGAGGGGTCAGGGATGGTGATGGGTCAGGGTTGGTGAGGGGTCAGGTATGGTGAGGGGTGAGGGATCAGAATTGGTGAGGGGTTAGGGATGGTGAGAGATGAAGGGTCAGGGATGTTGAGGAGTCAGTGTGTGTGTGAGGGTGAAGGTCAGGGCTGGTGAGGGGTCAGTGTGTGTGTGTGAGGGTGAGGGGTCAGTGTATGTGTGAGGGTGAAGGTCAGGGCTGGTGAGGGGTGAGGGTTCAGGGATCAGGATTGGTGATGGTTGAGAGGCCAGGGATTGTGAGGGTGGAGGGGTCAGGGCTGGTGAGGAGTCAGGGTTGATGAGGGTCAGGTTTGGTGAGGGGTGAGAGATGGTGAGGGGTGAGGGATGGTGAGGGGTGAGGGTCAATGTTGGTGTGGGGTCAGGGATGGTGAGGGGTCAGCAATGTGAAGGGTCGGGGACAGCAATGGTGAGGGATGAGAGGTCAGTATTGTTGTGGGGTGATGGGTTAGGTTTGTGAGGGCTCTGGGATGGTGGGCGGGGAGGGGTCCAAGATGGTGAGGGATTAGAAGTCAGTGATGGTGAAGGGTCAGAGGTGGTGAGGGATTAGGAGTTGGAGATGGTGAGGGGTTGAGGGATGGTGAGGGGTCAGGGATGGTGAGGTGTTGAGAGATGGTGAGGAGTGACGGTTGGTGAGGGGTCAGGGATGGTGAGGAGTGATGGTTGTGAGGAGTCAGGGATGGTGAGGTGTGAAGGATAGTGAGGTGTGAGGGATCATGACGGGTGAGGGGTAAGGGATAGTGAGGAGTGGTGAGAGGTGAGGTGTGAGGGATGGTGAGGGGATGGAAGAAAGTGTGAGTAATCTGGCATGATGGGGTATAAGGGGTTAAGGATGAGGGGTCAAGGTCAGTGAGAATTGAGGTGTAAGGGATCATGAGGGGTGAGGGGGTCAGAGATGGTGATGGGTCAAGGATGGTGAGGGGGTCAGAGATGGTGAGGAGTCAGGGTTGGTGAGGGATGGTGAGGGGTCAGGGATGGTAAGAGGTCAGGGTTGGTGAGAGATGAGGGGTCAGGGAAGGTGAGGGGTCAGGGTTGGTGAGAGGTGAGGGGTCAAGGATGGTGAGGGAGAAGGGATAGTGAGATGTGAGAGGTCAGGCTTGGTGAGGGATAAGGGATCAGCTTTGGTGAGCAGTGAGAGTTTAAGGATGGTGAGGGGTCAGGAGTCAGGGTTTGTGAGGGGTGAGGGATCAGGTGTCAGGGTTTGTGAGGGTTGAGGGGTCAGGAGTCAGGGTTTGTGAGGGGTGAGGGGTCAGGGTTTGTGAGGGGTGAGGGGTCAGGAGTCAGGGTTTGTGAGGGATGCGGGGTCAGGGTTGTGAGGGATGAGGGGTCAGGGATGATGAAGGATGAGGGGTCAGATTTGGTGAGCAGTAATGGGTCAAGGAAGATGAGAGATGTTGAGGTGTGAGGGGCGAGGGACGGTGAGGGGTAGTGAGAGATGGTGAGGGGTGATGGGCGTGAGGGGTCAGGGATGGTGAAGGGTGGACAGTCAGAGTTGTTGGGTTGGTGAGGGATGAAAGATCAGGGATGGTGAGTTGTGAGGGGTTAGTGATGGTGAGGGATGAGGGGTCAGGGATGGTGAAGGGTGGACAGTCAGAGTTGTTGAGGGTTGGTGAGGGGTGAAAGATCAGGGATGGTGAGTGGTGAGGGATGAGGAGTCAGGGATGGTGAGGGGTGATGGGTCAGGGATGGTAAGTGATGAGGGTTGAGGGGTCAGAGATGCTGAGGATTGAGGGATGAGGAGTGTTGAGGGGTGAAAGGTTAGGATTGGAGAGGGATGGTGAGGGGTGAGGAGGTAGGCATGCTGAGGGGTCTGGTATGAGGGATGGTGAGAGATGAGGGTGAGGGGTCAGAGATGGTGAAGTGTGAGGGATGGTGAAGGGTCAGGGTCGGAATAATGAGGGGTGAGGGTCCAGGAATGGTGAGGGGTGATGGGTCTGGTTTGGTGAGGGGTGAAGAGATAGGAATGGTGAGCGGTGAGGTGTCAGGGTTGGTGAGGGCTCAGGGATAGCGAGGGGTAGGGCTCAGGGTTGGCGAGGGGTGAGGGCTCAGGGATGGCGAGGGGTAAGTGGTTACAGATGATGCCGGGTCGAGGAGATGGATGGTGAAGGATCAGAATTGGCGAGGGAAGGTGTTGGATGAGTGATGAGAGGTGGTGAGGTGTGAGGGGTCAAGGATGGTGAGAGATGGGGGCAGGTTTGGTGAGGGGTGAGGGCTCAGAGATGATGAGGAGTGAGGGCTCAGAGATGGTGAGGAGTGAGGTGTTAATGTTGGTGAGGGCTGAGGGGTCAGGAACAGTAAGGGTCAGGAATCGTAAGAAGTGAGGGGTCAGAGATGGTAAGGGTGAGGGGGGGGTAAGGGGTCAGGCTTGGTGACGGATGATCGGTGAGAGATGGTGAGGGGTGACACGGCAGGGATGGTGAGGTGTCAGAGGTCGGAATGGTGAGGGGTCAGGGTCAGTGAGGGGTCAGGGATGGTGAGGGGTCAGGAGTCAGAGATGCTGAGGAGTCAGGGTTGGTGAGGTATGGTGATGGGTGAGGGGTGAGCAGTCAGAAATAGTGAGGGATGAGAGGTCAAGGATGATGCTGAGGGGTCAGAGGTCAGGGATGGTGAGGGAAGACGGATGAGGGATGGTGAGGGGTCAGTGTTGGTGAAGGGTCAGGATTGGTGAGGGGTGAGAGGTGAGAGTTGATGAGGGATGAATGATTAGGGTTGGTGAGGAGTGAGAGTTCATGGATGGTGAGGAGTCAGAGTTGGTGAGGGATGAGGGGTTAGTGTTGGTGACGGTTGAGGGGTCAGGAATAATGAGGAGTCAGGGTTGGTGAGGGGTGAGTCGTGACAGGTGAGAGGTCAGACATGGTGAGGGCTCAGGGATGGTGAGGGGACAAGGATGGTGAGGGGACAGAGTTCAGGGTTGGTGAGAGATGAGGGGGCAGCGATGGTGAGGGGTCAGGGAAGGTGTGGGGTGAGGAGTCAGGGCTGATGAGGGATCAGGAATCAGGGATGGAGAAGGTGAGGGGTCAGGGATGGAGAAGGTGAGGGGTCAGGGTTGGTGAGTTATGGTGATGGGTGAGAGTTCAGGGATGCTGAAGGGTTGGGGTCAAGGATGTGAGGGAGGAGAGGTGAGGGATGGTGGTGGATGAGAGATCAGGGATGGTGAGGGGTCAGCGATGGTGAGGAGTGAGGGGTCAGGGATGATAATGGTCTGGGATGGTGAGAGGGAGAGAGAGTGCGGGTGAGAGACAGAGAGTGTGTGTGTGCAAACAAACCTGAATACTGACCCTGACAAGAGGCCTCAAAAATTGAACCCTGACCCCGAGCACAGGCCCCGAAATGTGAGAATCATAGAATCATAGAACCCTACAGTGCAGAAAGAGGCCTTTCAGCCCATCGAAGCTACACCAAACACTATCCCACCCAGGCCCTATCCCTATATCCCTATATACTAATCCTTCTGAACTACGCATCCCTGGACGCTAAGGGACAATTTCTTAGCACGGCCAATCAACCTGACCCGCACATCTTTAGACTGTGGGAGGAAACTGGAACGCCCAGAGGTAACCCACACAAACATAAGAGAGTGTGTGAGAATGTGCGAATGTGAGAGAGAGAGAGAGAGTGAGTGTGTGAAAATGTGAGAGAGAGAGTGTGTGTGAGAGAGAGAGAGAATGTGTGTGAGAGGGAGTGTGTGTGAGAGAGAGAGAGAGAGTGTGAGAGAGAGAGTGTGTGTGAGAGAGAGAGAGAATGTGTGTGAGAGAGAGTGTGTGTGAGAGAGAGAGATGTGTGAGAGAGAGAGTGGTGTGTGTGAGAGAGAGAGAGTGTGTGTGTGAGAGAGAGAGTGTGTGTGTGAGAGAGAGAGTGTGTGTGTGAGAGATAGAGAGTGTGTGTGTGAGAGAAGAGACAGAGAGAGTGAGTGTGCGAGAATGTGTGAAAAAGTGTGTGTGAGAGAGAAAGACTATTTGAGAGAATGTGTGAGAGATGAAGAACAGGCCCCAACCCTAAACCCTGACCTCATTTACTGGAGGCAAACTCTGAACCCTGAACCCTGAGTACAGGCCCCGAACCCCGAACCCTGAACCCTGAGTACAGGCCCCGAACCCTGAACCCTGAACCCTGAGTACAGGCCCCGAACCCCGATCCCTGAACCCTGAGTACAGGCCCCGAACCCCGAACCCTGAACCCTGAGTACAGGCCCCGAACCCCGAACCCTGAACCCTGAGTACAGCCCGAACCCTGAACCCTGAACCCTGAGTACAGGCCCCGAACCCCTGAACCTGAGTACAGGCCCCGAACCCTGAACCCTGAGTACAAGTCCCGAACCCCGAACCCTGAACCCTGAGTACAGGCCCCAAACCCTGAACCCTGAGTACAGGTCCCGAACCTTGAAACTGAACCCTGAGTACAGGCCCTGAACCCTGAACCCTGAGTACAGGTCCCGAACCCTGAACCCTGAGTACAGGTCCCGAACCCTGAACCCTGAGTGCAGGCCCCGAACCCTGAACCCTGAGTACAGGCCCCGAACCCCGAACCCTGAACCCTGAGTACAGGCCCCGAACCCTGAACCCTGACCCCGAGTACAGGCCCCGAACGCTGAACCCTGACCCCGAGTACAGGCCCTGAACCATGTACCCTGACCCCGAGTACAGGCCCCAAACCCTGAACCCTGACCCCGAGTACTGGCCCCGAACCCTGAACCCTGACCCAGAATCCTGACCCCGAGTACAGACCCCAACCCTGAACCCTGACCCTGAGTACAGGCCCCGAACCCTGAACCCTGACCCAGAATCCTGACCCCGAGTACAGACCCCAACCCTGAACCCTGACCCTGAGTACAGGCCCCGAACCCTGACCCAGAATCCTGACCCCGAGTACAGACCCCAACCCTGAACCCTGACCCTGAGTACAGGCCCCGAACCCTGAATCCTGACCCAGAATCCTGACCCTGAGTACAGACCCTAACCCTGAACCCTGACCCTGAGTACAGGCCCCAAACCCTGAACCCTGACCCAGAATCCTGACCCCGAGAACAGACCCCAACCGTGAACCCTGACCCTGAGTACAGGCCCCGAACCCTGAACCCTGACCCTGAATGCTGACCCCGAGTACAGACCCCAACCCTGAACCATGACCCTGAGTACAGGCACCAACCCTGAACACTAACCCAGAATCCTGACCCCGAGTACAGACCCCAACCCTGAACCCTAACCCAGAATCCTGACCCCGAGTACAGACCCCAACCCTGAACCCTGACCCCAAGTACAGACCCCAACCCTGAACCCTGAATCTGAGTACAGGCCCCGAACCCTGAACCCTGACCCAGAATCCTGATCCTGAGTACAGGCCCCGAACCCTGAACCCTGACCCAGAATCCTGACCCCGAGTACAGACCCCAACCCAGAATCCTGACCCCGAGTACAGACCCCAACCCTGAACCCTAACCCAGAATCCTGACCCCGAGTACAGACCCCAACCCTGAACCCTGACCCCGAGTACAGGCACCAACCCTGAACCCTAACCCAGAGTCCTGACCCCGAGTACAGACCCCAACCCAGAATCCTGACCCCGAGTACAGACCCCAACCCTGAATCCTGACCCCGAGTACAGACCCCAACCCTGAACCCTGACCCTGAGTATAGGCCTCAACCCTGAACCCTAACCCTGAGTACAGGCCCCAACCCTGAACCTTGACCCTCAGTACAGGCCCCAACCCTGAACCCTAACCCAGAATCCTGACCCCGAGTACAGACCCCAACCCTGAACCCTGACCCTGAACAGGCCCAAACCCTGAATCCTGACCGAGTACAGGCCCCAACCCTAAATCCTGACCTGACCCCAAGTACTGGATGCAAACTCTGAACCCTGACCCCAAATACAGGCCCAAACCCAGAATCCTGACTCTGAGTACAGACCCCAACCCTGAACCCTGACCCCAAGTACAGGCCCCAAGCCCTGAACCCTGACCCCGAGTTCAGGCTCCAACTCTGAACCCTGACTCCAAGTACAGGCCCTAACCCTGAACTCCAACCTGAGAACAGACCCCAAACCCTGAACCCTCAGCCGCGGACAGGCCCTAACCCTGAACTCATTATAGGATCCGACCTTAAAGGAAATAAGGGTGTGTGTGTGTGAGAGGGTGTGTGTGAGTATGTTTGTGAGAGTGTCAATGAGTCGCATGTAGAGAGAGTGCGTGTGTGAGAGGGAGTATGTGTAACAGAAAGTGTCAGTGAGAGTGCATGTGTGAGAGAGCATGTGCATACGTGAAAATGCATGTGTGAGAGTGTGCATGTGTGTGTGTGTGCGTGTGTGTGTGTGTGTGTGTGTGTGTGTGTGTGTGTGTTATGTGAGAAAAGAACACACCCTGACCCCGAGTACAGAACCCCAACCTGAGCTCCAACCCAGAACCCAGACCCCGAATACAGGCCCCAACCCTAACCCTGAGAACAGGGCCTGATCCCTCACCACCAGGACAGGCACCGAACTCTGACCCTGAGGACAGGCTTTGAACCCTGAGAGAGAGAGAGAGAATGTGTCTAAAGAGAGTTGTCTGTGTGTAGACTGTGTGTCTGTGTGTGTGTGAGAGAGAGTGTGTGAGAGAGAGAGAGAGAATAACAGACCCTGACCTTGAGGACAGGCCCCAATCCTGAACCTTGACCCTAAGGACAGGCCCGATCCCTCATCCCTGACCCCAAGTACAGGCCAACTGAACCCTGACCCTGTATATAGGCCCCAAGCCTGAAATCTGACCCTGTGTACAGGCCCTTATCCTGAATCCTGACCTCAAGTACAGATCCCAAAACTGAACCCTGACCCCGAGTACAGGGCCTAACCATGAACCTTGACCCCGAGCATAGGCTACAACCCTGAACCCCGACCCCGATTACAGGCACCAAACCCTGAACCCTGACCCCAATTACAGGCTTCAATCCTGAACTCTGACCCTGAGTACAGACCCAAACCCTGAACACTGACCCCGAATACAGGCCTATCCCTGATCCTGAGTACAGGCCCCAACCTGAATCCTGACACCAAGTACAGGCCCCAACCCTGAACCCTGACCCTGATTACAGGCACCAAACTCTGAACCCTGACCCCAAGTACAGGCCCCAAACCCTGAATCTGACCCCGAATATAGGCCTCAACCCTGCACCCTGACCCCGAGTACAGGCCCCAAACCCTGAACTCTGACCCCGAGTACAGGCCCCAAACCCTGAACTCTGACCCCGAGTACAGGCCCCAAACCTGAACTCTGACCCCGAGTACAGGCCCCAAACCCTGAACTCTGACCCCGAGTACAGGCCCCAAACCCTGAACTCTGACCCCGAGTACAGGCCCCAAACCCTGAACTCTGACCCCGAGTACAGGCCCCAAACCCTGAACTCTGACCCCGAGTACAGGCCCCAAACCCTGAACTCTGACCCCGAGTACAGGCCCCAAACCTGAACTCTGACCCCGAGTACAGGCCCAAACCCTGAACTCTGACCCCGGTACAGGCCCCAAACCCTGAACTCTGACCCCGAGTACAGGCCCCAAACCCTGAACTCTGACCCCGAGTACAGGCCCCAAACCCTGAACTCTGACCCCGTGTACAGGCCCCAAAGCCTGAACTCTGACCCCGAGTACAGGCCCCAAACCTAAACCTGGATCCTGACCACAGGCCCTGGGTCCTAACACTGAGGATAGGTCCCAAACCCTGACCCTGAAAACAGGCTCTGAACTCTAACCCCGTGGACACACTCTGAACCCTGACCCAGAGGAAAGGGTGGGGTAGAGTGTGTGTGAGAGAGTGTGTGTGTATATGTCAGAGAATGTTTGTGAGAGGGTATTTGTGAGTGTGTGTGTGTGAGAGACTGCATGTCTGAGAGAGAGAATGTGTGTGTGTGTGTGTGTGAGGGGAATGTGTGTTTGGGAGAGTGCATGTGTGATAGACAGAGTGTGTGAGAGAGTGCATGTGTGAGAGACAGAGTGCTTGTGTGTGAGAGAATGTGTGTGTGTGTGAGAGAGAGCTTATGTGTGAAAGAATGCATGTGTGAGAGAGTGAGTATGCGAGAGTGAGAGTGCGTGTGTTAGAGAGAGAGTGTACACGTGTGAGTGCGCATGTGTGAGTACGGGCTCCAATTCTGAATCCTGAACCCTGACCCTGAATACAATCCTCAATCCTCAATCCCCAACTCTGAACCCTGACCCCGAGTACAGGCCCCATCCTGAACCCTGACCCCGAGTACAGGCCCCATCCTGAACCCTAACCCCGAGTACAGGCCCCAACCCTGAACCCTGACCCCGAGTACAGGCCCCAACCCTGAACCCTGACCCCGAATACAGGCCCCAACCCTGAACCCTGACCCCAAGTACAGACCCCAACCCTGTGTGTGTGTGAGAGATGGAATGTGTTTAGGAGAGTGCATGTGTGAGAAACTGTGTGTCTGAGAGAGAATCCGTGTGTGAGAGAGAGTGCGTATGTTACAGTACATGAGTGAGAGAGGAGTGTGTGTGTGTGTGTGTGTGTGTGTGTGTATGTGTGAGACAGTGTGCATGTGAAGGAGTGCATTTGTAAGAGAGAGAGTGCATGTGAGATAGAGTGTACGTGTGAGAGAGAGTGTGCGTGTGTGAGAGTGGATGTGTGAGTGCAGGCCCCAACCTGGAACCCTGACCCCGAGTACAGGCCCCAACCCAGAATCCTGACCCCGATTGTGTGTCAAAGAGTGTGTGTGTGTGTGTGAGGGAATACATGTGTAAGAGAGAGAGTGCATGTGAGAAATAGTATACGTGAGAGAGAGTGTGTGTGTGTGTGTGTGTGTGTGAGTACAGACTCCAACTTTGAATCCTATGCCTGAGTACAGGCCCTAGCTCTGAACCCTGACCCCGAGTCAGGCCCAAACCCAAACCCTGACCCTAAATGTAGGCTTCAAACCGTGAACCCTGACACCAAGTACATGACTCGAACTGACCCCAAGTGTATTGGGCAGAGAGAGAGAGAGTGTGTGTGTGTGTATGTGTGTGTGTGCAAGAGCGTGTATGTGTGTGTGTATGTGTGCGAGAGAATGTGTTTGTGAGAGAGAGTGCGTGTGGGTGAGAATGTGTGAGAGAGACAGAATGCATTTGTGTGAGATAGTGTGTGTGTGAGATAGTGTGTGTGTGAGAGAGCATGTTCATGAGACAGAATTCGTGTGTGAAAGAATGCATGTGTGAGAAAGTGTGCGTGTGTCTGTGTGTATGTGAGAGAGTGTGTGAGTACAGTCCCAAAACCTAAATCCTGACTCCGAGTACAGGCTCCAACCTTGAACCCTGACCCCGATTACACGGCCTCAACCTTGAACCCTGACCCTGAGTACAGGCCCCAAGCCTGAATTCTGACCTGAGTACAGGCTTCAACGCTGAACGCCGACCCCAAGTACAGGCACCAACCCTGAACCCTGACCCAGGTACAAGCTTGGCCAAGTACAAGCCCAAACCCTGAACCCTGACCCGGGTACAAGCACCAACCCTGAGCCCTGACCCCTAGAAGAGGCCCCAACCCTAAACCCCGACCCCAAATACAGACCCCAAACCTGACCCCAAGTACAGGCCTCATCCTGAACCCTGACCCTGAGTACAGGCCCCAACCCTGAACCCTGACCCTGAGTACAGGCCCCGACCCTGAACCCTGACCCTGAGTACAGGCCCCAACCCTGAACCCTGACCCTGAGTACAGGCCCCAACCCTGAACCCTGACCCCAAGTACGGGTCACAACCCTGAACCCTGACCCCAGGTACAGGCTCAACCCTGAACCCTGACCCCAGGTACAGGCTCAAACCTGAACCCTGACCCCAGGTACAGGTCCCAAATTTGGCTGATTGGATCAGTAACTGGCTGTCTCATAGAAGGCAGAGGGTGGAGATGGAGGGAAAATGTACAGACTGGAGGCCAGTTCCCAGCGGTGCACCACCGGGGTCAGTGCTGGCTCCTCTGCTGTTTGTGATTTTTATCAATGACTTGGAAGAGGGGCTGAAGGATGGGTTAGTAAATTTACTGATGACACCAAGATTGGTGGAGTAGTGGATGAGGGGGAGGGCTCTTGCAGGCTGCAAAGAGACATTGAGAGGATGCAGAGCTGGGCAGGAAAGTGGCAGATGGAGTTTAACCCTGATAAGTGTGAGGGGATTCATTTTGGTAGGACAAACCTGAATGTGGATTACAGGGTCAACGACAGGGTTCTGAGGAATGTGGAGGAACAGAGAGATCTTGGGGTTCATATCCACAGATCTCTGAAGGTTATTACTCAAGTGGATAGAGTGTGAAGAAGCTTATAGTGTGTTAGTGTTTATTAACAGGGGGTTTGAGTTTAAGAACCATGGGCTTATGCTGTAACTACACCGGACCTTAATGAGACCACATTCGGAATATTGTGTACAGTTCTGGTCACCTCACTATAAGAAGGATGTAGAAGCATTGGAGAGAGTGCAGAGGAGATTGACCAGGATGCTGCCTGGTTTGGAGGGTAGGTCTTACGAGGAAAGGTTGAGGGAGCTGAGGCTTTTCTCTTTAGAGCGGAGGAGGATGAGAGGTGACTTAATAGAGGTTTATAAGATGATGAGAGGGATTGATAGAGTGGACGTGCAGAGACTATTTCCTTGGGTGGATGTAGCTGTTACTAGGGGGCATAACTATAGGGTTCATGGTGGAAGATATAGGAGGGATGTCTGAGGTAGATTCTTTACTCAGAGAGTGGTTGGGGTGTGGAATAAACTGCCTGCTGTGATAGTGGAGTCGGAACTTTAGGAACTTTCAAGCAGTTATTGGAGAGGCACATGGAGCACTCCAGAAGGAGAGGGAGTGGGAGAGCTTGATCTTGGGCTCAGACAAAGCTCAGCACAACATTGAGGGCCGAAGGGCCTGTACTGTGGTATTCGATGTTCTAAATATGCCCCAAGACATATTGGCTAGGGGAATTTGGGAAGCTAAATCACCCCTTCATGTCCCAAAGTGTGTACGAGAGATGGATTGGCCATGCCAAATTCCCCATAGTGTGCTAAGGTGTGTAGTTTGGGTGGATTGGCCTTGATAAATTCATCTTAATGTGCCAAGATACATATATATAGGTGACACTAAATTGCCCCTTATTGTTCACAGATGTGTAAGTTTGATGAATTGACCCTTCGTGTCCCAAGACATGGAGGTTAGGGGTATTGGATGTGCTGAATCACCTCTTTGTGTCCCAAGATGAGTATGAGAGGTGGATTTACCAGGTTAAATTGCCCCTTCATTTCCCAAGATGTGCACATGTGGTGATTGGCCAGGCTAAATTTCCTTTAGCATCCCAAGATGTGGATGAGAGGAGAATTAGACATGTTAAGACCCCCTTAGTGCCCCAAGATGTGTACGTTAGGTGGACTGGCCACACTGAATTGCTTCTTCGTATCCCAAGATGTGTAAGTTATGGCGATTGGCCATGAAAATTGACCCTTCATGACCCAAGATGTGTACGAAATGTGGTTTGGCCATGAAAAATTCCCCTTAGTATCCCAAAATGGATACGAGAGGTGGATTGGCAACATTAAATTGCCTCTTAAAGTCACAAGATGTGTCGGTTAGCTGGATTGGCCATGCTAAATTGCACCTGTAGTGTCCCACGATGCGTACAAGTGGTGGATTAGCCATGCTAAATTACCCCTCTGTCCCAAGAAGTGTACTTTAGGTGGATTGGTGATCCTAAATTGTACCTTCACTTGCTGAAATGTTCAAGTTAGATGTATTGGCCAGGCTACATTGCCTTTTAGTGTCCCAACTTGTGTGCAAGATATGGATTGGCCATGTTAAATTCCTAGTTGTGTCCCAAGACATGTACAAGAGGTGTATTGGCCAGGCTAAATTGCCCCTTACTGTCCCAAGATGTGTAGGTTAGATGGACTGGCCATGCTAAATTGGGACAGTCAGGGGCAAGTTAGCTTGGCCGATACATCTAACTTGAACATTTCAGGAAGTGAAGGTGCAATTTAGCATCACCAATCCACCTAAAATACACTTCTTGGGAGAGAGGGGCAGTTTAGCACGGCCAATCCACTTCTCATACACATCTTGGAACATTAAGGGGTAATTAGCATGGCTAATCCACCACTTGTACGCATCTTGGGACACTACACGTGCAATTTAGCATGGCCAATCCATCTAACCGACACATCTTGTGACTCTAAGAGGCAATTTAATGTTGCCAATCCACCTCTCGTATACATTTTGGGATACTAAGGGGAATTTAGCATGGCCGATCCACATTTCGTACACATCTTGGTTCATGAAGGGTCAATTTTCATGGCCAATCGCCATAACTTAGACATCTTGGGATACTAAGAGGCGATATGTGTAGGTTAGGTGGATTGGCTAAATTCATCTTAGTGTACCAAGATGTGTATGAGAGGTGTGGAGGCCAGACTAAATTGTCCTTAGTGTCACAAGATGTGTACGGGAGGGGGATTGGCCGTGCTAAATTGCCCCTTCATGTCCCAGGATATGTACAAGATTGCCCCTGACTGACCCAAGGAGTGTCGGTTAGATGGATTGGCCGTGCTAAAGAACATAAGATCATAAGAAAGAGGAGCAGGAGTTGGCCATCCAGCCCCTCGAGCCTGCGCCACCATTCAATAAGATCATGGCTGATCTGAAGTGGATCAGTTCCACTTACCCGCTTGCTCCCTATAATCCTTAATTCGCTTAATCGCTTAAACTGCACCTTAATATTCCAAGTTATGTAATTAGATGGATTGGCCAGGCTAAATTCCCCCTGCTGTCCCAAAGTGTGTTAGGTTAGGTGGATTGGCCAGGCTAAATTCCCCCTGCTGTGCCAAGGTGTGTAGGTTTGGGTGGATTGGCCAGGCTAAATTCCCCCTGCTGTGCCAAGGTGTGTAGGTTAGGGTGGATTGGCCAGGCTAAATTGTCTCTTAGGTTGAAAAATGTGTAGGTTTGGTTAATTGGCCATGCTAAATTCACCTTAATGTCCAAGATATGTACGAGAAGTGGTTTGGCCATGCCAAATTGTCCCGTGATGTCACAAGATGTGTACAAGTGGTGGATTAGTCATGTTAAATTTCCTTTAGTGTCCCAAGATGTGTAGGTTAGGTGAATTGGCCGTGATAAATGCACTTAGGATCCAAAGATGTGTAGTTTCAATTCACTCTGTCCTTTTTGATTCAGTGTCACAGGCCTGGCTGGGTTCACTCTGTCCTTTTTGATTCAGTGTCACAGGCCTGGCTGGATTCACTCTGTCCTTTGAGATTCAGAGTGTCACGTGTGTAGGTGTAAGGATGCGCGAGTATTTGTGTGTTAGGGAATTTGTGAGGGGGTGTGTGAGTGAGAGAGTGTGTAGATATGCATGTGAATATTTCTGAGAGCTTCCTGTAATTTACCAATGCCAATTAGGAGTTAATCCCCGGAAAACAATACGTATTGCAACAAGAAGTGTTGGTCAATTTTTTGGTTACTTGGATTGTCCGTGAGGGGCAATTTAGCCTGGCCACCGAC